>KN831794.1:45620-380449 GCA_000827355.1 Hebeloma cylindrosporum | reverse complement strand
CACACTAGGTGCAGCACAGAGTAGTACTGACTAGCCAGAATCTAACCCTTACCTAGGTGTTTGTGAGGCTTGTAGCTGCGACTTGGCTAGATAAGAAGAAGTGGGGAAAATACTTAGATTGATGTGTATCTAGGACACTGTTTATATACCTGTCTACTGCGCACAGACCATCTTGGCGTATCTACTGTACCATGTGCATATTCCATGCAACATATGGTGCACTGATGGAGGCACCATGTGCATGTTTGATGTGACATGTGGACGCTTTGATGTGTCACGTGATTTCCATGTCAACATTCGAGAATGTCAGTAGCTGTTGAGCAGAGACCGCCTGTTATTAGAAGGCAGGTGAGACGGTGTACCTTGTTCATTTGATGCAGATATCCAACATTACCTATGTTGCGTTGACCTGTGGGAGTGTAGATAATCAGCTGGAACCATGTGTCGAGGGCATATGTCAACTTGGGGATGATGATGGCAGTGTATAGGCATCTCATATACTTATGAGGGAGGCCAAAAGTGGGTCTAGTGAGTCGGTTGCAGGCATATAGAACTTTAAGAGCCTTTTTGGTTGCAGACTCAGCTTGCATTTTGAAGTTGAGGTCCTGGTCGATATATATACCTAGATATTTGAGGTAAGTAGATGGGAGAAGGCATTTACCAACCCATGAAAATGGGGTGCATTCGATGTGTTTGCCTCTGGTGAATATCCGTAGCATTATGAACTTGGACACTTCAAAAAGGGAATTGTGGGTTTCTGACCAGAGTTGAGCTCTCCAGGCGATGGGGTCCATGAGTTCGTCACATTCTTCAAAGGATTTGCTGGCAGTGAGTAACCACATGCCATTGAAATAAGCTGCTGCAGCGGATTTAGGTGGGTTACTAATAACTTCAATAAGTGGGGCATATAGAAGAGGTATACACTGCCAGAGGAGGGTGCTCCTTGGCCAATGCCATTGTCGATGTGATAAGGTGGGGATATGTAGTTGTCAAAGGCGATGCAGGTAGATTGTCCAGCGAGGTCGTGGTCAAAGTAATCGACTAGCTCTGTTGGAATGCGGTGTAGTTTCATGTTGTGAATGAGGCAAACTTTTACTGCATTTGGGAAGGCGGCTTGAATGTCAAGGCTGATTACCATCATGACATTACCTTTACAGAGTTCGTCTTTGATTCTGCTCATGAGGAGGTGGATCGCATCTGAAGTGGTACGCCCTGGGCGACCGCCTATGTGGTTTGGTGGGAGGAGCTGGTGAGTTTCAGTGACATAAGCGAGGGTTTTGGCATATACGCTGTCAAAGGCCTTCTTGATGGTTCTGTAGTGAGCAATTGGGCAGTAGGACTTAGCCAGAGAATAGTCATCTCTGTTGAGTTTTAAGCAGCAACTCGTTACGAGCATGTGACACTCGAAGACACCTGATACAAACTGGGTCACCAAGCCAGTGATCTAGGTGGAGTTTGACATGCTCTCAACCAGCAAGTTACCAAATAAAGTGACCTCACAGGGAATCAAACCCCAGACCACCTGGAACTGCACCAGGAGCTCTACCACTGAGCTACAAGGTCTTGGAGTGATCAGGTCAGATTGCTCATTGCAATTCAACAGTCTCAGCCGGGTTTCCTGAAGACAATTGTAGTTAGTTGTTTCATTTCGCTGGGC
This sequence comes from Hebeloma cylindrosporum, assembly GCA_000827355.1. NCBI lineage: Eukaryota > Fungi > Basidiomycota > Agaricomycetes > Agaricales > Hymenogastraceae > Hebeloma > Hebeloma cylindrosporum. The sequence continues at coordinate 378,792 of KN831794.1, read as the reverse complement.
TCATACTTGAGTGTATGAGTAGCATTGAACATGGCCCATAAAAGCAGTCCAAGCAGGGCGAAGCATTGTTGGAGAAGGACGTTGGGGATTCCGTCGGGTCCTGGTGCAGAGAAGGGTTTAGCAGCCATTAATGAGTCAGAGAAAAACTGGTAGGTGATTTGCAGCATAGGAACTGGGTCAGGATATGTAGGGTCATTGGGGATCTGTAGGTCATCAGTTGGTGGTGCAGGAGGGAAAAAGATCTTATATAGGATGTCGCATTTTTCTTTGTTGTCATTGGTAAGGGAACCGTCTGCGCATTTGAGAGCCAGGATCTTGTAAGGGTCGTAATCCATGAGAGAACAAAATACTGTACCATTTCAATCAATTCGGCAGGGCCCATGACGCGTGACGGCCCTGCCGAAATTTTGGTTTCGGCAACATCGAAAAATCGCCGTGACAAGCCTGAAATTTGGGGAAATTTTCGGCAGTTTGGCGCCGCAGGCGACGAATTTTTTCTATATTCATCACATGATGGATAAAGGAATTTGGCACCCGCCAAAAATTGCCATGACGATGGTGACATTTCGGGATTTTGGAGGGCCGCGTGATGCGTGACTGCCGAATTGAATGAAATGGTACAGTAAGGGACTTACAGGTCATGCGCGACCACGATAAATGAGCAGCGGATGCTTCAACAAAAAGCGCAAGTACCGGCACGCCAATATGCACTTACTCAGCAATCTTAGCACAGGCACCACCCTCACCATCATCACGTTCCCACGCTCCCGCCCTTTTCCTGAATCTGTTTCTCAAAGCCAGATCTGTAACCATTCCATTTCACAATATCACATTCCGAAAACATCACCAACGATCTCTCAAACCAATGTGGAGAGTCCCGACGCCCTCTGTTCTTTCACAATTCACATTTCACATATTCACATCATGATCTTTCCTTTTACGGTGCAGTCAAAGATCTCTAGTATGTTTCCCCATTTTATCTACCCCATCTCAGATCCAGTTTGTACAGTATAAATACCTCTGTATTTTCGTAGTTTTTCCTCAGTTGAATACACCACTTTCACCTCACAAGCTAAAGAACTAAGTCAGGCTTTAATTGGGTCAAAACGGACCCTTTCTCACCTATTGATCTCTCTTGTGATTGTAATCAAGTTGTCTGATTACATCACTCCACATATATCTACGGTTTTCGTACCTTTAGGACCCTTCAAGACAAGCGGAGCTTGTCTCAACATTTTATCTATACTTATCTTATCTAAAGATAAGATTCACGAACTCAAGAGACTTATCAGTCTTTCAACTGGAGCCCACCGCGAGGGGTTCTAAAGGAATTTATTAATCCATCATGGATTCACCATCATTTGGTAACCCAGATACCCCTGATCCACAATCTTACGATCCACGTATCACCGATAACTGGACATTCTCCAGAAATTTTCCATTTGGTCCACTTCCGTACCCCGAATCTCATTATCTCAATCCAAATCCCACACAGGAACCTTCAGAGTCTGAAGTAACAACCTCTGAGTCAGAAGACACACAAACCCCAGTATTAAATCCAGCCAAGTGGAACGACACGAACATGGCTACCCCAGTAAAGACAATGCCGAGCCGGCATGATCGCGCTGCACCGAAGTTCGATGGGAAGCCGAAATCCCTTGAAGCATTTCTTGATGACATCAATCAACTCAGCACGGCATGCTCACTTACCAATGCAGAGAAAATCAAGTGGACAGTGCATTATGCCCCAGCCGACGAAAGTGAGCTGTGGAAAATGCAGCCAAATTATATAGCAGAGAAATGGGAGGAATTCCAGAAAGAATTATATGCCTTGTATCCCGGAAGCACCAGGGACCGTATCTACTCAGTTGTGAATCTCAAAGCCTTGACTGAGAAACAAGCAACCTTACCGATGGTGTCCTCGGAACAATTCGGCGAATATTACCACACTTTCTGCAAGGTCGCCTTCTTCTTGAAGAAAAAGGATCAACTTTCCGATCGCGAAATTAGCGCGCAATTTATTTTAGGATTCATTTATCCATTCAGAGTCAAGGTGAGAGCTCAATTGAAGGCGCAGAAACCAACACACCACACGGATGACCCGTATACCCTCAAAGAAATATCAGACATAGCCCTGTTCTTGTTATCATGCAACCAGAACTTTGCCGTTCTAACGGAACCTGAAGTACCAACTGTCAAACGAGAAATCTTCGATGCTTCCAATTTCAGTTTCAAAAATTCGAATATCTCAATGGAAACACTTGCCCAAGAGCTTCTGAAACATATGAACTTGTTATCTGCCAGTCCCCCAGCTTGACAATCAGCATCACACAATTATCGACACAAAGATAACAACTGCTGTAACTTTTGCTCTGATCCGGAGCACTACATATACAACTGTCCCCACGCAGCAGAATACGTCAATCAAGGAAAATGCAAATGCAATGCCGAAGGATTTATGGTCTTACCCAATGGAGATCGAATCAATGCACAGATCACACCAGGAAGGAACCTCAAGAAACGCATCGACAACTGGCATACCACATCCAATGCTGATAAGAGCATTAATACGGTGTCAACCAACTTCGTAGAAGCCACACAACTTCCGGACCAAGCAATTTATACTTGGGTTGAACCAGAGGCCAAAGGAGAGGATGTTCTCCCGCTCACACAACGAGAAATTGAAGAAATTTCCATGCTCGAATCTCTTATTGCGTCTATGCAAAAGAAGGTTGATGAAACTAAGAAAAGATTCATCAGATCCGGACCTACCACGAGATCCAGCGCTCGACAGGATGCATTAGCACCCAAAGCAGTAAATTCGACACCCCGAATTAATAATGAAAGTCACAATACGCAACCTGCAGGAACTACCGCACCACAGTTTTGCTATCATACGCCAATCGAGGATGCTATGACCATTCCGAAGATAGGGAAACAAGTAATGGACCTCTCCATCACTCTTCCAATCAAAGATCTTCTCTCAATTTCACCGGACGTACGTCGATACATCAAAGATCAAATCATAACCAAGAAGGTCACCATGGCGAGCGCAAATGCCCTTAACTCAGATACAGTCGAGTGTTTTATGGCTGCCCTTCCCAAACGATCAGACAACATTATTGTTGCGGACCACTCAGTCGACCTACGAGTTTTGGATCTTCTGCTAAATGATAAAGTCTGAGTGGAAGCTATTCTTGATGAAGGATCCCAAATTGTGGGATTACAGAAAGACATCTGGGAGAAGCTTGGAGTACCCGTCCGCTCTGATCATAAGATGAACATGGTCTCAGCAAATGCATCTACGAATCAGACTATCGGCCTTATTCATGACCTTAAAGTTACCATAGGAGAGTACAACTTCTATCTACAAGTCCAAGTCGTCGAAAGCGCCTCATATGAAATGCTCCTCAGACAACCCTTCCTTACTCTCACTGAAGCCAATACACAACATTGGGCAAACGGTGACTTGCATATCATGCTCCAAGACCCAAACTCTAAGCAATCATCACTCTTTCCACCAAACCTCATGGAAGCGGAAGCAACAAGCAAACTGCTTATGTGGGTTTTTAGAAATCGATGAATCACATACCATCAGAGGAGATTTCATAAACGGTAGCCACGATATATGTAATAACACAATAGTCAAATCGAACAACCCTTCTGCCTATTACCCGCGAGACCTGAAAGCACATTCTGAAATCGAAACAACGAACGCCACACATAATGATAGCCAAGATAGCAAGGAACACAGAATGACCATCATCAATAGCAAGACAACAAACGAACACAAGAGAAATGTCGAGAGCCTAGCCTATAAGAAAGTTGCAAATCGAACAAGACCAGTAGCAACAACACTACCAGAAGAGTTTAGGATTGTGCGGAGGATCCCCAGTGATCCTCTCGCAGACCTTCCAATTTTACTGACACAACCACCAGATTTTGAACCAGGAGAATGCTACACAAGAGAACGAATGGAGGCAATGCCCGTCAACAAAGATGGATCCCTCTGGCCAGAGGAGAAGAAGCTTGTACACCACCTAATAAAGATCCATGAACGAGCCTTCGCTTGGAACGAAAGCGAGAAAGGGAAGTTTTCCGAAGAATACTTCGACCCTGTAGTAATTCCTACAGTCGAACACGTACCTTGGGTATTAAGAAACATCTCTATTCCACCAGGGATTTACGATCATGTTGTGGAAGTCATAAAACATAAGATCAAGTCCGGCGTCTTCGAACCTTCAAATTCATTGTACCGTGCACTATGGTTTTGCGTACTGAAAAAAGATGGAAAATCCTTGAGACTTGTTCACGATCTCCAGCCCTTGAATGCAGTCACAGTTAGGGATAGCACCCTCATTCCAATGGTCGAACAATATGCAGAATCATTTGGAGGACGCGCTTGCTATGCAATGTTTGATCTTTTCGTTGGCTTCGATCAACGGGCACTTGCCATAAAATCTAGAGATCTCACCACTTTTCAGACACCCTTAGGAATGTTCAGGATGACATCAATACCTATGGGATATATGAATTCAGTCTAGATTCAGCAAGGTGATATAATCTTCATACTTCAAGAAGAAATACCCCATGTCACAGTACCCTTTATCGATGACATTCCAGTCAAAGGACCATCTACTCGGTATACAGATGCAGAAGGAAACTTCGAAACAATTCCCGAGAACCAAGGGATCCGACGTTTTATTTGGGAACACTTACAGAATGTCAACCGAGTAATCCAGCAAATCAAACATGCGGGAGGAACCTTTTCCAGTCTCAAATCCTTCATTTGCATCGAATCCACCATCATCGTGGGACATAGATGCACATATGAGGGTTGAATTCCTGATGAATCTCGAGTTCAGAAGATATTGGATTGGCCCATATGCAGGAGCCTTACAGAAGTTAGAGGGTTTCTCGGAACCCTCGGGATCATTCGAATTTTCATTAAGAACTTCGCAATGCATGCAAAACCACTTGTCCAACTCACTAGGAAGGATATCAAATTCGAATTTGGAAGCGAGCAGCTACTAGCAATGGAAAAGATGAAATTACTAACTAGGGAATGTCCTGCCATACGTGCACTCAACTATCATTCTGGAAATGAAGTAATTTTGTCTGTAGACTCCTCATGGATGGCTGTAGGATTTATCCTGTCGCAACTGGGAGATGATGGAAGGTGATACCCATCGAGGTTCGGGTCGATAACGTGGAACGAGCGAGAACAGAAATATTCCCAAGCTAAGATCGAGTTGTACGGATTATTCCGGGCGCTAAAAGCAGTCAAACTGTTTATCGATGGCGTTAATAACCTCATGGTTGAAGTCGATGCTAAATACATAAAGGGAATGATTAATAACCCGGATATTCAACCCAGCGCTACAATTAACCGATGGATCGCAGGCATACTTCTCTTTAACTTCAAACTGAAACACGTACCTGGTAAAGACTCAGAAACCGACTTCTCGAAAGGTTCTGGTGGGCAAACCTTGATCAAGACGTTAAATGGTACATACAGACGTGTCATGAGTGTCGAATAAGGCTTCTCCACAAAATTATTATTCCGCCAACTGTCCCGATTCCTGGAGGACTATTCTGGAAGGTATATGTCGACACAATGCTGATGCCTAAAGTGAAAGGTTACCACTACATCATACATGCAAGATGCTCACTCACTTCATATCCTGAATGGAAGATGGTGCGCCAAGAAAACTACACTACCATCGCAGCATTCCTGTATGAGCTCGTGTGTTGATGGGGAGCCATTGAAGTTCTTGTAACGGACAACGCACCCCAGTATCTGCAAGCAGCGGAACATCTAGCAGATAAATTTCATATCAGACATATCAAGTTCTCACCATATAACTCATGTGCCCAAGGCCCCATCGAATGATGACATTATGATGTCCGGGAGGCCATAATGAAAACGACGGAGGGGGATGAATCGAAGTGGCCAGACGTTACACCAGCAGTATTCTGGGCGGAACGTGTAACAATCCAGAAATCCACAGGATACTCTCCATATTATCTAGCACATGGGGTTGAACCACTTTTGCCATTTGATTTAGCGGAAGGAATGTACCTGGCACCAGATATCAACGGAACCATGTCCACAGAAGATTTAATCGCGTTGCGGGCAAAAATGTTACTCAAGCGCCCACAGGACTTGGCAAGGGTAAGGGACAAGGTCCTGAAAGCACGCTGGGAATCGGTAAAACAGCTGGAAAAGGATCTCAGACACAGGATCAAAGAATTCAACTTTCAACCAGGGAACCTCATACTGGTTCGAAATTCCTGCTTCGACAAAGGACTAACGAACAAAATGAAGCCACGATTTCTCGGTCCAATGGTAGTAATCCGAAAAACTAAAGGAGGTTCATACATCCTCGAAGAACTTGACGGCGCACTATCTAAACTTCGATTCGCCGTGTTTAGGCTGATTCCTTATCTTGCACGCGATATCTGCTCCGTTCCTGTCACTAAACTCGTTGATGTTTCTCAAGAGGAACTTGAAGAACTAACTCATGACAGCGGGAATGCTCTGGACGTGGAACACGAAGATGAAACAATCAATTAAACCAATTGCACATGATACACGGCAGCCATACATTGTACAATAATCAAATAAGGAGGAAAAACGATAGGAACGAATATTTATAAAAAGAAAACCTCCAGCTGCTTCTCTGCTTCTTTTGCCTCAGCTTCCTTTCCATTCCATGATTCAGGCATCTGGAGATCGGGGAATATACCTTGGTGATGAAGGGTAAGGGTATTCGAGGTCGGGCATAGAGTCGTATCTGGAAGAGCTGCCGAACGGAGAATGACCGTCGTCACTCACAATAATGGAATTAACCTGATGGCCAGCAGGATGGATAAGCAGAATCATGTACACCGCGAACCACTGGTCAAAGTGGGATACTCATTGCTCAGCCATTAAAAGCGCCCGAAGGAAATCCGCTCATTCGAGAACTTCGTTGAGCGTGGCAAAATGCATTGAGCGAACAATAACCTCTTCGATGGCAACAATGTTGGACCCAGGAAGAATAATGCTTCGACCGATGGCTTGTACCATTCTGGAAAGGATGACAAGGTCCCTCTATGATCAATTAGGAACGATAAATGAAAAATTTCAATTATTTTCACTCACCAAGAACTCCCGAAAGACCTGGAAGTCATGAACGGAAAACCCCGCATCCGAGGCGACAATAGCCATTGTGATCCACATCAAAAGAACTCACCCGTCGCGGAAAGCGCAGACAATAGACTGTTGGATCCGACTACTGAGGATATCGTCACAAGAGAAGAAAAACATGTCGAATTATCGGAGTGATTTGGTTGGAAGAAAAGCGGTGCTTTGCTGAAGGAAGTATTGACTGGGAAGTCAATATTTATAGTTGGTAGGGGTGTAAGGGTCGTAATCCATGAGAGAACAAAATAAGGGACTTACAGGTCATGCGCAACCACGATAAATGAGCAGCGGACGCTTCAACAAAAAGCGCAAGTAGCGGCGCGCCAATATGTGCTTACTCAGCAATCTTAGCGCAGGCACCACCCTTGCGATCATCACGTTCCCACGCTCCTGCCCTTTTCCCGAATCTGTTTCTCAAAGCCAGATCTGTAACCATTCCATTTCACAATATCATATTCCGAAAACATCACCAACGATCTCTCAAACCAATGTGGAGAGTCCCGACGCCCTCTGTTCTTTCACAATTCACATTTCACATATTCACATCATGATCTTTCCTTTGACGGTGCAGTCAAAGATCTCTAGTATGTTTCCCCATTTTATCTACCCCATCTCAGATCCAGTTTGTACAGTATAAATACCTCTGTATTTTCGTAGTTTTTCCTCAGTTGAATACACCACTTTCACCTCACAAGCTAAAGAACTAAGTCAGGCTTTAATTGGGTCAAAACGGACCCTTTCTCGTCTATTGATCTCTCTTGTGATTGTAATCAAGTCGTCTGATTACATCACTCCACATATATCTACGGTTTTCGTACCTTTAGGACCCTTCAAGACAAGCAGAGCTTGTCTCAACATTTTATCTACACTTATCTTATCTAAAGATAAGATTCACGAACTCAAGAGACTTATCAGTCTTTCAATCTTATCAGCACATCCATCAGAAAAGGGTTTTGATGCATATCGGCCTGCGATCCAGATACTTTTCTCATTGGCATCTTCGAGCCAGGCTTTCCAGTGCTGGGCTTTGGCCTTGTCCATCATTTTGGTGTATTGTGCTGATAGTGAGTGTAGCTGGGTGCAGTTGTTGGGCGTTGGGTTCTTGAAGTACTGTCGGGAGGCTTTGTTGACTGTTCGCTTCATTTCAGTGAGGTCGCGTGTCCACCATCATTTTCAGTAGGGTGAAATCTTCAGTTTTGGTACATGTTCAGCGATGCATTTATGAATTGTCAATGTGAGTAGGCTATAGAAGTTGTCATAATCATCAGTTGTTAGTATTTTTGTTTCCGGTGAAAGTCCGGCCGCATGGAGTTCGGCGGCGAGCATGATATTGAGTTCTTCCCAGTTTGCAGCTCAAAAGTTGGGGCGAGGATTGTAATCTGAGTAGAAGAGGTTGAAATCGAGTGTCATGTGAATTGGCAGATGGTCAGCATTAGGTATCCAATGGTGTAGTGGTGCCTGACAAGAAATTAAAGTGTGAGCGATATCTGAGGAAAGGAAAGTGAGGTCGATGGTCGACCATGTTTTGTGGGCAGCAGACTCATGGGTGGGTGTGCCGGGCAGGAGTGCGAGTTCCATATCATATTCTGTGAGTAGGTGAAGGAGCGGCAGTGCATCGCTTCTGGCTAGATGATCCGTAAATTCCGGTGTGGCCCAGAGTGCATCATGTTTGTTGAAGTTGCCAGTCCAGAGCATGGGTGAAGTTTGTGGGTATCGATCAATATGGTCGTTTAGTGCTGTAATGGATGAGTCTGCACTGGGGGGATTATAAATGTTAAAAATGGTAAGCGACATGTTCGAGGTGAAATTAAAATGAACCACGGATATGTCTCATGAAGCAACTGGGACTTGTTGGTAGATGTCAGATTTGATGTCGCGGTTTATAAATATGAGAGAACAAGGGTTGGCATCTTCAGGTTCATATGGGGTAGTAGGGTATAGGGCTATCCATTTTGTGGTTCCTGTGCTGTGTCGAGTATTGGGGTAAATGTAAGGTTCTGTGATGCAGATCACATCGAAGTCTGTGGGGTTAGTAGTGTTTAACAGCGAGAGCATGATGTGTTTGGATTTATGGCAGTTTTGGGTTTTGATGCAAAGGGCAGTACTTTTCAGTGCCCAATCTATTCTGGCTGGAACGACCGGACTCCACCAGACTCCGGTGGAATGAGACAGGAATCCACCAGATTCCGCTGGAATGGGACTGGAATATGACTAGAATAGATATTTTGAGAGGAATGGGGCCGGATTCCAGTGGAATAGAACCGGAATGACACCGGAATTGACCTAGTTGAGCTTAGTTTTCATAGATACAAATATATTGAATTTCCTTGAGGGAAAATTTAATTTTATTGGCAATTCTACATTAAATACAAAGATACTCTAAAATGTGGTGACACCGTTGGCCCAAATGACGGCGCAGAGAGAAATTGAAATCAAACGAGGCAGCGGGACTGGTCGTTTCATAGGAAGAAAGGAGACGTCGGGTAGATTTCCCGCCATTTCATAAAAGGAAAGGACTGCTGTTCACGATCGCGATCGACGCTGGTGGGGGGTCAACGACGTTGGGTGGCGGGTGAACGAAGCCCACCCACCACGTCATTAGGTTTGAGGAAAGGGGTTCGATGGCAAAACATCTCTTCGCTGTCATTCCCTGTTGATGGGTTTGCGGGAGGGATTGGACAGTCGTTCCCCATCGAACGACCTGGTGGGGGGATTTCCTGCCTTGTTGGGTTCGTGGGAGGGATCGGCAATGGCGAACGACGTCGCGGGTACATTTTTCGCCACATCGTTGGGTTCGCAGATGCCATTCATTGTCGAATGGAACGATGCGGTGGAAAACCCACATCGTTCGGTTTGCAGGAGGAAGGACAGCGAACGACGCCGTCGAACGGTGGCATGTCGCATTGTCTCCACCTCCTCCTTGCATTGTCCCCACCCCTTCCTCACGTTCTTCCCACCCCCAGGTCCCTGCTCCTGTCCCTCCTCTTTGTCCGCATTGTCGATGGCGAGACATGGTGGGCGATGGGTATCGTCAGCGTCGAACAACATGGTGGGTGGGTTTCCCACTGCATCGTTGGGTTCGCCGTCACATTGGCCCCGTCCTCATATTGTCCCCTCTCTCCCAGCCCCTCCTCACTCCATTCCCTTCTCGTTTGCTGTGTCATGGGCTGATGATGTGAGCACAGCGCCCACATCCCTCGATGAGGGGAGGGGCTCGCTGTGTCATCCTCACTGTCATCGTCATCGTCTTCGCTGTCATCATGGCTCACCGTCACTGTCATCGTGATGTAGAGGTGGTGGTGGTGGCGGATGTGATGTTGCAGGTGATCGTTGATGTGATGTGGCCGGTTGTCGTCATTGACGACATCACGTGGTGTGCGTAAACCTCGCTTGGCCCACGGTGGGCACTCACGAGGGAACGGTGGAGAGGGTGGTGGTGGTGGCGAATGGAAATAGAGTGTGTTTGGCAACAGGACTGAAACTCGTGCCAAACAACACTGGAATTAGTCATCAAAAGAATTTTAATTAATTAAAAAATAAATTCACACCTCCACAACTGGATTCCGGTTGCATTCCGTTCCTGGGCATTCCAGGGAACATTCCGGTCTCAATTCTGGAATGCACCAATTCCACTGGAATGAGGAAACACCAGAATAAAAAAAATGGCAGGCCCCCCTGCCAATTTTTATTCCACCGGATTCCGGTGGATTCCGGCAGGAATAGGTGGGGGACTGATAAGACCTCCAATTTCCATATGGAATAGAGGCAGAATGAAATCACCCAAATGAGTGGTTTCTCAGCCAAAACATATTCCATGTGGAATGGATGGAATCCATACGGAATCACCTGGAATCCATATGGATTCCATGTGAAATGAGGGGGCAGGGTAAAGACTCGTCGTTTTGGGTTTTCGGCCATTGCGTAAAAAGAAAACGAAACGGCGGGTGGATTAGAGCTGTAAGGGCAACTGCGGACCGGGCAACTGGAGAACCGGTGAAGGCATGAGCTAGCAGGGGATCCGAAGGTTTAGTTTATTATGCAATAGTAAACTAAAGTAAATAACATACCTAGCAGGGGATCCGAAGAGAAAAGGATGTGGATCCCATGCTGCTAAGTGGTATATATAGAAAATGTAAAAAGGCATGCATATGGTGTGATGTGGAAATAAATAAATAAACAGTCATACGAGGAAAGAGCGGTCACGTGTCTGAGGCTAAAAGTGGAAGGAGGCGTGAATGCCGGTGCGGTGGGACATACCAGTCAGACCGGGAACTCGGAGGACCAGTGACCGGTGACCGGAGTTTGACTGGTGGACCGGGTGCGGAGTTGCGAGGGTGTCCGGAGCGAGAACCAGAGATGGGGTTTGAGGGACTGACCGGGCTAGGACTAGGGGAGCGTTTGGGGGTTCCCCTTACAATTACCCCCCCTTCAGGATTGCATCGACCCAATGCAATGGGTAAAGGTGGGATGGGGCAAAAAGGGAGGGAGCCAAAAGTGACAGACCGGATTTGACGGGGGCACCTGGGTTCTTTGCATGGAACTTGTTGACAGCATCAGTTGCGTTACTGAGGTTATCCCAATATTCCCAAGTGTTATTCTCTATGCCATAGCCTTCCCACTTGACTAGGTACTGTAGTTTGCATCGGAACATGCAGCTGTTGAGAATTTCTTCCACTGCATATTCTTCTTTGCCATCTACGAGTTCCGGGGGAGGTGGCGGAGGAGCATGTCTTCTGGGAATTGGATCGACTGGAGCTGGCATTAGCTTGACCACATTGAGCACCAGGTGAAGGCGACTCATGGAAGGAGGGAGCATGAGTCAGTAGGCATTAGAACCGACCCATCGTTCAACTGGGTAAGGACTGAGGCGGCAATGCGAGAGCTTCTTGGATGGCCGGGTGATATGGATGTCACTCGCACTGAGGAAAACCTTGTCGCCGGGGTTGAAGACCAGACTCAGAGACCGGCGTTGGTTGTAATACCTTGCCATCTCATCTTTGGACTTGGTGAGGGCTGACTTTGCTTCTTCCAGTGTCGCTTTCATCCGGTCGGTGAACTCGTTCACAGTTTCTATGTGGGACCGGGGTAGGTCCGGTTCGAAGCCCATCCGGGGGTGATGACCGGTGTCCAGAAAGAACAGGGTCTGCTGAGTCGACGAGTGTATATGGTTATTGTATGCAAACTCAGCAAGGGGCAGAAAGGAGTTCCAGTTATCCTGGCACTCATTAACAAAGAGCCGGATGTACTGTTCCAGCTCCTGGTTGACCCGTTCTGTCTGACCATCGGTCTGTGGGTGGTAAGCCGTAGACGAGGCGAGTTTGATCTCGAGTTGGAGGTAGAGTTCCTTCATGAATGTGGCGATGAACTGTGGGCCTCGGTCCGAGATGACTTTGCGCGGGAGGCCGTGGTGTTTCCAGACGTGCCGGAGGTAAAGGTTTGCGGCACCAGCTGCGGTAACGGTGGTGACTGTCTCCATGAAGTGCGCTCGTTTGCCGACGGAGTCTACGACCACCATAATGGAATCATATCCTCCGGACTCGGGGAGTTCCACAATGAAGTCCACACTCATAACGTCCCAGCGTTCCTCTGGGACAGGGAGTGGTTGGAGTTCACCGGTGGGACGCTGGTGCTGAACCTTGGTCCGGAGACAGGGATCGCAGGTGGCTACATAGCGGCCAACATACCGGGACATGTTCGGCCACCAGTAATTCCGGGATACGAGCTCTAATGTCTTGAACCGCCCGGCGTGGCCGGCGATCCGAGTGTCATGGCAAAGGGAAACGATTCGCCGGCGAAGGTCTGAAGTCGGCGGCACATAAATGCGGCCACGGAAGTACAACAGTCCTTCTTGCATGGACCATTCTTGTGAGCGGACCGAGCGAGTGGAGGATTTCCGGAGTTCCTTAACAGCTTTGGCGACCGGTTCTTCTTCCGGGTCTCGGCTGCCTGAGCGGATATCCCGGAGGATGTCGACTTCTGCACCGGCGACCTGAATACCTTCTAGAGCACGGACGGCAAAGAGCTTGGGAGTGAGGAGGGTGATGTCGGAGTTATCCCCTTCACCGGTACCATGATCTGCACGCCGGGAGAGCGCGTCCGGTTTGCCCATTGATTTTCCAGGCTTGTGGTGTAGCAGGAAGTCGAACCGGGCCAAGTAGAGTGACCACCGGGCTTGTCTCCGGTTGAGTTGCTTAGCCGTCATGAAATACTCGAGGTTCTTATGATCAGTCCAGATCTCAAACTGATGTTCAGCTCCTTCGACAAAGTGCCGCCACTCTTGTAAGGCCCAGATAATTGCGAGCATCTCCTTGTCATGGATCTCATAGTTGCGCTCGACCGGTGACAAGGACTTGGAAAAGAATGCGACCGGGTGCCATTTGCCATCGGTCGGACAGACCTGGGAGAGTACCGCTCCGGTAGCAAAGTCGGAGCTGTCAGCTTCGATGCGGAAGGGGCTGGTAGAGTCCGGGGAAATGAGAACCGGTGCGGAGGTGACACTCGCCTTGAGCCGGTCGAATGCGGACTGCTCATCAGAGCCCCAATGCCATTTGGTGTCATTCCGGGTAAGGTCGAAAAGCGGCCGGGCATGCTCGGAGAAGTCCTGAATGAACCGGCGATAGAAGTTGGTGAAGCCTAGGAAAGACTGCACCTCTTTCTTGTTGGTCGGCTCGGGCCACTGCTGAACTCCTGCGATTTTGACCGGATCTATGGCGACGGAGTTGTGGGAAATGATGACTCTGAGGTATTCCACCATGGTCTTCTCGAACTCACACTTCTCCGGCTTCAGGTACAGCTTGTGCTTCACCATCAGCTCCAGAACTCAGTGTTCAATCTCCTGGTGTTCTTCCAAAGTGTCTGTGAATATGAGAATGTCATCGAGGTACACAACAACATGTCCTTCAGAGATGAGTTCTGTGAATATCTCGTCCATCATGGTTTGGAAGGTCGCCAGGCTGTTGGTGAGACCGAAAAACATCACCAGGGGTTCGAACAGTCCTTGATTGGTCTGGAATGCTGCTTTCCATTCATCGCCTTCCTTGATCCGGACATTATTGAAACCCCAGCATACGTCGAGCTTGGTGAAGTACTTCGCACCCCGGAGTTTCGCGATTAGCTCCAGAATGAGAGGAAGCGGGTACTTGTTCTTCACCGTCATCGAGTTAAGCGGCCGATAGTCTTGAACGAGCCAGAGACCACCGCACTTCTTTTTTACGAAGAAGACCGGTGAGGCCATGGGGGATTTGGAAGGGCGAATCTGACCGGAGTCCAAGTTCTCTTTGAGGAAGGCGTCTAACTCCTTTTGCTCAGAGACAGATAGAGGGTAAACCTTGCAGCTCCGGGAGGTATTTGCATCCAGTATGAGCTCGATGGCATGGTCCCAAGGCTTAGAACATGGAAGGTCGTCGAAGGAATCCTTGGAAAACACTGAGTCAAACCCTTGGAGGTGTGGGGGAATATGTTTCTCATAGTCCCGGGGTTTGGAGTTCTTCTGGAAGGCTTCGGCGAGTCACTGGGAAACTGAAGCAGTTGCCCAGATGAATTCGGCTTCTGGGAAAACTCCTGTGGCCCAAATGCGGTCTCCTTCTTCGAGTTGATGCTCTGGTTCTCCAAGTTCCGGGATCTCATCGTCATCTGCATCTTCCACAAAGGTCAGAAAAGGGCCAGTGCAACAGGCGTTAATAATCTGGGCTTCTTCCTTCTTTGCGAGACATTCTTCCCGAGCTTCGTTTTGACAACTGGTGCAGCACCAAGGGGAGCAGCGACTTAACCGGACCGTTCCAGTGGTGAAGTCGATTTCCGGGTTGTGTTTTCGGAGCCAGGTCATGCCTAGAATGGTATCTTGCTTCCCGAGTTGGGTAACCACAAGGAGGATCCGTTCTGAGTGGCCGCTGGACCAGAACCGAGCCACTGATGAAGCATTCCAAGCTTCCTTGCATTCTGGACCAGCCCCAGTGCGGCTTCTCCCAATGTCCAAGGTTGCACCACCTCCGCAACTGAGCTGGTTTTCACACCAGAACCCTACGCCTGGTAATCCGGTCCCCATGGACATCGACGTGGCCCGTAAAGCCAAATCGGTCCCCGACACCTGCCGCCGGTGTGGTAAACTTGGTCATTGGGCAAAAGACTGCGACCTCCGGTTCGACGTTCGGTACTTGGACTTGGATGAATTGTCAGCCCTTGTAGAAGACCGACTTGCTGCCCTCGACGCAGTACCACTGGAGCCCGAGGATAAACCAGTCGAGCAGAAACTGCCAGCCGAGGATTCTGTGTCCAGCAGCGAGTGAGCCATGCGCCCCCGCTGCTCAGTAGTAATCGTTTCTCTGTCCTCTCAATACATGATGTTCCCGAATGCATTGAACCCGAGAGAAATGATGAAGATGCACAACCAATTCCGAAGCCGACCCCGGTCCGCCGACCCAAATGGGAGAAAAGGCTTGCCTCCAAACTCGTCATCTGGTCCCTCGAACAAGGACCAAACTCTATCCTAATCCCGGTCCACCTCAAAACCACAGACCTTGGATGAGGTTAGCACTAATGCTTTAGTGGACTGCAGTGTGACTGGAGATTTTATTGACGAGGCCTTTGTGGAAAGAGCCAGAATTCCCACTCGCAACCTCACCTGATCCCGGTCTTCAACGTGGATGGCTCCCTGAACGAGGCCAGCTCCATTACCAAAGTCGCCGAATGATCATGACCTACAGATGTACAGCCAGAGTGTACCACCCTTCGGCATTGACGTCCGAGGGTCTTCCGGTGGCCATTCCTCCAATCACAGAGGCAATTCGTCAGTCCAAACCCTGGCAGAACTTCACCACGATGGTTTTCGGATCGGTGTATCTGGAGTCCTGGATAAGGTCTTGGAACTGATCCAAGTAGTCATCAACCGACCGGTGACCTTGAAAATAGGAGGTGGTCTCCAAGATGTTGACCACCATGGCTTCGGTGTTCTGTGGGGTGAAGTCCTTTCAGAATTCCTCCTCGAAATCCAACCAGTCGATGAACCGGAGGGACCCTTCTTGCACCTCACTTTCCAGCTCTCGTTCGGCCCACCGAGATGCCCTTCCGGTCTTCATAAAGGACATTGCCCAGATGATTTTGGTGATTTCATCCGGAAAAGACTCGGGGCAAAGCTGGATGTAAGTCCAGCAAGACGTGAGGAACGCCTTTCCTCGTGTATGATCGCTGTCGAAGTTGGCAGGGTTGGAAGGTTTGAGAATAGCTTTCTTCTGGCCGGTGGAAGGGGGTATATGTGGGGAAGTGGGGGATGTGGGTGCGGAGTGTCCAGAACGTGAGAAGGTGCAAACCGGTGGTAGCCCGGTGGGTACTGGAGCCGGTGGGCTACGTCGGTCCAGGACTTGTTGGAGGAGGGTTTTGGTGTCATCACCTTGACTTCTGAGGTCGGATATGGTCTCCTCGAGGTGCCCGATGCGTTCCTCATTAGAGGGGGGAAGATCTTGGGCCATAGGTTTGGGAGAGGGCATAGCCGAGTGAAAGTCATGGGGGAAGGGACTTCCGGAGCGAGATCGAGCAGAGGGGGAAGAGACGGATGATCCGGCTCTAAAGCGGCCTATGGTCGGTAACGCGACAGGGAGTCAGTTCCCTTGAGAGATCCTTTTCTACTGTAAGGGCAACTGTGGACCGGGCAACTGGAGAACCGGTGAAGGCACGAGCTAGCAGGGGATTCGAAGGTTTAGTTTATTATGCAATAGTAAACTAAAGTAAATAACATACCTAGCAGGGGATCTGAAGAGAAAAGGATGCAGATCCCGTGCTGCTAAGTGGTATATATAGAAAATGTAAAAAGGCACGCATATGGCATGATGTGGAAATAAATAAATAAAAGGTCATACGAGGAAAGAGCGGTCACGTGTCCGAGGCTAAAAGCAGAAGGAGGCGTGAACGCCAGTGTGGTGGGACATACCGGTCGCACCAGGAACTCGGAGGACCGGTGACTGGTGACCGGGGTTCGACTGGTGACCGGTGACCGGAGTTTGACCAGTGGACTGGGTGCGGAGTTGCGAGGGTGTCCAGAGTGAGAACCAGAGACGGGGTTTGAGGGACTGACCAGGCTAGGACTAGGGGAGAGTTTGGGGGTTTCCCTTACAAGAGCACTGTAGTAGCTTAGGGCATAGGTTTCCTATCATATCAAGGAAACTTGTACACTATGATTTGGGCTCAGAGCAAATACAAGCTTATATTTATTTGTTATATTGTTGGTCATCAGTTCCTGTTGAACTAAACACTATTGTGGTTGATTAGTGTTCTACACTGGTAACATACTCTATTGCGCAACTTTAACAGAAAAGGCCACTGGAGAAATTTACCTATTGGTGGAGAATGATCAAAGGGTGCACTTCAGAGGATTTGAAGAAGACCCAATAGAAATATGGAAGCTATTGGAGGCAGCCCACCTGTCTAAAAAGCCAGGAGCTAGATTCAATGCTTATGATGATCTGTTCTCTATCAGGAAGCAGAATGATGAGTCACTAGTGGATTTGGGAGTTAGAATTGCAAAGGCAATGCAGACTATCCAGAATTTGCAGCTAATTTCAATATCACACAACTTGATGAAGAGCTTCAGTGCATGGCACCTACCAGGTCCTTGCCTGAACTGAAGAGTATCATCACCTATCTTTGTTGTTGTTGCTGATGGACAAGCTGGACAAGTCAGTCATCATGCAAGCCTTCAGGAGTGATAAATTAAACTATCAACGTCAGATGCATGTGGAAAGCTTGAATCAGGCAAAGACAGGTGGTGCTAAGGATAGTGGTGGTTACAAAGGAAGGAACGTGTGAAGGGATTGGAGCACTATCCTATGCTTCCTTTGCAAGGAATACAGTCATATGGTGTCTAACTGTCCACAAAACAGAAAGACTACCTACCAATAGGTCAGAGGGTGCCAAAAAGGCAGAAGGAGAGAAGGCAGCAGTGGTGACAGAATTTGCTAGAAAGACAAGTGCTGTTGCTGAACATGAAGTCAATTTTACATCTTCTAACTTTTTTCATTGGAACGCTGATACAGGGGCCACATCTCATATGACACCCCACAAAACTTGGATTCGAAACTATACCCCTTATAGAGTACCAGTTAAACTGGCGGATCATAGAATTATATATTTAGTGGGTGTTGGAAGCGTTTTGTTCAGACCTATTAAAAATGGAAAAACATATAGAGATGTGGAGTTTACTAGAGTTTTACATATACCTGCGCTTCGGAATAATCTTCTTTCTGTTCTATATTTGACAAAGTACAAGGGCATTGATGTACACATTTCAGGTATCCAAATCGACTTTCTTGATTGCAATTCATGGTTGTTTAGTGCTACTATCAATGATGATGATATTGGTTATTTAGATGGTTCTACTGTTGATATTATGGAAAGTGTTCATTTGGCTTCAACACTGCCTCTCGACTTGTCTTTATGGCATAGACAGCTTGGACACCACAACTATGCTGATATTAAGAAATGATATTGCAGGAAATGATTGATAGTTTAGTGCTAGACTCAAAGGTGGAACCAGATCCTATATGCAAACCTTGGCAGGAAAAATGCCCATTCCAGTTATCAGAGCATCGTGCAATGGAAGTTTTGGAATTGATTCATTCAGATGTGCATCAGATGGAAATCACTTCTTATAATGGATTTAACTATTGGGCTTCATTTGTTGATGATGCATCACACTTTAAAGCACTGTATCCTCTCAAAAACAAAAGTGAGACTTTTAGTGCATTCAAACGATTCAAAGCTTGGGCTGAAAATCTAACTGGGAAGAAAATCAAATGATTCTGTGATGATAAGGGAGGGGAATACATGTTGAAAAAATTCCAGAACTTCTTAGATGAATGTGGAATATCAAGGGAGCATACTGTCTGTAATAGACCACAACAGAATGGTGTAGCTGAGTGAGCAAATAGATTAAGGATTGTTGCTTTGTTGGACAAGAAATTTTGGGCTGAGTGTTTGGCTGCACTTATTCATGTCTTGAATAGCTGGCTCACATCTACTGTTGAGAGAAAGACACCGTATGAGGTGTGGCATCGAAAGAAACCTGGTGTTGGTCATTTGAGAGTTTGGGGATGCTTAGCATTCAGAAGGATAAAAAGGCAAAGTTGGGTTCACATATGGAAAAATGCATATCTTCATTGGGTATCCAGATGGTTACAAGGGTTGGAAATTCTATAACCCAGAAACAAAGAAAATTATCATTTGTGAAAAAGCTGATTTTGATGAGCACTACACTTATGAAGGACAACTGTTGACACCCATGGATATGGTAGGCGGGATCACCATGGTTGAATTGGATTTTGAATTTTGAAATTGACTGTTCACAAGCCCTAATCCTATATTTTGATCACATGACCTCGCTATCTATCCGACCTTTCTTGCTTTTTGGTGGCCTCTGCATCAGGAAAATGCATTTTGATCCTGACTAAACTTGGATAAAGAATGCAATATCAAAGCTCCCACGTCACACCCAGGATGCTTTGAGAAGCTTTGGGATGCTTTGGCACACTTTGAATATCTTTTACCTGCTTTGATATAGCTTTGGTTCTAAAATCTCAGTGGACTCAACATGTGGAGAATGCCATGACTCATCTTGAAGCTGTATATCATTGCTTTCAGTTTTATTTTTTATCGTAATAATGTGGCCAGTATTCGCATTGCATGTATTTGCAGTTTTTGGGTTTTGGTGCAGGTGGGGTAGTAGAATAAATCATCTTGTTTCTCTATATATTCTGGGCTATTCATATTATTCTCAGACTCTGAAACATTGTGATTATATTCCTTGGTATTATGTGTCTAGTCATTGTGCAAGACGATAAGAGGAATGATTAATGATCTGTCCCTGAGTTGCACTTTCCCATGGACAACTTGTCCATGTTTTCCCACGGAGAGGATGCGAAATCAACAACACGTCTTGAAATCATGTGATATTCTAAATCATGTGATCTTTGAGTTCAACATTTCGTTTTCAAGTTCCACAACTCTCTGTTCTACCACTACCACTGCCACTGCACCATTACTACATGACCTTCGTCTACTCTACAATAAGCATTGTATATAATTGTCTAGTAAGTCAAGTCAACAACAGCTTCAGCCTCTCCTCTCATTCAGCTGACCACAAAGCCATAGAACATCTGTGACGTGTCTGGTTCTGTTCAAGTGTGTCATTTTCTTCAAGTCATTCCTCATCGAGACACTGACCACCTACAACAGTTATACCTTCTTCAACAATCTCAATTACTGCCTTTTTCAACAACCACACCTATCATCACTTTCTACCAACCAGTCATCACGAGCCATATAATCTCGTCTCTTTCTACATCACGACAATAGCTATTATGCCTTGTGAGTTGTCAGCCAATTAATCTATGCTAGGCTAAAATTTCCTCCTCCATGTCACTTTCTTTATTTCCTTGTTTCTTTCTTCATCTTTTTCCCTCTCTTTCTTTCTTTCTCATCTTTCATCTTTTGTCTCTGAGTTCTGCTCCTCTTTTTGGTTCATCTCTCTCTCTTTTTCTCTACTTCTGCTATGATTCAGTCTATACATCCATAACACTTTATGTTTCTGCATGTTTACACTTTTATTTAGTCCATGATAGCACTGTAAAGTACACAGTAGATAAATATGTACCATATCTACTAGATGTATATTTCTAATAAAATTTACTTTGAACGATTAAATGTCTGGAAAGAAAGAAAAAAATGGTAGAAAAGACAGTCGAAGACAACCAAAGATGTGTCCCAAGGTGGCCAAAGACGCTCTCAAGATGCCTTAAGATATCCTGGGAAAGCCAACATTTTTGACCTTGCTCTGGGAGCAACTTGGCCAGCTTTGGATCTTTGGCATCTTTGTGTCTCTAAAGCGCTTTGTGCAGCTCTAAGTCATCCTGGGGACAATGTGCATTTTCCTGATGTGGGATGAGGCATGCATGGCTAAGGTCAAAATTATATATGTACGTGTAGCTATTAAGTACAGTTATTCAAATATATAGTTTTTACAAGTCCCAGAGTACCTTGTGCAATGAATGAAATGAAAGGCTAGAGCATGGCATCACCTAGTTTTGGTGGATCATGTGATCTACACTAATTTGGGAACTCACTCTTTCTTGAACTCTGGGGATAGAGGCATAGATGGCTAAGCAAATTATATATGGACATGTAGGTACAGAGAAGGGCTATCTGAATATGTAATTTTTATGAGTCTCTGAGCTGTTTATGTTATCCAATATCACACTTTCTCCTCTTTCCCCAGGCTTAAAAGCCACAAATAAACACATAAAAACAACATGAATGCATCAGCGCATCAACATCCAGCTTGTGCATCTGGTACTGTTCCTCTAGGATGCCAGAATATCACAAATGCCTTGCTCACTACCTCTTATTCTTATTTTTCTTCCAATATCTTTGTCAAATATGTGCTAGCCTGCGACTTCTCGGGCTGCTTGCTGATCTGACCAACGAGGAGGCTAAGCAGACTCGCACTGGTTTGGATGGCCTTGTTCAGAGACTGGGACCAACCTGCAACTTCCAAAGAGGCTGCAACTCTGGGCAACCAGATTTTTATCCTGCCATGTTTCGTTCCACAGCTAGAAATCCCAATCCACCTTCTATTCAGAACCTGGAGCTGAACACACTAGCTGGGCCATCCTCCTCAATTTTGGTGTTATTAAATTAAAGGTATGTATTTATATACCCCAGAATCTCATCTCAGTTTTCAGATCTGATGATTGAATAATGTAGCTCTCTTACCTCACACATACTTCAATCCAAATTTACAAGCTATCACTTTGGGAAACTTCAGTGATGAAAGTCCCCAAGAAAGTATGTAGGGTATTTATCTCTTCTGATTTACCTGTTTTCTATTTAAAAGGTGCAAAAGTTCAAGGTCGGACTCGCCCTTGAATTCGAAGACTATATTATTGCATTTATCTCAAACGACCTCATGTTCCAGGTGAGAACCTCTGATTATTAGTACTATTTTAGTTAATTACCCTTTCTCATTATCAGCCAATATGAGCAGCTGCAGACTCAAATGTGACATCTCTTGGTCCATGCCCCCCACATATTTATGATGACTATGTCCTTTTTTCCTGGCAGGTGTTGCTCAATGCATGATGCAGAGGGCGGTCTCGCCCTCAAGCAAACAACCTGGCCTTGCATGCGAGATTATTCAGTCAACTCAAGATGTTTGGTGTGGTATTGGGGTTTATACCATCTGCGAGGTATTCTTTGATGCTGGTATATCATTTCTTTCAGCACTCGAGACAATTTGATAATCCTTAATTCTCAGGTGTTTCCCCATTGGAAGCAGAGGTTTTTGACTGCCCTTCCCAAATGGCTCGGCTGTGTGAGGCATTTTATTCTTTTGCAAAACATTTCTGGGATAATCTGCAGTATATATCGAATGAACTCTGCTTTTTCACATTATTTGCTTATTCAATTTATTTAATTTACCAGGTCATTGATCTTAAATGATTACACAGTATGCTTTTCTTTATTTCTATGATAATCTGGCTAAAGAAACTCAGGACCAGATCGACAAACTAGCCAGTTGCGAGAGTAACTGGTATCGCAGTGGCGAGGGAGGTAAATCAGAACTATATGATGCAAAATATGTTCATCTTGCTTTCGATAAAAAGGCACTCAATCTAGGTCACTTAATCTTCGGTCCTGATAGGTGGAAAGCATTGGGTGGGAGTAACTCCAATACAGTCCTGGACCTCCTCTCCAATATGTTTTCGAAATGAGGTGAGCTGATTTAATTTCTAGTTTTAACAACAACTCAGGCAGTTTTAGGTTTGATATCATCACTGACATGTCTGAATCTTGACCACTACAATGTGTTGTATCCACCACCTAGTCGTGTAGCTGGTGCATAAGCCAAAGTATTCGCTTGTAATTCGAGGAAGCAAATATGGTCCCTCACTCCTCCTTTTCCTCCCAATTCTTGACCCTCCACTGCCATTGTTAGTTGTGATGATACAGAGAGGAAGCAATGCCTATTCAGCACCATTGTCTCCCAGACAAATGCTGTTGCTATTGGACCTCTTGAATATTGTGGAAATGGTGTCTCAATTCACCTTCCATCGGGTAAAAAACTGTGTGTTCTTTTTCATTTTGTATAACTATATAGCTCTAATAACTTATGATTAATGATAGATTGTCTGTTGTTCATGGCCCTGACCCCGCGCTACCAGAAGGGCAGATTGTTCAGTGAGCAAAGGCTGATTTCTGATGACTGAGTGGGTCTGAGCTGCGCAGAAGAAGCATATCGACAATGCTCTGACCAGCTATCACATCTCTCATTTCTGACTATCCCTTTCTGATACTTCCTCAATCTCATCATCATCTGATCCTGATTTTCCATTTTCCTTGCCTTCCCACCTCCATCACCATTATCATCATTTCCAAAGCTCAGGTTCAATCTTACCAATATGCCTCCTCTGCCACCACCACCACCCAAGAAGCATTGCTTAAGTGAAGACTAACACTTGGCACTCACAGGTGCAAGGGAGTTGGATCAGAACTTCCAGGAAAGTATTAGTAATTTTTGTTTAAGAAAGCAGAAGCGAGAACATGACTCAATAACATCAGATAGCTTTGTGAAGACACTCCAAGCTGTGAGGAGTGATAACTCTGGGCTACCAATAGACTGATATACCTCCACAACTATGGATTCAAAATCTGCAGAAAAAACCATTGAAATTCTTCCTTTGGCCCAACTGCCTCAGCAAGATACTGATGAAGGTCATCTGCTGGGAGGCGGATAAGGCAGTCAATACCACCATAAAATTGAGGATGAGTGAGAGGCAGCATCATCAGGGACATGCCCAGATGGCATATCTTTTTCAGATTGCCAATGAACAGTGCGCTGGTTCCACCAAGTGCAGAACTCATCAAGTGCAGCTTGTACAACTAGTACAAAGATCCAATAAAATAGATGCCTAGAATAAAATATTGAGACAGAAGGATTGAAGGAATTAAATACCGGTGATAATCGACATCAGGGTTGATCAAACGATCTGTTTTGCCTTGGAGAATAACTTCTCACAAATTATGCCCAGCTTTCTCATGATGCCACTGCCACAATGCCTCAATGATAATATTGTGGATACTTTGCAAAAGTGCAATGCTGCAATAAACTCTGGAGAGTAGTAAGGCAATATGTCATTAGAAAATTTGGAGAGGCTAACACACCGCAGAGCAATTTGAAAAGCGATCTGCCAACCAATTTTAGAGCCCTTATCAAGATTCAATTGCATTGGAATTTCTAAACAATGTGTCAACTCAAATCAGATATCTTTTCTTCTATAGATAATCAATGACCAAACTGACCGCCTAATTGTTCAAGAAGATCGAGATAAAGATGTCCTACTGCACCTGCTGAGCGACAGTCGGGAACAACATCCATCTTGGCTAGCTACCCTGTCCATTTGTCTCAGTAGGCATAAATTGGAAGGCCTAGGCCTCTCATCTGCAATGCCAGGGCACCAGTCTTTTCGTGACCATCTGCTGCTACTTCGTGATAAGGACCAAGAGCTGAAAGTGGCTGCCGATTCACTCTGGGCTTCTTTTGACCTAAATATCTCTTCACTGGACCACCTTGAAAGTATTCCTGCATAATCTTCCTAATTGTGTCACTGCACCAGATCGATAAGTTAAGAAGGATCTAACAGAAATGATATAGGCCACCTTACCAAGAAATCTTGATATCATGGTCCTTGAGCTTTGCCTTGACATAATTTGGACCATTATTCTGTGTCACATCCCTCTCAACCTCACCAACAACAAGCTGAACTATCTCCTCTTGTGCTAGCTGGGGGCAGCGAACAGATGGAATATTAAACTGGCATTCAAATTAATTTAACTTGGATTTTCTAAATGAATGCATCAGGGAATAATTATACCCAATTCTCAGCTGGTGGTCCACTTGTAAATGTGCTAGCTTTTGGTCTTGAGAAAGTGCATGTCTGGCGTATCTGAGTAATGAATCTCTTAATACATCGTCAGGTGGATTTTTGAAATCAAGAATCAATCTCAGTGGTACATAATAGCAAGTTTTAAGTTTTAATTCACATTGCTTTTGGCCAGAACCATTTATGCCAGCTGTATTTACCATTGGTCTAAAATATGAATGAAGGAGATGGTGGCCACCAATTTGATTTGAGTTGGGGGAAGTGGATGATCACAAATCATTAATCAATGCTTACATGTTCTCACCCTGAATTTTAAAATTCTGTCAATTCTGTCATCCTCCCCCACTTTATCCATTGTCTTATTGAACTTTTTTGCCCCTCAATTAACGATCTACTCTCCAAGTTTTCTCCAACTTCTCCAACTTGACTGACCATGTCAGCAGCAGCCACCTCTATGGTCCAGGAGAATGTACTCACACTAGGGAGGCGCAACACCTGCAAGTGATCACGGCTGATGACTAAGTGCACAGCCACCTCAAAGCTGCGAAAACATCGATTTTGGGGTAGAATCCTTATCTTGCATTCTTTCTCCTTTTGTATGATAAAAGTTTTACTGCAGTACTGTTGTAATTGAGTTGAAATAAGATGCCTTGTAATTAGTAAGTACAAGCTTTGCTTGCCCATGGCTTCGCCATGACTTGGGCCCTTCAGGCCTACATCCTATCAAAGCAAAAGATATATCAGATTTGGTGCTTTGGAGAAAGAAGGTGAGTGAACAAACTACTGCATTCTATCCAATTAGTTCTTAAGTTTTTAATTTTGGTACATGGATACAGGCAGATTCGCTTCGCTCATCTACCCGCACTATATCTTATTTTTTTTGATATATTTTTGATATTTCTTCACTGTATCAAAGCATTACACCCATTAGTTCTTAGGTTTTTTGATAATTTTAGTACTTGGTTGGATACAGACAGATTTGTAGGGCTGTGCATCATACCCATGGTGGCAGATATTACAGACAGATCTAACAGGTATTCACCTGTGCCATCAGAAGATTAGATCCACACCATTGAAGCCATCCATCAAGGCCCATCCCGGCTGTTGTATAGGTACTAACATCTATAATAATAAAAAATTCCAAACACTTATCAGTCATTGATAAACTTCTGAAAGAAATGATTACTCATCCCCATATTTTGCCTGTGTATAATAAATGTCCACAGAGCAGAAGTTGACTCCAATAGCATTGTGTCTATCAAAAATGTCAGTGATTGCTCAAATTTAAACCCCATGCCTTATCAATTTCCACTGGGAGCCTCGCAAAGTACATCATTGAT
Source organism: Hebeloma cylindrosporum (assembly GCA_000827355.1). Taxonomy (NCBI): domain Eukaryota; kingdom Fungi; phylum Basidiomycota; class Agaricomycetes; order Agaricales; family Hymenogastraceae; genus Hebeloma; species Hebeloma cylindrosporum. Next base: position 352,339 of record KN831794.1, on the reverse strand, counting down.
GTTCAAACTGCAATCTATTCTCTGTCAAGGCATTTTGAACATGCTGGGGGTTTAATAGCAGTTCTCATAGGCAAGAAAAAGGGAACATAGAGTGAAATATTTCAGATAGCAAGGAAAACAACTGTCGCAACTCTTTATGACAGTTTTTTTACCTGTCCATCCCGTTTAAATTTCAAGGCAAGCTTAAATAAGCGAAACTAACTGAAAATATAAAATTTTCCACAGTGTGTCAAAGTGGAAGGCAGAGAGACAGAGAAACAGGCAGTGTTTGTTTCCAAAGGCCCTGTTTGGTTTCCAAAGGCTTGTGCTGCACGCTCGCATCGAATTACAAACTCAGCTTACACGTAAGCTGTTCCCACCCCCCTTCAAATAATGTATTAGATTTCTAGTGATTAACAAATTAAACCTGGTCATCATGATAATCTGATTCATATAATGTGTCAAGCTCTTCAACTGCCATCGAGCTTCCTTCGCTTGTAGGAGCTGGATGCTGTGGCTGAGGAATGCTGGGACCCCCAAGTCTTGAAAAGTATCAGACAATTTGCTTTCTTGAGCTTGCTGACCCATTCTAATTTAAGCTTCATGTGCGATTTCAATGGCACTTTCTCTGAGTCAGACTTGTGTGTCGATCTGTGCTTCTTTTCTTCTTCTCTGTGGAAATTGAGCTGTTGGTTGAGCTCATCGTTACCGGGAGTTTGTTGATTCCAGCATTGTCAAGAATCAAGTTCTTGACCATTTCCATAATTTTTGCCGCCTTATCGTGGCGTTTCTTCTGGCGCTTGGTTTCTTTCACGCGATTTTCCACAACCTTCACTCTGTCAGCTTCCATCTATGTAGTTTTCAGCCTCTTCTGCAAACCACCTGCATCCCGCTCCCATGCAACCTGAGGTAAGCTTGGTCATCCTCTCCATTGAGCATCACAGACTGAAACTTCTCAGTGTCATTCAAATGACTCATGAATCCAGCATTGAACTTGTGAAGGGTTTCTCGAGGCCGTTTTCAGTTACCAAGGTGAAAGCTTTCTAATGCGCCTTCGTTAGGATCATTGGTTGCTGAGAAGAACAGTGTCTTGTGTTCTGCCTCCATTAGCTTGTCGATATCGCTGCCAGCCTTGAATTCATCAGAAAAACGCTTGGTGAAAGCCTCTCTCGCCCCTTCAACAAAAGCAATGAAACACCTGTCTAAATCTGGAAGTTCCAGTGCCATATCTCAGAATGCTGTGATTATTACGGCACTCGATTTATCCCATTTGGCTCCTGCCGGACATGCCGTTTTGTGCGTGTCTTTCTTCCCTGTCCAAATCGTGGGTTTTTTGATGATCGTTCCCATAAACTCAACCTTCTTCTTGAAGAAGAACTCCAAATCGAGGATATTCGCATGCTTCCAGACATATTGCATGAAGGGACGTGAGATGGCAAAGAGCATTGGCAAAGTTTTGTTCGATATTTGTCAGACTGGGCTTATCTTTCACATCGCATACAAAATCCATGAAGCCGAGGAAGTGTTTCCGATCCATGATAAGCATGCCTGCTGCTTTGCTGTGAGATCCATAGCAGGTGTTGCTTATATCAGGATAAGAGACTGGGTGACCAACATGGACCTATAAAAGGTGTACATGTCTTGTTGTCCTTTCTTCTTGTCCTTGTTTTGACAAATCATCCCACCTAGTAGTGTAGCATAGCTGCCTCCCCTTTTCGAAATCTCCTCAGCATGTTTCTCGGCAGTGGATCCATCGTGTTGTGCAAGGACAGCCACGTTATCCTTGTTCACAAGGAGAATTGGTCGCGTCTTGTTGTTCTTCACCCAATAATTCTGCATTGCCTTGTCCCCAGCACGTACACAGTTCAGGTCCTTGTGCATGCAGCATCCAGTTCAGATGAAGCGTGTCAGCCGTTCCTGCTCTTCAGCTGGTAAGCTTTCAAATACCCACTTCCCAACCTCTCAGATGATTTCCACATCTGCAGCTGCCTTCTTATCTTTGGTAAGCTTATCCCAAGCCTCCTGGCCCCTGTGGCTATCGATTTGCTTTTCTTTTAGTTCGATGAGGAGTGGAACAACATGGGTGATACAGCCTCTTTCTTTAGCTTCTTCGCTGCATCCTTTCGAGATTTGTTTGCAGCTTGAAGGCGGTCATTCCTTTGCCTTTCGTTCCAGTGATTTTTGTTCTCCATCTTTGCTTTTTTTTTGAAGAGGGCCATGCTTTTTTTGAGGTTCGAGTTTTCAGATGTAGGCAGGATATTTTCGCGTTCTTCCCCATCGAAATTTCATCGTGCCTCAGAAGCCTTCTGATGTGCATCTAATTGAGCTTGTGAGCGCTGCTTGGTCTTCCGGGAGTATTGTTGCCATCCCATTATTGGTAGATATAGAGTGAATAAGCATCGAAAATATCAAGATAGTGAATTTCAACTGGGCCATAAGATATGTAGGAGGGGATTTTTCGACATGTTTATTCCGAGGCGTGTTGCAAACGCGGCGAAATCATGTGTTACATAAGCCAATAAAGCACGTTTTGGTGCATCAATTTTGCACACAAAATAACTCACCACTACGCCACTTTGGCCTATCCCATTATAGATGAAAGTTGTTCAGAAATATGTTCTCTAGGTCCCCTTCGGATTACTTCTTTATCAAAAAAATTGTAGTTGTGGAAATCAGTTTGAATCATGTCTTCAAGTCTAAATTTCCTGGAGGTTGTCTGGTGGGGACCTAGCTAACATATATAAATGGACATTTCTGGTCAAAATATGATCGAAAACCCTCCCAATTGTGACTTATTTGACAAACTTCTTGTAGGCTTGCTGAACAGAAAGCTGTTTGCTCGGGGACAATGAAGGTAGCATTTGATGTGCGTTTACAATTTATCTCCCTTCACAATCAATTCTTTTCCTGAATCCACTATTTACTAGCTTCATCTGAATGATGGGAAGCATATGGTCACAAAGTGCTTCTTTCGTCTGACCTGCAACTCTGATGGAGACTTGGACATTGATCCAGGGGAACAAAAAGATGTGATTGAAAGTGAGGCTCATCAGCTCGCTGAGGGCTAGTGATTTATGAAGGAATTTTATTCTCTCTGCTCCACTGAACAAAAAGAGGCAATTGAAAGTGACGGTCATCGGCTCACTGAGGGCCAGTGGTTTATGAAGGAATTTTATTCTCTCTGCTCCACCAAACCCAAACTCAATGTTGATAAATGTGTTTGGCATTTTCTACCCAGTTTATTGACTAACTTGATAGATATCCAATTTTCATCTGCTTTCATTGGCGAAGAAACTGACTTATCTAGATCTGTTGCCTCAGGCTTGTCAGATGCACATGGCCTCCTTGATGTTCATTGGTTGGTGGAATCCAAGAGACCATCAACAGTCACGAAGTTTAGTGGAATGCTCAACCATCAAACCACCAGAAATGACCTGCAAAGTCTGACAGTAGGTCTACTTGAAAAGCAAGGGTCAACAGGTCTTCGCTAATAATATCCAGGGTACTGCAGCTCCTCATTCTAGTTGTAGTACTTTAGTAGCTGATGACATTTGATTTATTTCTATGAAGGTACCACCACCAACGTCAATGGCAGAGATACTTTGGTTCTATTCAATGTGATGACTCGTAGTCTATCTGGGTACATTATCCTTTCTTCTCAACAATCATTGACATTAATTATTCAAATACTTAGTGATACTGGTGTTGGTGATTTCAGTGCTGAAGGAATCCCTTCCTTTGTGGAAGATCATTCATGCAATACGATTTGCCTGGGTCTAGGACTGAATAATCAGATCCCTCAAGTGGATGATGAACAAAAAGGTGATGAAAATGACAACATTGGGCAGGAAATTAAAGATGAATAAATGCAAGAGGAACCAGTGGCTGAGGATGCCTAAAAGGTTTCTATGACGGTTTTTTTCACAAAATATTGTCAAGTTTGCATTTCATTCACATGACCCAAGAACATGATCAATGTTTCGATCATCAGTCATCGAGTCCACAGCATCAGTCACGTGAGTTCGTCGCTCATCGTCGTCATCCTCGTGAGACATGGAACCTCTGCCACTGGCTGCTGCTGCTTCCAGCAGCTGGCTAGCAGCACCAGGTTGCACTCACTGGTCGCATGCTTATCAGCTGACTGTGGCTGTGCATAATGCTATGGCTGGCTCTCCAGCTGATCATGCTCGCCATTGCTGGCCACTGCTCATTCGTCCTTCCAACACTTATATAAATTGTTCTCTGACATATCGACAGCATTCCCTCTTTTCTGCCCTTTTTTTCCACTCATCCTATTCTGGTTAATTTGGTATGTGCTGGAACCAGTTTCTAATGATTGATCCTCGAATAATTTCTTTTTTTTTGGCTCTCTTCTAGTCACTCTTTGGAATCCATTCCTTTCTGTAAGTAATCATTTCACACCTTTTAATATTAGGACCTCGGTTCCTGACATACACATAGATAATTTCAACGATGGATTTGAGCCTCCTGACCCCTGATCAAATCAACCAACTATGGCTTCTCCTCGCTCCAGCAGCTAGCCAACTCACCAACCCAAACCCAACTGCTGTCACGACATCTCAGCCTGTCCAAGCAGCTCTGCATACCATCCCCCATAGCTTTGGCCAGCATACACCCTTTCTTTTGCCTCAGTCATCGCAGCCTCCAGCCCCAGCCCCTCTGACCATCGCCTCTACTCCCATACAGATACAGGCTTCTTCTACCCCTCCAGTCACCCAGATTTACACTGGAAATCATGTTCCGAGCACATCTCAGCCTACTGCCCCAGCCCCACCCAACCAGCTCGTGGCACCAGCCATCCACCTCCTTCGGCCCATCCAGCACCAGGAGGCTTCCAGCCCTTTCTCAGAGCTGCAGGACTCGGGCTTAATCTAGCAACTAGACATGCCAATCAAGTTCGGCTCGCTTCGAGCCTCTCACACTCTTCTCAACACACTTTACCAATCTGAGGATCTCATGCAGGCACATCAGCCCAGGCCCAGGGTAGTGGAGGATGAGGAACTAGTCACCGTGGAAATGCTCAGTGACCTCCTTCCCTTGCTGTAGACGAGCCTGCTCCTAGTCGCGAATCGTGTCTGGTTCAAAATTCTCTAATTCCCTCAATTCTCATCACTGTTGTGGTTCTGCCACCGCTAGTAAGAATTATATTTCTTTCTGCGTTCCGATTACTCACAGTATAGTACCCCAGCTCCATGACGACCAGGAGTTTATTTTCTATTGTTTTCTTTGCACCTCAGTCTATTCATATTTGTCAGAAAATGGACTCCTCTTTCACCACTGTATCCCCCAAGCCTTTTGAATCATCGATCTCTTAACTGCTGTTGCGAACAACATGCAAAATTCGCCCATGGCCTATCAATTCGCCTTTTTCTGCGAAGGCATTGAACTTGCTGATCACGAAAAGCTTCCCTTCAAAATTCTTTCATTCAAATCTCGAGGCCAAGCTCCCAGAGGACACAGGGGTGTTGGGTTGGCTGAGTATGCATTCAACCCCGACCTTACAGTCAGGAACCTTTACGATCAGAAGCTTGTGTTCTTGTCTACAGCAGCTTTCGTTGATGGGAGGTTTGTGATTAATCTTGGTAAGTGGTGCTATCTCCTTTTCTATTTCATATAATCATATATTTACCATCTTGTACTGTTTTAGGTGTCGTCACTTCTCTGCCCTTTACACGATGATTGGTGGACGATGACATACCTGTCCTGCTACACGATTCTATCAGCACTTTCTGACAGATAGTCAGTTTGGAGGTTCTAGTACTGAAGACACTGATACCTCTGGAGGCGAAGATGAAACTGACATGCAGGAAGAGGCTACAGTTTCTAGGCTACTTGCGACTCCCCCTCCAAGCTAGCTCCAGGTATTGGAGACTTCGCATTCTCTTATGAATTGGTTCTCAAAAAATAATCTACTATCAGCTCTGACCCCATCGTGAACTGAGATCTATGACAGCTGCAGCTAGTAATTCACAGGTAAATTATTAATTCTTTGGTTTATTCCAGTTCTTAGTTTTTTTTAAAGCCCCAAAGTCGTGTCCAGCACGAAGAATCTTTTCTTTCAACTGTCTCCTTTCTTCCTGCCTCTATCTGGGCTGATGACTGGTGCCCACCAACACCAGTTTCAACTTACTCAGCTACCAAACTCAACGAACAGGTTTTTGCTGCAGCAAATGAGGTAACGACAATATTATCAAATTCTCAGTGCATGGACCAAGTTCTCAAAGCATGGCCGATGTTATCGATACCCACCTTGCGAAAGCAATTATTTCTGGTGACTTCACTGACATTCTATCACCTGAACAGGATTATAAGATGTAGGACTACTTTTTGCTGTTATAAATTTTCACTAGCTGTCAGCTTTGGGCCAGGTATCCAGCGAGAAGCTTGGTTCCATTTATTTGAACGATATCACCTGAATGCCAATGGCGACTGGCTCCAGTTCCACTGTGATGCCCTGGCTAGTATCAAGATTGTTTATCCTTCCCTCAGGATCGTCTATTTGGCTTGAAGAAGTTTGGTGCAATCTGTGCCATGCTATTCATTCTTGGCCTATGCCCAAATCCACTCGACCCATGTGTTTTCCAGTTCGCTGCCCATGGCCTCAAGCTTGAGGCTCTTCATTCAGCTTTTATCAGTGAATGGCATCTCAAACTGCGAGCTAAACTCTTCACATGGAACCAGGCTGGGCCAAAAGGTGACATTTCTTCTTTCGACATATTCCTGGAGGAAACACTGGGCTTTGGGGTAAGAAACCAATATTTCAGCTGCATAAAAGCTGACATATTTTCACCTAGGCACATACTGTGCAGCTTCGAACTGAATCATCGCATGGGTTGCAGCAATCCCTCCTTGGGCCTGAACCCCCCTTTCATCCTGAGTGGTAAGCATTTTTCACAGGCTTTTCGTTACCCTGCAGGAATGGCTTCAACTTCCTTTCGGTATTTATTTTTCCCAAACCATTGAAGTTTAACCTGCTTATGTTTTAGGTTCTGAAATCATTCGAAGAAGGCTCCGAAGGCTTTTTTAGTCTTTTTTGGACCTCATATATTCAGGCATACGAGTTGCTCGCACACCACTTTCTATTCAACGACACACCTGTCATAGCAGGACTTAATTCTGTCTTGGCCCAGGCCAACAGCATTCCGATAAAGGAGAAAATCATCGCTTTTCTCCAGGGCACTGGCATCCCCTGCCTTGCCCAGTTTGACAGAGAGAAACCAGCTTTTGGCTCATTCCCTGGTTTGTCCAAGGTCGACACCTCTGCCTTTCGGTCATGAATGTTTGCCTGGGCTGTAACAGGCTCTCCTTTCATCGACCCAGACAGCGAAGCGATTTCAGTGTGTCATTTTCTAGTGCTCATATATCTTTACTAACCCTATTGCTAGCAGATTAACATTGTTAATGAGACTGATGGGCAATATCCAGGGCATCACCAGGTTAATGGAATTCTTATGGCATTTGCTTCAAAACCTGTCTACACACTGTTCGATTGCCAGCACCTTATATTGCCCACCTCACCATGAAGGGATACCCACCTCTGGAGGCTAGCGAACCACAGGATTTCACTCAGGCTTTCGATAGCTGGCTGCTCTGTCAGATTCTTACAGCGATCAGCTCGCACACTATTGTTAAAGTTGCGCAATAAAGTATGTTACCAGTGTAGAACACTGATCAACCACAATAGTGTTTAGCTCAACAGGAACTGATGACCAACAATATAACAAATGAATATAAGCTTGTATTCGCTCTGAGCCCAAATCGTAGTGTACAAGTTTCCTTGACATGGTAGGAAACCTATGCTCTAAGCTAGTACAGTGCCCTGGGGATGCGAGGCGTGCCAAAATGTGAAAATGTGGACGCTATGAAAATATGAGGTACACAAATGAAAGAACTACACTATGTATGCTATATCACCAGAAAGGTCTCGATGAGGAGATTATGAAACAGTAAACGAAATTACGTAATATATACTCTAGCCCAAGATATAAGCGAAATAGTGTGAAAACTGGGTGTTACACTAATTCTAAGTTAAAGTCCAAAGTGTTTATATCACAATTCTAACAACTATACCCTAGATATTTTGCCTATTAGATTTGGTCATGTGACCCTGGTGCTCACGTGTCGTTGAGTATGTATTTGGTAGTTTCTCATCAAATATATCTTACCATTGTACTCCATACTTCTGCTGTGGTCATTAGGTGTCTGTGCCCCCCCTTAGGTGTTTTTAGGTGTCTCTCTCTTCTCCCTCCATTCTCCAATTCTAACATTGCCCTCTCTGCCTACTGCTATCTGCCAGCTATGCTACATCTTTTTTAAATACTCTATTCTCTCTTCGCTTTAACTTCCTGCATCCAGCCTACTATATCTAGCGGCCCATTTAATTCTGTGGCCACCTTTCTGGCTATTCTTGCAGCTATCTTACCTCCCTTCGTCTACTTACTTCTCTTTCCTGCTCTTTTATCTCAAGCCTCAGTTTACTTTTTATCCAGCATTTACTTTATCTGTCCAGGCTTTAGCTGCAGCGACTAGTCACAGTTATTACCCATCTAGTTACTGCAATCACACATATAGTGTAGCAATATTAGAACATAGTGCCATAAATTAAATGGGCAAGTGCGACACTATAGAGCCAGATATTAGGAATAGAGATATTACTCCCTGCCTGGGCTGACCAGCGAGCGACTGTCTCTAAATAACTCGAGCTGGCCACCCTCAATGTCGACAGAGGGAGGGTCAACAGCAACTTCATTTAGGTGAGCTGGGGGGCCCACCTGGCCAATCCACGATGAACCATCGCCTTCTCCCTGGGACAGTACACTGTGCCGCACCGAAGTGATGATCTGCTCATCTCTGAGAGCAGCCCAGTCTACTCCATAAACCTCTGGTTCCTCAGCCGATAATGACTCTTCAGATGGGAGCTGGTCACCACAGATCCCATGCACTAGCATATCAAACCTGAACATATCAGCAGGTGATCGATTGGATCCATCACAAATTTGGATGCAGTGCTGGTTCCACGATTCAGCGAAAAATGAAAGCTGCTGGTTGATAGCTGGCAAAAAAAGAAAATGCAGAAGCCAGATATGATGCACATTGTTGATATCGAGTCCATGATTCAGTTCCAAAGACTTCCGACCTGTGCTGTTACATCGACCCACAGCCGCTCAATGCGAACATTGTGGACACTTCTATTACTGCAGAATCAGGAGGGTGTAGCAGTAAATCCCAGAACCAGCAAACTTACCGGCCCCAAATATAGGAACCCCGCTGCAAACCCCAGTGTTCTTCCATCCATGCTGTGAGAAGAATGTTCTCGACCACATGATCACCTCTAATCCATGATGGCACACCATACACAGCAGCAGGCCAGAGGAAGAGTGCGAGGACTGTCTCCCCCCAGTTGTTGTCGCTTGCCTGGAGCCCAGTAATTAGGCGGGAATAGCCATCAATAAAGCCATGGATAATTATGCCCCACCGGATCAGTCCTATGAGGGTTTCAGATAAATCAAAATCAGGTAAATAGCAACCCTTACCATGCTGCCCATCATGATGCCATAGCGAGTTTGGCCCAGGAACTGCATAAACCGGCCTTCGGATTTGGATTCTCTCAAACACCCGATGGACAGGGTCAATGCAGATTAACGACTGCCGAATACGCTCCCTGGGAATTTGGTGACCTAGGTTCCTAAGCATTCCATTGAGCATCGCTATTCCTGCTCTTGTGAATTGCTGGCGAAGAGTATAAATCAGGGTATCGAGATCAGAATCATTACTCTCAGATAGTGGGCCTGTATAGGAAATGATACAATGCTGGGTAGAAGAAACCTGTTAAAGGTGGTGAGTAGGCGAACGGGTGGGACACGTGTGTGCCAAGAATGAGCAACCCAAGACAAGGGACTGAAGCGCAGCAAGGGGCCGAAGTCCGAAGTGAGTAACTTGGGGCTTCTGGTAACTAGCTACAGGCTTATATATGTAAAAGAACAATAAGAGCGAAATACAATAAGCCTGGAGAACAATAAGAATGAGAACAATAAGAATTGACAGCTGACATCAAAGATTGATATCAAGTGGCAGCTGACATGGAGAAAGGTCCAGAACATTCTAGAATGTTCTGGAATGTTCTGGAAGAACTTGGAAGAACTTGGAGACAGTGGAGGCAGTTTTAACAAGAAGGTGCATGTAGGTGAGACAAGAAGAGACGAGGCCTTTCACCTTCGTGCCGTCACCGGTGAAACCCTCGGGGACCGATGCCTTGGGGTGGGGCGTCTTACAGACCAGCGGAATGAGGGTATGAAGAGGGACATTAGGCGAACCGAGTGTGTTTCGTTCAAGCCACCAGGTGGGGGAGATCCAGTGAGGAGCCGGATTAGATGCCGATCACTGAATCTTGTCTAGGATATGACTAGAGCATTGATCTAGTGATATCACCTTGACTTCTTAGGTCGTCTATGGTTGCCTCCAGTTGCGAGATGCATGCCTCGTTAGACGGGCCGGAGATCTTCACCATTCGGGAGGGAAGGCGCATAGCTGACTGCCATTCAGGCAAGGGACTGTCCAGGGCAATGCGGCAAGAGCGACCGGGACAAGCGAGAGATGCGGTCTAGCAGGTAGATCCAAATTTAGTAGACTATGAAGTAATTGATATCACTAGTCAACGCACCTAGCAAGGGATCCAAACAGGAAAGGATCGGGATCTCATGGCTCAGCAAATGGTACATATGAAGCAAAAGCACGAGGCGTGTGGAATGGCCCTCATACGATAATAATAAATAAAGTGGAACCATCAAATAAATGGGTCCCAGGGTCTTACAGAGCGGCGGTGAGCAGGTATGTAAAGCATCTCACTCCTTCTAGTCGCTGCACATGAGATTTTGTTAAAACTGCCTCCACTGTCTCCAAGTTCTTCCAAGTTCTTCCAGAACATTCCAGAACATTCTAGAATGTTCTGGACCTTTCTCCATGTCAGCTGCCACTTGATATCAATCTTTGATGTCAGCTGTCAATTCTTATTGTTCTCATTTTTATTGTTCTCCAGGCTTATTGTATTTCGCTCTTATTGTTCTTTTACATATATAAGCCTGTAGCTAGTTGCCAGAAGCCCCAAGTTACTCACTTCGGACTTCAGGCAAGTATATAGTCTATTATTTCAATTCATCAAGTTACTCACTTCGGACTTCAGCCCCTTGCTGCGCTTCAGTCCCTTGTCTCGGGTTGCTCATTCTTGGCACACACGTGTCCCACCCGTTCGCCTACTCGCCACTTTTAACACCATATGTCTCGAATGGGAGTGCCGGGATGGCGTGCTTTGTTCATACATCACAGAATTTCTATGCCCAAGGCTGGGACAAATCAGTGCCAATTATAAATAAATAATTTTAATTCATTCATATAATACAAGGTCGTGAAGCTGACTGAATATTTATAAAAAAATGTTGTTGAGAGTGTATTCACCAAAGGTTCATTTAAGGTTCGTCGAACATTTGCCAAGGGTTCGTTGAGGGTTCCAGTGAACCTTTCACGTGAATTCACGTGTTCGACACTCATCTGATAAGATGCATATATATCTTGACATATTCAACACCTTCTTTCTCTCTACCATGAGCCCCCAGAAGTGCACCCGCAATAAACTCACATGCCTGAGATTGAGAAACTGGTGATTGAGGATGAGACTCAGGGAGATGAAGAGATCTCTCCAGACGACACGTCAGTTTCTTCTGATGTCTTTTATTTTCTTTGACTCTGACATCCTGGTTCTAATTCATAGAATCTATGTTGTTCCAACAGGATTTGAGAACGAGCTGCACCCACTGCCGCCTCACATCTATTGGAAAATGAACATCAAATCTGTCCATCAAGATGGAGCTAAATGATGGGTCATCGGCACATGCTATTATAACTGTTCTGAGTTAGAGGCAAAGTTAAAGGAGAAGAAATTGTGAGCACTCTTTATTTATAGTTGATCTGTCCTGATGATGGCCTTTAGAAAGGAAATGCTCCCACTGATGGGTTTGGAAGAACTCATTTCTTCTGACCACCAGGACATTGTGGACCCACGTTCCATTGAATATACGTCAAGATCTTAATTTTACACATTGAACTCATTCTGATATTATTCCCAAGGCCTGACCACCGTCGACTACTTCAACGATGTACTACAGGCTGTCTGTTGAGCTCAAAGGCCTGGTGGTAATGGTAATGGTAATGTAATTCTCTTTCAACAGTATTCACTTTATATTGATTATAACAGAGAATGGGCACTGCATCTGCATCAAATGGTATTCCCCAAAGCTTGACGTGCAGAGATTTTGTCATGAATGCAACAAGTGGTTCCACATCAAGTGTCTCACCGATCCTCAACCGTCTGAAGGGGAGACAGTCTCTCTACCCAAGAAGATTGCCAGTATGCCTGTCGTCTGTGGGGCACTAGGCAAAGTGAATGACGAGTGGAGGATCACAGGATCAGGGAGGAAGATTCAACGGGTGAAGTTCTGGAAGGAGGTGGGCATCTTTCCTGAGGACTGGACCAAGGAACTTATTCCTTCATCACGTACGTTAAGCGCACTATCTTTTCATTTTCTGCCTGCTTTACGAAAGATTTTATGTCCAGAATTTAACACTAGTAGCATATTTTGTCTATTTCAGTCACATGTTTTACTTTCTCTCAGCTTGGCAAGTAATTACAAATGACACATCCAAGGAAGCATACATTTATTTAGCGATAGTGAGTGGCCGCCGATTGGTGTGTCAGGTTTTAAATGTCACTGCCTCAAAGTGGAAGGGCCACAAATAAGAGGAGGTGAAGGTACATGTTTTGACCAAGGATTTGAGGATTGATTGATAGCACAGTCTTTCCACACATTGAAGGACCTCTGCAGACAGTTGATCCATTGCGAGCATTAAAAGGGCAGGCACAATTCTTCAAATCGATCAAGCGATGTTTTTTCAAACCATACCCAAATTCAGAAACATAAACTTACCAAAATTGCTTAGCTGCTTATGTGTAATTCAATCAAACACTTCATTTTCACACTCTGTAAATTGATTGCAAATCGTGAAAAGAAGTGTGAATAATTGACAGATAAGCTCAACTTTTTAAAAAAATGCAAAGACATATACAAAACAGCAATCTAAGTACCTGCCCAATGTAAACCTCTCTCAACACATGTCTCTATTGTGAGATTCTGTGTAAAAAAAAATAGACAAATAGAAGCACTTCTCTATTCTGCAGGGCTTTCATGCTTTGGGGGGACAAAGTCTGACATGGGTGAATCTGATGGTAGAGACAGCTGTTCTCTTGCATGTGGAGCAGTTGGGTCTGGTGATTGCCATGGTGTCATTGTTGCAGGTGGTTGAGACATCCAGTTGAAATTATTGTCATATGGCATCTGCAGCGTTGACTTCTGTATGGATGGTTGAGACTGCTGTGACCCATAATTGGGTGACAGCCATAGCGATTCTTTATTGTACTGCTGAGCAGCCTATTCTGAAGTTCATGTACTGTGGGCCGCCCTCAAAGATGATCCTGAATAGAAAGAATATGCCTGGCATGGCTGAGGGTCGACCGGCAGCAGAGCATTGTGAGGAGCAGAATATAGTTGGTATAACAGTGAAGTCGGTGCATATTAAGGCGAACTTGGAGTGGCGACCCCAGCAGGAGAGTTGTAAGGAGAGGAGTTCAGTTGGTATATTGGCAAAGTTGGTGCATAATGAGAAGAAGTTGGAGCAGCAACTGGGGCAGGAGTGTTGTAAGAAGAGAAGTTCAGCTGGTGTATCAGCAAAGTTGGTGCATAACAAGGGGAAGTTGGACCAGCAACTCAGGTAGAAGGGTTGTAAGGAGGGGAGTTCGGCTGGTATATTGAAGAAGTCGGCGCATTGTGGGATCCGCACTCTGCCTGAGCACGGAATCCCAGTACAGTCATCAGCTACTAATCATCCAATCTCATCACACACAACTCACATCGATACGCACTGACATTCCGAACACTTTCACATGACGCTCAACATCCTTTCGTCGCCCACCACACAAATCCGGGACTATAAGCGCCCTCGCAGATGTGCCAAGTATTTCAGATCAGCGACCGATGTCAAGCTTTTTGACTTCATCATTCACGATTACTCGCACCTTACGGATTACTTTGCAATCGACATTCTCCCCTCTGTTCCCTCCTATTTCTTATCTGTCCAAGCACTACATCCACACGTTCGGGCCCCATTAAGCCCAATCTACCCCTTTTTTTCTCATCTCGTGTTTTAGATCCATCTATTTCTCCTTTTCTTTCCTTCTTTTCCCCCTATTACAAAATAATAAATACTATCTGTAAACATTAGATAGTTCCAGTGAATCTTAGCCCCACTCATTCTCGTTTCCTTTCTGTTTCCAGTTCTGAAGTCAAGTCTCAAGTTTCTAAGAAGAGAAACAATTTCTATTTGACCTACTACACGGAATCTTCCATTTTTATTACCCCAAGTTTCGACGGAGTCAAAACGACTCGATCCTCGTACAATCCCGTACAACCTCCCTATCAACCACATAGCATAAACAGGTGAAGTTGGGGGCGTGACTTGGGCCTTGTGAGTGATACTTGGGGCAGGAGACACAGGCATGAAGTCTGTGATAAGGTCAGGAGGATTCTCAGGTGAAATGTCAGCACAGTATTTAAGCTAAATGAATAATTAGAAATTTGAGCAAGAATATATCTGATTTCTGGACGCATAAAAGCTTTGCTCTTTGGAATTTCCCTGGGAACGCACCAGTTTCCACCCAAAAGTCTGGCTGCCATTCCGTGTGTCAGATTAGGAAATTTGCAGCCACTCTTGCATTGTAGATAAGGGTGTTATCATCAGGATAACAATGTAGATGGATATTCTGGATGTATTATCGTTCAATATATGGACCACTGAGAGGCACGTCTCAGCATCAGGAGGCCATGACCTCAGCTTGGCGATCTCTTCTCTCACAATTTTCAAGCGCCGGTGGTGATAACGACAGAGTCTGTGATAGGTTGCATGAACGATTCGAGTTCCATGATGTGGGAACATGGAAAAAAGATAGGACATAGACTTCACTTTTATATGTTTACAGACCAGGTTCATCGGCGACTTATGGTGAAACAAAGGAGGAAATCAGCGGCAGATGGTCAATTCACATTAACCTCATTTTAGACGCCCGCAAGGCGCCGATAGGAAGTATCAGCCCACAGCAGGTAATTCAGACTAGAAATTGAAAGGCCAGTCAATTTTTACTAGTTCAAGACATATTGAAGTCAGAAAGAGGTTAAAAAATGGTCTAAGTCTGTCTGATGCATTAGCATTTATGATAGTTCCCCAAAGTTTGGTGAACATTCATTCACACAAGATTCCAGCAATAGTTTCACGAACATTCACAGAAAAATCTGGTGACTCTTTAAGGAACGACAAATATACACAGTATCATTATATAATATGCCGCAACCACCATGGACAATAGTCAGATATCTGCCGCACATCAATAGAGAGTCTTCGCACAGATGTGAATCTGAGCAGCCCTAAACCTTAAAGCCCATGTATATATATTACAACTCAGGATCCAACCAGCTACGAAATAATAGACTACCAGCATTGATCGCACGAAATTTGAAAAGAGAGCAGTCTTCAGAATTAGATGCAAAGGATTTTATCATCCTCTTGCAGTATTTCCACAATTCTCTCCGAACGACGAATGTGATCTCAACAAGAGCATATGACTGATGTGGTGTTCAGTGATAATAGAACAGGCAACCAGCGAGAATAGTGGGGGATGAGGTATAAATCTGATAATGCACCCCAGGCAGCATCACAAAACAGTCCCCTGCTTTAAAATGCTTGTGGTTGAAATAAAAATCACTGCTTGATGGAGTTTGTGCCTTTCACATTATGCTGTCCAACTCCCTGATGCTGGTGCATTAGGACCAGTTGTTGTGATGCAAAAATACAATAAACCCTCCTCTGCACTTGACTTCTATCATAGAGCACTGCAATGAGCCCGGGGCATACACCGCATAGCATGCACTTTGGTAGGAGGGGATAAGGTGAATGAATGAGTGCACATGGGCTGCCTCTGCTGTGGCACAGAAGTAGCTTTGATGTTTCCAGAGAGTGTTATAGCTATCCTCCAAGTCTCTGAAATAGGTCAGATCTGGATTAAAGTACCATGTGTGAGCTACTCACTGCATAGAAGGAGGAAGACACCACTGGGAGCTCGGAATGAATTCTGCCATGAGTATATCACTTTTCATCATGTGCTCAATTGTCACCCCCGTCTGCTTGTCTATTCATTTATCAGAATCAATCACCAGGGACTGTAAGAGTTGGATTAGGGTTAGGGCTAGGGTTAGGGGACCATATACAGAACTCCCTTGCAGCTGATGAGAACAACTCAGCTGCAGCATCTTTTCTACTTGTTTTTTGCCTTCATTCTAAGGTCGACATACCACCCATGGCACTCACGGGAATAAAAATTTGTGGTCTTTGCATCATGAACTCTGCTGGATTTGAATTTTGCTTCATGGACACCTACTCCACTGTGAACAATAAGCTCTAGAATCTTTTTCCCAACCTCTTCGACTAGATCTGTGATTCTGAGCCTAATACAGCCACCACCTCATCATGACTAGTTTGCATGAAGGCCCTATAGAAAAATAATCTAGTGATGTACTCAGACAACACATGGCTCTTATCTGCACTTGATATTATCACATTTTGCCAGCTGTCAAAGGGCAAGTCAGGCATAAAAAACCATGTTTAATACCTTGATAAGCCTTCAACTCAATAAATCTTTACTATATAAATATACTAACTTGCTGTTTCAGTGACCAGAGAATTAGTTTCAAATGTCATAGTTAGGAGTTGGTGTCTGAGTGGGACTATTCCTTTAACCAGGGTTCAATTTCCAACACACAGCATGCGAGATCCAATATTTTAATTAAATTATTAAAAGAATATTGAAAAAATATTGGGGTTTTTTCTTGAACATTTTTTAAAATAACATTGAAAGAATATTTTTGAAATATTGAAATTTTTTGAAATATAGAAAGAATACACAAAAAAATGGAAATATTTCTATATTTCTTTCAATGTTATTTTAAAAAATGTTTAAGAAAAATTCCGATATTCTTTCAATATTTTTTCAATATTTCAATTAAAATATTGGATCTTGCATGCTGTGACACTGGATGCAAGATCACACATTTTAATCAAAATACTGTAAATTTATTGTAAAGAAATTAGAGTTTTATCTACTATAATTTTCTGGGAGTTATTTGAAAGATTTTTGAAATATCTTTAAAATTTCTTTTTAGAAAATATATGTATATAGTGAGATCAAATTCTAGTAATGAGAAATTCTTCACATTTTTATAAAAACACCACAAAAGTTATTGAAAAAATATGCAAAGATTATTATAAATTTTGAAGTTAATTTATTAAAGAAATATTGAATTATTTACTATAAATTTTGCTGCATATTTTTTGAATAACTTTTTCTATGTTTTTGTAAAAATATAAAGAATTTTTCATTGCCATAATTTGATCTCATTACATTTGTATATTCTCTAAAAAGAAATTATAAAGATATTTTCAAATAACTTTCAGAAAATTATAGTTAATAAAGCTACACAGCATGCAAGATCCCATATTTTAATTAAAATATAAAAAGAATATTAAAGAAATATTGGGGTTTTTTCTTCAGTGTTTTTTTAAAAAAACATTGAAAGAACATTCAAAATATTTCCATATTTTTGCATGTTTTTTCAATATTCTTTCAATGTTTTTTTTAACAAATATTGAAGAAAAACCACTAATATTTCTTCAATATTCTTTCCATATTTTAATTAAATCTCGCACCCTGTGCTAACTTTTTTTATAATAGATTTATAATATTTTAATTAAAATATGCAATCCTGCATCTGGTGCGATGCAATGAAAGCTCTGATGCAGAAGACTCCAGTTCTTTCAGAAGTTCTGAAGTGTCAAGCCCTTGAAGATGTTTACATCTCTGTCCTCCTCTACTCTCACAGCATCTCCAGTATAAAAAAAAACATTTTACTATCATATATTATTCTGATTTTGTTTTTAGATAATGAACACCCAGTTCTTTCTGAAATAGTTGCCAATGCTTCAATTCCACCTCATATCGATGTTAACACCATCAAGGAGAGTTTCTCTTTTTTAATGAACTTTAAAGACAAAGAAAACCCTTGAAAATAGGCTATTTCTATCGCTTTTCACCATAACACATATCTTATTATCACACATTTATTCATTATCAATTTCAACTACATTACATTCTTTACTATGAAATATAATACTTAATTATTACCAAAATCTGAAGGTGGAGCAAGTTTCGACCATCACTTTATTGTGGCCAAGATAAGATATCATAAGATAAGATTGGTGAAGATAAGATGTAATAAAATCTCTTTATGGACTTTGTTACATCTCATTTTACTTTAAACTCTGCCTGGTGTGCTAAAGCTGCTAACACTGGATCATTTATCTAATCACAGCAGTCCAGCATGCTTAAAATAGACATCCACCATAAATCTGCACATGACAAAATAAAAGTCTCAGGCATTAATAAATTATTTCAGAAAAGTGAATAAATTTATGGGAAACATGAATAAATTTCTGGAGATAATGAAAAATTTGTGGGTGCAAGAATAAATTTTTCAGGTAACAAAAGATTTGTGAAGACAAGACTAAATTTCTGGGAGTGGCAAAAAAATTTATGAGGTACATTAAGAATATGCAGGCAGCAAAAAAAATATTTGCAAAAGGTACATAATGCTTCAGGGCATGAGAATATAAATATATGGGGACTCAAACTATTTCTGGGGCGGTTAAAACTTTTAGGGCATCACTAAATTTTTTTTGAAAATTATTGAAGAAAAAAACTAATATTCTTTCAATATTTTAAATAAAATATGCCTATGTGATTCAATATTATGTGATTCAATATCTTTCCAACATTGTTAAAAAAGATTTTAAATTTAAATTTAAAATATTTCTTTCAATTTTTTTTATTAAAAATATAGTATGTGAAATTCCAATTTCTTTTCAATAATATTTCAATTTCTTTAATATTTTTATGAGATTTTGCATTCAGTGCTACAACATATATCAATGGGTGGAACTACACATATGTGCACAAAAAAGGAATGGGGACGAAACTCAGAATGTGATTCAGATGAATGCCAGACCCTGTAAAAGTGCATGGCTATTTGTTATGACTTCAAGTAGTTTATCATCTTGAATACAGACGAGTTCTACCAACAGTCAAGTTCGAAGATTGAGGAAAGATTTCAGAGTGATAGGCTAGAAGAATCGTCAAGATTAACGAGAACTAGCTGAGGAATACAAATGAAGGTATCTAGGTATTTATACTGGAAAGCTTGGGCAGAGACTGACTATGACTAGGAGTAGAGTCAGTAGAGTCAATGACAAGAGTCAAGTAGTATAACTACAAGTACCGCGATAATAGTATTGAGTCGTAAAGGAGTGAGTCAGGAATAGAACTGGGCTATAAATAGACATGAGAGGCGGCTACGCACGATGACAGAGGAAAATGATGGGAGGAAGCGCACAAGCTGTGCTGAAGTAAAAATAGGTCCATGTGTGATAAGCGTACCAAATCGTAACATTACCCCGTCTCTAGATAGAGGATTCCAGACTCTCGAGCTCCGTTCGAACTTCTCTGGCCTTTCGGTTGTAAGGCGTGGCTCGTCGTGATTCTCGACTGCGTTTCCTTGAGTTATTTGATTCGTCGGAGTCGCTTTCGACATAAATAACTTCTCGAGTGGTTTCATGTGCAGTTTGGTATGAACCCTCATTCGAGATTGGCGAAGTGATCGGAGATATTGGTAGAGTCGGAGAGAATTGAATTAGTGGGGACATTTCCGGTGAGTCTGCTTTTGACCAGATATTGCGTGGCCCTGTTCTGGTGATCCGGGAGTTTTCTTGTTGCTTCTGTTCACGTGTTTTCTTAATGATTGGTTCTAGACGTTCATTTATTCTGAGTAACTACTGCCTCTTGTTCGTCGGCTTCCTTTCGTAACCGTTTTGCTGTTCGCATGCAGTGCTCGAAGTAATACCAAGTACAGAGTAACAGGTTATCGTCTTCGATGATGTCGATAATCTCTGTGGCAGTCTCAGCTTTGTCGGCTAGTGCATGCAGCTCAAATGGTTCGACTGGTTCGAATGGAAGCATTTCGATAGAATCATAGATGTCGTCTAGATTTGTTGGGGAAACTCGGACTTTTGGTGATGAACGTGATAGCTTTTGGAATAACTTGTCTTGTTGGACAGGATTATCTGGTGAAGGGATTCTTGGAGTTTCGAACGATTCCTCAACAAAAGGTGATCACGGTCGAGAAGAGGCAATGATAAATAATTCGTCTGATGGAAGGAAAGGAGAGGGTCCGGAAGTTGGGGTATTGATGATAATGGTTCGATACTCGTTCTAGTAGATGCCAGAAGGGATTGGTTCGGCAACGTAGTCTGGAGCCATAATAGTTTTGTCCAACAATCGGTGTGCAGATTCGGGCCGTGGTTAATATTCGTAGTGGAAAGGACAGTACATGAGTCTTTGGATGCTGAACTTGGAACCGCGGGTACAGGCAGTCCAGTGAAGGCAAGCGTGTTGTCGATGAAAGGAGGGGAATGCAGCAGGGTAACGAGTTTCAAGCAGTTTTTTAGAGACGATCTCAGCGTAGGTGACTAGGGGGGAGGTTCTGGGGTATCGAGATAGGAGCATCTCCTGGTAATGATCATCGATTTGTTGACTGTTTATAAGGGGTTTTCAAAGGTAAAGGTTGGGTCTCGCCGGATCGACTGTTTTGGAATATACAGCCTCGGTTCCCTGTCCATTTCCTGTGCAAGTTCTATTAGAACATCCATGTATGCCAATTGTTCTTCTAAATTTTTGACTTCCTTTGCTGTGCTCGTTATCTTCTCTAGAGTTTTCTTTGATGTATCGAAGCCTCGAGGAGTGAAGTAGGAGAAGAAATCCTCCAAGAATATCGACAATGATTTCATCTATAATCACTCATCACTATGTCTAAACAAGGAATGTCAACACCGAAGATCTCTACTCCCGAAGTGTTAAAACTGCCTCCACTGTCTCCAAGTTCTTCCAAGTTCTTCCAGAACATTCCAGAACATTCTAGAATGTTCTGGACCTTTCTCCATGTCAGCTGCCACTTGATATCAATCTTTGATGTCAGCTGTCAATTCTTATTGTTCTCATTCTTATCGTTCTCATTCTTATTGTTCTCCAGGCTTATTGTATTTCGCTCTTATTGTTCTTTTACATATATAAGCCTGTAGCTAGTTGCCAGAAGCCCCAAGTTACTCACTTTGGACTTCAGGCAAGTATATAGTCTATTATCTCAATTCATAAAGTTACTCACTTCGGACTTCAGCCCCTTGCTGCGCTTCAGTCCCTTGTCTCGGGTTGCTCATTCTTGGCACACACGTGTCCCACCCGTTCGCCTACTCGCCACCTTTAACACGAAGACGGACTGGTGGATCCACAAATTCTAGCCAAAACTGCCCCTTATGCTCCAAAACAATCTTCCCCACTACGACAACTCGTTCGAAAAATCTCTACCATATTCGAAGAACCCTCCCCCTTGGATAAAGACTTCACCGCTCCCTTATCATGGTCTCTGCTGCAGAAACTCCGAAACCTAGCCGTTTTCGAAACACGTGGTAGGTTCCCACGTCGCTTCGAAAATCGGATAGCCTTTCCATTTGACATAGTATTGATAACCTCGGCCTCGCTTTCGGTGATTAAGGATAGCCTCGATTTCATATCGTTTCTCTTCGTTTTCGATGTCAGGGGGTGGTCGGAGATAATTGGGTCCATGAATATCCGTTTCCGTATAAGGCATAAGTAACACAGCATGGAAAATGTCGTGGATTTTCCATGTCGAAGGGAGTTTGAGTCGGTAAGTGAGGGGTCCTAGGACTTCAGAGATTTTGAATAGGCCTTCTCGTTTAGGAGCCATCTTCCTATGGTATTTGGTTTTGAGGTTGCGCGCGTCCAACCATACAAGTTGTCCTAATTCAAACCTGGTGAATCTGTTCTTCCGTCGTTCAGCCATTTTTCTTCTGGCTAGCTCATGTGCAGCTAATGCTTCCTCTTGATCTTTCTGGAGTTGGTCGAGTCGTTCATCTATGGAGGGGAATTTGTGTGTTCAAAGGATAATGGAATAGAAATCGGTGTTGATCCAAGCATAAGTTCGAATGATGTTCTTTGTCGATCAGAATGTCGTCGGTTATTGTGGTTGAATTCCATCGTTCCGATTGATTTATTCCAAGTTTCGGGATTTGAGGAGCAGTAAATTCCGATATAGGCTTCGATTTCTTGGTTAAACCGTTCTGTAGTTCCATCGCTCTGCAGGTGATAGGCGGTGGTGAGTTTTGATTTGATCCCTAGAAGTTTGAAAAGTTCTTGTAAAGCTTTAGCAGCAAATCGAGGGTCTCTGTCTGAGATCATGCTGTCTGGGAGTCCAAATCTTTTGAAGAGATTATTGAGTAAAATTTCACCTGTTCCTTCTGCGGTCAAGGTCTTTGTGCAAGGAGTTAGGATTATCCCTTTCGTAAGTCTGTGGTCCACTACGGACAGTATCGCGTCGATTGTCATTCCGTTTTCTGAGGTAATTGGTGGTAAATCGGTTATCAAGTCCATTGAGCAATTAGCGAATGGTCTGGTAGTTGCTGGTCCAGATATTGGGCTATATGAGGGGTTTGAGGGATTTCGATTGATCTTGAATTGTTGACAAATTCTGCATCCTTTGACGTAGTTTTTGATAAAGGCCCTCATTCCGGGCCAGTAATAATATTGTTTGATCACATTGAAAGTTTCGATTTCTCCTGGATGTCCCGAGGTGATTTTGTCATGGAATTGGTTCGTGATCTCTTTTCGTAGTTCGAGGTTTTTTGGAATATAGTTTCGCCCTTGATAGAATAGAATTTGTTTCCCTTCAAAGTCTTCTATCTTCCAGTCTTCCAAGTCTCATTGTGCGTTCATCAGTCCTTTCCCTAGCAATGTTTCTATTGCTTCCATAGCTTCGTGGTCCATCTCATTTGAATCCGCAATTTTCTTTTGGAGTTCGATATCGATCAGGTTGATGAACAATTTGTCTGGGAGGAGTACGATGTCTTCATTGTCTGTGTCATTTTCTGGTACGAAATTGGGTCGCCAGGATAATGCATCGGATAGGATCATTTTGTCACCAGGTAGGTGTTTTAGTTGGATGTCGTATTCTGATAGCAATAATTGCCATCGCGCTTGTCTTCAGTTCAGTTTCTGCGGGTTCCGGAAATATGTCAAATTCTTGTGATCTGTGTATATGATCGTTTCATGTTGTGATCCTTGGATATAGTGACACCATTCTTGAAGGGCCCGGATCACAGAAAGTAGTTCTCGATCATAGATCTCGTAATTCCGTTCCGTTGGGGGAAAGGTCCGGAATATAAAGGCACATGGATGCCGTTCTCTGTTAATGTCAAGTTGTGTGAGGACCGCTCCAGATGCATACTTAGATGCATTGCATTCGATTTGGAAAGGTTTCGTTTGATCTGGCATGATCAGGACTGGTTCTTCCATAAATCGTTTCTTCATTTCATCGAAAGCTTTCTGTGCATCGGCATCCCATATAAACGGTTGATCTTTCTGTAAGAGTTTGTTCATTGGTTGGGCTAGTTCGGAGTACTTCTTGATGAATCGTCGATAGAAATTTCCGAATCCAAGGAAGGACCTGACTTGTTTGACTGTTTTTGGGATAGGCCAGTCTCGAATTCCAGAAAGTTTGTTGGGATCCATAGCCATTCGTCCTTCTTCGATGATGAGTCCTAGATATTCAATGCGTTCTTTACAGAACTCGCATTTGTTTGGCTTGAGATATAGATCGTTCTCTCGAAGTTGTTGGAGTACTCGTTTGGTCATCTTTTCTAAGTCTTCTTTGGTTCTCGAGAAGATCAGAATATCATCCATGTAAACGATAACCCATCCTTCGTGAATTTCGTCTTTTAGGATATCATTCATCATTGCTTGGAAGGTCGCCGGCGAGTTGCACAACCCAAAGAACATGACCGTTGGTTCGAATAACCCTAGATTCATCTTGAATGCTGCCTTCCATTGGTCTCCTTCTTTGATTCGGATATTGTTAAAGCCCCATCTCACATCAAACTTTGTGAAATACTTTGCTTTAGAGGCTTTAATTTTATCCATGATTTCGGAGATTAAAGGGAGTGGATAGGCATTCTTGACTGTCCATTGATTCAGATATCGGTAATCTTGGGTTGGTCGTAGTTTTCCATCCTTCTTGCTGACGAAGAAGAATGGTGAAGCCATTGGTGATTTCGATGGTCGAATATATCCTTTCTTGAGATTCTCTCTAATAAAAAGTTCCTGTTGCTCTCGTTCTTCTGGAGTAAGATTATATGACTTGAAAGATTTTGGTTCGAATCCTGGTTTCATGTCGATTGCATGGTCCCATGGTCTTGAATCAGGGAATCGTTCAACTTCTTCCTTGAAAACATCCAAATACTCGTGATATTCTTTAGGTATCTGTTCTTCCATTGTCATCCTTGTTTGATCTTCATACTTTAAAGCAAACTCTTGAGATTTCTTTAGAGTTGCATTGATGCTGATTTCTGAAGTTTCAAGGATGTCCGAAATTGATTTATCTGTCCCAATGTACTGGAGCACCATATCGTTGAAGTCGTCCAATTCTCTGAAATAAGGCCCATTAACAGACAAGCCATTAGAGTGGTTCATCCATTCCTTGGTATCTCTTACTTCTTTGATGGTAGCTTTCCGATATTGTTCATAATAAGTCCTGTTAATGTACAGGCCATCAGATGACTCTGTCCATTCCTCGGTAAAGCTTATTTCTGACTCTGAGTGATTTGCGTGTCTGGATTCGCTCGTTGGTGAATTCGTCCATTGTTTAGCGGTGGGTCTCTGTTCAATCAGAAATTCCCCATTTGATGGATGAATCTCCTTTTGATTCCCTTCTCGCCAGCTTATTTGTCTGTGCTTCCAATCGATTTCGGGGTTCATCTGGTTTAACCAGGTGAATCCCAGGATAACTGTTTGTTTCCCGAGTCCAGTGATCAGGTACCGTTGTGTCCATGTCCGTTTACCGATTGTCATTGTCAGTTCCGTGTAGTGAGTGATGGTTCCTCATTTGTTCCGTGTTCCATCAACGTTGATGACAGGGATCGGTTCCTTTAGTTTGATATGGTTCGTTCCAATTGATCGGGCGTAATTCTGATCGATGAATACTCCTTCTGCCTCTGAATCGAGTAAGGCATTTGTTTCGTGGTCGACTTTTGGGATTTTGTCAAGGGTAAGGGTGACTGGCACCACTAATGTATTATTTCTGAAATGACAAGGTATAGTAGTAGTATTAATCCCGAGAGTAGGAGAAACTGGTGTCGACTTAGTAGTTCTCCTCTTTAAAAATCCTTCTCCTTTGGTCCTTTCTCATGATCATCTGCTTCTACCAGGTCGAACATGATGTCTCGTTCTTCTTGCGTGAGCGCGTGAATGTATTTGTTGATTTCATGAGGCCCAGGTTTTTTTGGAGTGTCAGGTTTCTTGTTGAAAGGGTTATTGCTTCGAGGAATAAATCCTAAGTTGTTCTGAGGGCGTCCTGCACTAAAGTTCCCTTGTATGGGTCTCTTTTTTGGGCAGTCACGAGCAAGATGTCCTGGTTGTCTGCAGTTGAAACAGAGTCCTTTGGCTAGGAAGTCTCTTCATTCCTCATGAGTCATGGCATTGATAGTTGTTTCGATATAGTCAATTTCCATAGCATTTGGGTCTCGTCGGGGCTGCTGATAATTTCCCCTTTGATAAGCTGGTCCAGAGGGATATCCTCGTCCGTAGGCTTGTCAAAATTGGTTGTTCGATCGGTTGGGTCAGTCAGGTCTGTCATTGATTGCGGAGACGTTGTCTCGATGAATTCTATCAAATTCGATGGCAATAGTGTACCACCCTTTCTTGGTAGTTGTATCCTCGAGAGCATCAGGTTTCTTGTCCGAGTAAAGAATCCTGGTGGCAAGGGCTCGATTGAGTCCTTTCCGGAAGGTTCGGACCATCATGTCGTTGTCGGTCTTTAGCTTGGCTTTGCTGACTGTGAGTCGAAATTCGTTAACATATTCTTTGGCAGTTCGATTTCCTTGGGAGATGTGATCGAGTTTTCGAATCGACTCTTCCTTCTCGTCTTCATTGAGGAAGACAGCTTTGAAATCTCTGGGAAAATTGGCCTTGGTCGGCCAGTTGTAACTTCCATCAGCTTTTCGGACTTTTGTTTCGATGTAGTCCTTTCTCCATCTTCCAGCTTCTCCATCGCTCATATACGAGAGGATAAAGATGATCTTTGTCTTGTCTTCTGGGAAATCCTTGGTAGGACTTCCTTCAAAGAAGAGGTCGCATTCGTTGATGAAATTGTCAACCTTGCGTCGATCTCCATCGAACGGTTCTGGTTTCTTGAGGTAGCTCTTGGGTTTGTTTGCTGTCGTCATTTCTGTGGTTGTTCTTGGTTCAAATATTGGTTCGATGATTATTGACTGGGCAAGTGGTTCAGGTTCTTCGAGTTCAAATTCGTGTGTCATAGGTTCTGCTTGTTCGAGTGCTTCTGATTCTTCTGCACTTTCGTATTGTTCTGATCCGGATGTGGTTGAAGCAGGTTTGAGTGTTGTTTCTGGTTCGTTCGGTTTCGGTTGAGAGGTTCTTCCTACTCGTAGGTACGGGTTCGTAAAACGGCTTGTTAGCGGCGTATAAGTCGATTTCGGTTTCGGTTGTTCTTCGTCAGAGTCGTAGGGAGCTTGAAAGACGTCTTGTCTTATGTCGGTCGAGGGACAGAACGTATTGCCCACAAAATCAATGTTCTTCTGTTAGATCAGAGTTCAGTTCCTTCAAGGGGCTTCCTTGGTAATTCGTCGGTTCTTTGGTTCGCGATAAGGCAGTGATTCGCTTGCAGAGCAGAGGCGAATTCAGATCGAGGGAGCTAGTTCTTCTGTTAAGTAGTTTATCGTCTTGAATACAGATGAGTTCTATCAACAGTCAAGTTCGAAGATTGAGGAAAGATTTCAGAGTGATAGGCTAGAAGAATCGTCAAGATTAACGAGAACTAGCTGAGGAATACAAATGAAGGTATCTAGGTATTTATACTGGAAAGCTTGGGCACAGACCGACTATGACTAGGAGTAGAGTCAGTAGAGTCAACGACAAGAGTCAAGTAGTATAACTACAAGTACCGCGATAATAGTATTGAGTCGTAAAGGAGTGAGTCAGGAATAGAACTGGGCTATAAATAGACATGAGAGGCAGCTACGCACGATGACAGAGGAAAATGATGGGAGGAAGCGCACAAGCTGTGCTGAAGTAAAAATAGGTCCGTGTGTGATAAGCGTACCAAATCGTAACACTATTCTGGAATGAACAAGAGATGGTCCAAAGTCTAATTATAGATAGATGACAAGTTAGTCAACGAGTAAAGTTAGTTAAAAACTCTCTCCTAGACACATGTGTTAAAATGTGAGCCCATGTCAAAGGACATACAGCTTGCGCACACAACCAGAAAGTCTGATTAAAAAAGTATTCCCTGAGTTTGAATATTGGTGTGGAAAAATATATGCCATGCACAGAAAAATATATAGTATTGTATGGAAATAAAGTCATTGCATGGAAATATTTGTATACTTGTGCGGAAAAAGTTCTATGTGCAGAAATATTATGTGCACACAGAAAAGTTAACTTGAGTGTGCAAAAATTTATTTCATTGTGCGGAAATTCTTTGGGGCCTCTAGAAAATGCTTTTGCTGCACAAAAAGATATTGACCATACACAGAAATATGTTGCATGGAAATATTAATTAATGTGTGCAGAAATTATTGCCCCTTGCATGGATTTATTCCCTTCCTACCATAATCAGAATGCTGTGGTGCTGTGATTATATAATTGATCTATTGTTGGCACCTTCAGCACACTAGGCAAAGTTTAAAATATAACAATATCCTTTATAATCTTATCTTGATTAATCTTATTACCATCTTCTCAGAATTCAAAATATTATTTATGCCCCAAAATTGTTTGATTAAAGAAGGAATGATCCAACATCAAGATATATGCATGTAGAAAAACAATTACAATGGTTTTTTATAAGCAAATAAAGGTACACTACTCAGTATGAACCAATCACGTGCCTTGCCCTTGATCACCTTTGAAAGGAGCATTATGAAGCCATGCACAGCTATTCAGTAAGTTATACATCACCTCCTTCCTACATTTTAAACATTAGAGACAAACTGAACCATCCACTTCTATCCTCAGGACCCTGGTTTTCATTCGCTGACAATAGAAACATTATCTTTTGATATCAAATCCAAAAGGACGTGCATCTAGATGTGTTCATGATCATTTGAATATTATCATTTTGTCAGGCTGGAACTGAATGATATTGGTGTGTGCACCAAGTGCCTGATAGTCACGAATGAAAGTATTGAGTCCTTATCACTCAAAAATGAAGTGGTTAAAAGCCATAACAAATTTGTGTGTTGCTGAAGGCTGGAAATTGGCTTGTGAAAAGCTGAGTATTTTTTCAAAAAGCTTTCTAGAGACATGAAGATTAGACATTTATTGTTATGATACGTTAGAGATGCACTTCTTTGCAAATACTTTTATTTGATGTTGTGATTCTAGATAGCTTGATAGAGCCCCACCTGACAAGAGGCTAAGAATATTATTATTGCCTCAGTGTAAAATGGCTTGAAACTGAGTGATGAATATTGCATTAAAAATCTGGAATTGCATTTTAGAATTTTAAAATAAATATATCAAATAAGATACCAGACCTCTACCATAAATTGGGATGAGCTGAATAAGATCAGCGTCAGAACAACGAGACAGAAATTAAAATATCTTTTCAAATGACCAGTTTCCAATCGGTCGAGCATTTCAATAAGTCGAGCACTAAAATTATTCTGAGGAACATCATCCAAATTAAAGTCCATGTTGATATGAACAACATTTTCCCAAAGCCAATTGTAGAGATGGTGGTAAGCAAGACATGAGAGTGTGTCAGTCATCCCCTCCAAATGGATAGAATAATCACCAATGGGGTGATAAGAATCTTTGGCCAGATTTCCTTGGAAAAGGAAACAGCATGAAGGATATGCAGCTAGAAACAATATAAGCATTTTTCAAAGACTTGGATCAAGAGTTGACTCACATATACTCCATTGGGATCTCATTTCATGAAGCATGGTGGGCATTCAAAATTGAGAGCTTTCATGCTGATGCAACTTGTGCACATGGAGATAATATCACAAATAGTACATAGGACAACTGTTCCTCTATTTCAGCATCTGCTGCACCACTAAATTAATATTGATTAGTATGTAAATAGAAGGCACTAACATCACTCACTGCTCCTGGAGTCAGCTTGGGGCCACTAACTGTATAGGCTAGCATGCCACTTTCACATATATCTATGGATCTTAACACAATTTTTGAGTTGGCCACTTTTCTGGTCAGCTGGCGAGTATATTGCTTGAGGCTCGTTTGGGGTGCAGGGGCACTGCATGTGTTTTTATAGAATTTGGTGGATACTCATTGTGGAATACATTTGGGGGGAGGAGGGGATGCCATGACCTTGAAGCATGACAATGTAATTGCTTTGTTTAAATAGCCTGGACCATCAGAACACTATTATGGATCGGATTTCCAATACTGTTGGTTCACTTAACTATCAGATCCCATCGGATCCTGTTTGCTGAGGATGTATCCTTTGCAAACATGGTCAAATTCTTCTAGAGAATGGAAATCTAGTCCTTCAACTAGATCCTTTCGTTATATTTTGTGGATGGTGTCAACTCGTACGATGGTGCCACAGGTGCAGACTCCCACTTGAAGCAACATAAACAAATTTGTGCTGAGTTAAAATGTTGATATTGTACAGAGTGCCTGTACTACCATGAAACAATGCACAAAATAGCTTCTCCAAATCCTTGTTGTCTGTTATCACCAATCTCTGATCATGGCCCTATGCTCCTGATCTTGCTTGCTGAAAAGTCCCAAGACTGGCAAGATTAGCAGTGAGAATGGGTATATGAAAAACATGATGTAGCATAATAGAATGGTAGCCATTTTGTGACAACTTGGCTTGAAAGACAATAATAGAGCTGTGGCCAACCATGGGGATATGATGGGCATCACCTACAGAAACCATCTCCCCAGGGACAGCCAGGCTGTACTTTGTGAAGTAATTGTGGTCACAGAACATGTGGCATGAGGCACCTGAGTCCAAAAGAACCTCAGTTTGCAGCAATAGATGTGCATTAACCATGAATAGCTGTCCAATCTCCCATGATCTCAGATTTTGTAGCATGTTTGAAGACGAAGACATGACAAGGTTGGCAGAACTCCCATTCTTCTTCTTTCTTTTCTCGTTGGCCTCATAGTTTGGACACCTATTCACTCAATGCCCTAGCTTGCTGCAACCATAACAGACATCATCAGGATTGGCTTTCCCTTCCCTTGCCTTCCCTTTCCAAATTGGTTGATGCTATTTTGTAGTGGTGTAAAGGACTGACTCACTTAACTTTTTGCATTCAGCATGGGTGGCATGTGCAGTGAGTTCCATGGTGATGACTCCATTGTGAGAGTCTCCTTGCTGAAAAGCACAAGGTCTTGACAAGTTCCCAGGTTTGAGTACTGGCATAGATATTGATGTTGAGAATACAAACATGCACAGCATACAGATAAGATAAGATATGGCTATGTTTCCTTTTTCATTACTTTACATTCATATCATTCACTTCTATTCATACTATCAAGTACTTATACCATTGTCTGAGCATTGTGCCACCTCAGTCCATTCTACATACTGAGGTGAGCCCCGTATTCTACTTACGTTCTCGTACCCTTACTCACTTTATCTAGTTACTTTCTAATAGGTACTGTCTAAGGTAATATAGTCTGTTTTACATACTGAGTTACTTTTCAATAGGTTATGGGCCCTGACCCCATTGCTTAAACCCACATTTATAACTCGAAACCTACTCTGTGACCTCACTTTCCCTCTACCTTCTATCCTCCATGTCTACCACTAAGCTAGGCAAAGACCTCATGAAAATTCCATGGCTCGACCTTCCAGCACAAATTGGGTCATCTATAAGGACCATTTTTTGTGGGCCATAGACACGCGTGGACACCTCGACCACATCGACGGTTCTACAAAGGAACTGGTCAACCCAAATGCAAGATGTGAGGACAAAACCAAGGATCTGACAGCTTCAGAAGCCGCTGCTGAGGTGGAATGGAAAAGGAATTGAAGGTCTAGAAGCAAGGAGAGGCTATCATTAAGCAACAAATCACAGCAATGATTCTAGACTCACTGTTTATGAAGATCCAAGGCAAGAGAACTGTGCTCGAGATCTGGTCCTCACTCATGGATGAGTTTGAGAAGAAATCCCAGTCGGTACCTGTGGATTTGCAGAAACAGCTCCAAGACGAGACCTGTTTGAAAAGATGGATGTACGTGCACATTTCGACAAGCTTTGCACAATGCGGGAAGAACTGGCCTCCATGGGTGCCCCTCCTGAAGAGGATGTTTTTTACACCATCATCATGTCGTCGATGCCCGCTTCATATGACTCCTATATCTCGGCAATCAATGGAACTGCCAGCATCCTCAAAAAGACTCTAACCTCCAATGAGCTCATGCAAATGCTCATGGAAGAGGCCAATCATCACACCATGAAGGCAAAGAAAAGCCAGTGGAAGGAAGAGAATGTGGCCTTTTATGGCAATGATTCTGGTCCCTCATGATCTGGTCCTTTGAACTGGGGAGGTGGGCATGGTGGGGGCAGAGGAAGGCATGGACATAGTCATGGCCCTAGGTGTTGTTTCAACTGTGGAAAGCATGGGCATATGAAGGCATAATGTTGGGCTAAGGGAGAAGGAAAGGAAGGAGAGGGACCATGTGGAAAAGAAAAGGCCCTTGTCACAAGTGCAAACACTGCTGCAAGTGCAAAAGAGAAGGCAAGAGAGGTGGATGCAATGTGGATGGTGATGGTTGGTCTTTCAGATGAAAAAAATGAATCCGATGGAACCCCATATCCCTTCCAACTCAAAGATTTGATTTTGTTGAGTCTGACAGCAGCAACACCTCTGACGAGGATGATGGCTACAAGACTGACTCCTCACATACCTCTATTGAAGGTGACAACTTGGATTCCGATGCTATACCAGATCTTCAGCCAGTCACTGATGATGCCGATGATGATTCTGATGATGAGTCCATGGGAGATTTTGATGAGAGATCGTAATTTGGGGAAGATGAGGATACAGACAATGAGGGAGGAACAGCCATTTCTGAAGAAGAATGGAATATATTTGGGGATTGTGTTTGAGAGGAATGAGGGGGAGGTCAATGCACCAGAAGAACCCATAGAGCCTTTTGAATTCATTAACTCCACCGACGAAGCCTACACCACCAAATATACCTCTGCCATGCTCTCCAAAGCTGGGATTGGGAGCCAACTCATTGATATTGACTTCTACAATTTCAGTGCATCATGCCATATGTCTGGTCACTGCCACCATTTTGCTAACTTCACAAAAATCGAACCTAGGCCTATAACAGCCACCAATAAGTGAAATTTCAATGCGATCAGAAAGAGTGACATGTTAATCGAGATACCAAATGGCGATACCACCTTGAAGATCCTCTTGAAGGATGTCTTCTACACCCCTAGCATGGGAGTAACCCTTGTCTTCATCAGCCGTATTGCTGGAGCTGGATCTACTGTCATTTTCTCTGGCAGAAACTGTAGAATCTTCAACAACTCAAAAATATTAATCGGGAAGATTGAGATGAGCCAGGGGTTGCATCGCGTGTATTCCATGCATGAAGAGCCAGCAGGATATGCTGGGAGAGTGAAGAAGTTGTTGACAATTGATGAGTTGCATCGCCATCTAGGACATGTCGTGCATGAAGCAGCAAGGAAGTTGGTGGATAATGGATTGGTGAAAGGAGTTGAGCTCAATGAGGAGAGCAAACTGACTGTCTGTGTATCGTGTGAGTGAGAAAAAGGCCATTAGAAGGCCATCCAGAAGGTGCGAGAGGAAGGGCACCCAGATAGTGTTGGGGATGAGGCCCATTCGGACTTGTGAGGGCCTGCATCAGTGGAAACAATCAACTGAAAGGAGTACTTTGCGAGCTTCACAGATGGGTGCAGCCAATTTTCAAAGATCTGCCTCATTCACATGAAGAGCAAAACCTTTGAATGCTACCAGGAATTCGAGGCCTGGATGAACACCCAATACAATGTGAAAATCAAGTGCCTCTGCAGCGACCGCAGTGGCGAATATCGAAGTGGGGAATTTGATGAGCATCTCTGCCGCCAAGAGACAATTCATTGCCTTACTCTACACGACACGCCCAAATACAATGGCATTTCTGAACATTTAAACCGTACCCTCATCAAGAAGCTCCGCTCTATGTTACACGCCAGAGGCCTTCCAAAAATTTTATGGGGTGAGGCCTTAATGCACCCTGTTTATGTTAAAAACAGGATGTGGACCCATTATCTCAACAAAACCACCCCCTACAAAGTCCTTTACAGCTTGAAACCCAATCTATACAACTTACATCCATGGGGATGCAAGGTGTGGGTACACGACACCAGCAGCTCAAAGCTTGACAGAAGGATGAAGGAAGGGAGATGGATGGGATTTGATAAAGAGAACAAGGCTCATCACATTTATTACCCTGGAAATGGTCAATTGGTGTGGAAAGGAGCATTGTGTTTGCTCCAGAAGATGTGGAGATTATGTTGGATAGTTTGGTGCTCGAGAGGGAGGATGATAAGCTCAATGAACAAGAAGAAGGTAAAGAGGAGCAGGCGAAGGGAAGTGAAGAGGCTGAAAGCAAGCACCGTGCATTACCAGCACCCAAAGAAACACCTGCTGCTCTTGACGAGCCACCAGCCATTGAAGAACCCACTCCCAAGCCCATTGCAGAGGGCCGCAGACACTGTATTCACAAAGAATCTGCCTACAGCAGATCTAAGAGGGTATCGGACGTGCAAGCAACTTGCCCAAGTCACGGCCAGTGCTGTTGGGTATCCAGGTCATTGAGGAGGTGGTTGCAAATGAGAATGAGGGTGGTTGCAAATGAGAATGAGGGTGGCGGACTTGCAGAGGAATGGGAAGTTCCAGGGGGAGTAAAATTCGCAATGGCAACAGTGATGGATGCTGCAGAAGGCTTGAACCCAATGTACGATAAGGCAAAAAAGTGCCCTGAGAGGCTGAAGTGGAAGGAGGTGATCGACACAGAATTTAAGGCATCGACAATGGGACTTGGGAGCTGGTTGAACACCCAGAAGGCATCAATGTTGTCGACTGAAAAATTGTTCTTCGCATCAAGAAGAATGCAGCTGGGGAAATTGACAAATATAAAGCTCGATTAGTCACCCAAGGTTTTACCCAAATCCATGGTGTGGATTATTATGAAACTTATGCACCTGTCACTTGACTTGCAACCTTTCATAATAGTGTTTGGAAGTTAGGTTAGTTAACTGCAAAATAACCGAGGCCTAACTGGACCTTAACTGCAAATAACCGGACTGCGGTTAGTGGTTAATGGTTTTTGAGAATTTTCTAACCGGTTATTTTGCAGTTAACTAACCGTAAAAACCCGGTTACAACCGGTTATAACTGCCCCTATTGTACAGCTTCAAAATGCACCCCAAAACATCCAAAACGGTTAGAATCTGGCTGAGATATTATCAAATCTCTAAATTTCTAGCCAAAAGAGTAGAGTTTCAGGAATATTATCATAACTATGTCAATTCTTCGCCGAATTTAGTATTCTCGGGCTTTATTTGAAGCTGTGATACATGGCAATAATATTTATTGAGCGAGATATGTGCGGTTTGGACCGGTTATGACCGGTTTTTAATTTTTCGGTCTTAACCAGTTAGGACTGCAACTAACCGGTTTTTGTCAGTTATTTGCAGTCCGGTTAGGTTATTTTAGGTTTGGAACAAAGGCCAACCAGTCTCGGTCTTGGTTAGAGTTCCCAGGTACCCAATAACCGGACCTAACTGGACTTTTAAACACTATTTCATATCCTCCTAGCCACTGCCGATTGCAACAACTGGCCTATCGAAAGCTTTGACTTTGACAGCGCATTCCTCAACTCCATCTTGCAGGATGACAAGATAATCTTCATGGAGCAGCTGGAGGAATATCAAAGAGTGGATCAAAGGCGATTTATGTTTAGGCTCTTGAAAGCTCTCTACAGCTTGAAGCAGGGAGTGAGGAACTGGTATGAAGCACTCAGGGAGGTGCTCTCACAGCTGGGTTTCTACCACATGGAAGCTGACCATGGAACCTTTGTGAAGAAATGGGCAGATGGGCACGCCATCATCTTGGCTGTCCATGTTGATAACTGCATGATAACTGGGAGTTCTATCAAGTTGATTAGCAAATTCAAGGTCGACATGAACGAGAAGTACAAACTCACTGACCTGGGTCCATGCACTTGGTTGCTTGGAATAAAAATCACTTGCTACCTCGTCAGGCAGACAATCACCCTATTCCAATGCACGTATTTCAACACCATCTTCATACACTTCAACATCAATGATCTCAAGCCATCTGCAGTCCCGATAGACCACAACCAACCCCTTGGTCGATCCCAATGCACATTGACACTCACAGATATGGCACGGATGAAAAATGTCCCATATCGTGAAGCTGACAGCTCGTTGATGTACGCTGCAATGGGCACCAGGCCGGACATCACATTTGGCATAACAACAGTTGTGCAGTTCATGGATAATCCAGGCTGGGTCCACTGGGAAGCAGTAAAGAGGATTTTCCACTACCTGAAGGGAACAAAGGACTTGGAGTTGGTGTATGAAGGTGAAAAGACAGATTTGGTGGGGTTTGTGGATGCAGATGGCGCATTGCAGGAGCACTGACATGTGATTTCAGGCTACGTGTTCATGGTGGATCAGGGAGCAGTGTTGTGGTCATTAAAAAAGCAGGAATTGGTGACCTTATCAACCACCGAGGCCGAATATGTCACAGCAACCCACGCTGCAAAAGAAGCAGTGTGGTTATGCCGCATTATGGGAGAACTTTTCTCACCACTGGATGAACTGACCACCCTCTATGGTGACAATCAATCAGCAATTGCATTGGTGCACAGAGGACAATATCATGCATGCACCAAGCATATTGACATCTGATACCATTTCATCCAGTACATCATTGAGGCTGGTTCCATAAAACTCATCTATTGCCCAACTGACAAACAAACCATGGACGTGTTGATGAACGAAAGCCCTTCCAAGTGTGAAGGCAAAACATTTTGCAAGCGCGATAGGTTGGCGCAAGTCATTTAAGGTTGAACAATGGTGTGCAGTTTGAGGGGGAGTGTTGAGAATACAAATGTGCACAGCATACAGATAAGATAAGATATGGCTATGTTTAGGGATTGGCACGGGTAACCCCAGGGTTTTCCGAGCCAACCCGCACCCCTACCCGTAAAAACCCGTACCCGTGACCAGGGGTACGGGTTTTGGCAGGTGCGGGTACGGGTTTGCGAAAAACCCCGGGGTTTGGTCATTTTCTGCGGGTTGTTCACTTATTTCCGCTGTAAACCATTTTTCATCTATTTTTTTGGTGTTTTCCAACGGTGAATATTACTATAGTATACCCTACTACTAGTAACCTACTTTAAAACAAGTTAAGATAATATTTTAAGCCCCCCAAAAAAACAATTAAACCTCAAAAACCCGAAATTTTGTACCTACATACATGTTGCATTATGTTCTTTGTAAAATTACTATAAATTCCAAATAAATTAGTGCTTCACAAGCGTAATATAATGCATTTTTCCCCCTCCAAACAAACCCGTGACCCGCGCCAGGGGTACGGGTTTTTTGAGGGTACAATTTTTCTAACCCCTACCCGTACCCCAGCCCAACCCGTGACCTTTACCCGCGGGTTTCTCCAACCCGTGACAATCCCTAGCTATGTTTCCTTTTCCATTACTTTACATTCATATCATTCACTTCCATTCATACCATCAAGTACTTATACCATCTCTGAGCATTGTGCCACCTCAGTCCGTTCTATGTACTGAGGTGAGCCCTGTATTCTACTTACGTCCTCGTACCCTTACTGACTTTACCTAGTTACTTTCCAATAGGTACTGTCTAACTAATATAGTCCATTCTACATACTGAGTTACTTTCCAATAATTGACTCATCATACTTGTGAGTGTAGAGGTCTTCAAACCAATAGTGCACATTGGATGACTGCTGGTTTTTGACATACAGTTTTTCCCAAGCTTCCCACATGTCTTTTGCCATCATGGACTTGGACACATGTGGCCACTGTGCAGGGTCAGATGCTCTCTTCATTAAACCTTGAGCTGCCTGATCCTTCTGCAACCAATAAAAATACTCCTTCCTATTAGCTTTCCACACTGTCAACAATTTGGATGTTGTTAGTTTGGTTTCTGCTGGCACCGTGGATTGTGTTTCTTGACCACTGACAACAAGCCACAGGTACCAACCGAGCTTGGAGAGAATCCGAGAGATGCCTTCATGTGCTGACTCCAAATGGAATAATTGCTGCCATTGAGTTTCATGAAGTGGAAAGAGTCTGAGAGTGATGTGGATGCCACCTCGAGAGGTTCGCATCTGAGGCCCATAACCTAACAGCAGGCATGACCAGCATGTGGCATGGCGGCAGGCAGGTTGGTCTGGTGCTCGAGGGAGAAAGAGTAGGATAAATAATGCATACCTGGAGTCCACAAGAGAAAGAGTGAACTTCACACAGAAAGAAAGCAATCATATATGAATGCTTGTACATGTATAGCTACAATGTGTGATTAGATGAGATGTCAGATAACGAAGTGAACCAAATAGAGAACAGTCAGTTTTTCTCATCAGACAAATTACTATTTTGTTCTCTCAAAAGGCAGACACCTTATCTGCAATTTTTTTTAAAAATAATTTATTCCTCATGCATTCAACATAAAATTCATGGACTCATAAGCCAATTTCCCCAGCTGACTGAATAGTGAATATTGAACCATTCAGAAACTGTACCTTTCGACTGACAATGGGTAGAATCCAGAAACTTGTTCAAGATTATCATCATTATCAAGTACGTAGGCATCAACTAAAAAAAACATCGTGGTTCAATTGAATCCGACTTATGCAATGCGAACAGTCTAGAGGCAGCATGCAAAGCAACACAAACGGGATCAAAAGCAAAGTCAGAAAAGAAATCATCAAAAATCGACCTTTATCTAACTCACCTTGGCGTAAAGCGACTCCACGACCTTGCCCACCTCTGCCAGAGTGCCGATCGCAGCCCCATATGTGTTCTGTCGGGTCACGTAAGTTTTTTTTTAGAACACATTCAACGACGAACACCGCTCGAAAGGGAAAAACCCAAGAAAAAAATGAAAAAGAAAAGAAACTTACATCCGCCTCAGGCTTCTCATATACCAATAAACACCCACGGCCCTGATCGAGCACGCCATAGAACACTTTATCGAGGATCATCTGGGATAGCCTGGATAACGCAATCCGTAAGTGTTGGTAAATACAACAAAGAGAAGACGGATGGCAAGGAACGACAAGGGAATGCACGCACTTGGCTTCGACGGCCTGTCTCTCCTGTCCAACAGTCTCTGCGACATAGGCGATTTCAACGACACTGTAGGGTTCCACTATCCGCAAAAGGTTCTGTTCGAGGAGGGTATCGTAGAGAGCTGCTAGATGCGAGCGGATCGTTGGGTCGGAGGAGAGTTCTATGAAAAAGAATGAAAATTAAACCAAAGGAATATAGATAGGTTTTACTTACCAGCCCGATAATCCCGTAGCGCCTTCTCGAGATCAGCTAAATTCCGTCCCTGATGCGCACGCGCAATGGCGCGCATGCTCTCCACGTCCCGCATATTAGCGTATTTCAGTGCGAGTTTGATGGTAAGCAGGGAGTTGACGTCTTCTGGCTTTTGTTTGGACGCGGGGACGCGACGGTCAGATTTGGATGGAGAAGGAAGAAAGGAAAGGAAGTAGCTTACTAGATTCAACATGACTTTACACAACAGCATATACTTCAACGCGCCCAGCGCGCCTTCCTTCGCTTTCACTTCCTGTCCTTCACCTAAGCCAGCCTTGCCTTCCAGACCGTCCACCCCCTGTGCGCTCATATTTTCGAACGCTTCAAAGAAATACGAATATGCTGTCGTATAATCTTTGTCTTCCGCGTGCAGGATACCGGATTGGAGGTCGAGGGCGGCTTGGAGAGTGGGTGGACAGTAGATGGAATTGGCGGCGGTGCGAGAGGATGTCAGGGCAGCCTATGAGACCGTGGGTCAGAGAGTAAGGATAGAGGATTGGAGACGAACCTTGGCTTTCGCCAAATTGCCGATCCCTCGATAGACTCGACTTTCGAGAAGATGGACTTCTGTGAGAATCATCTTGTCGTCGAGACGTTTGAGTTCGGTGAGGAGGGTGTCGATGAGGGCGAGTGCGGGTGCATATTGGCGGCTTTCAAGTTGGCTGAGGGGGTTAGAGCAGTTAGGGTTATGAGGGAGATGGATATGTGCTCAGAACTGACAGGGCAACTAGCCGGGTCTCGAGGGAGTGTTTGAGGAATATACGTTTTTCTGATTTAGCCCATGCGATGTTGTCTGTGAGAGTTTGGATTTGGATCTTTTGGCTGTCTGGGATGGCGGAGAAGTGGTCCAGAAGGGTGCGGACTGCGCTGGGTTAGCAAAGGACGCGGATCGGGTACAAGGCGCGCACTGAGTTTGGCCGTTTTCGCCTTCGCAGTAGAGGACATGAATGCGCGGGATTGGGTGATGACCTCCGCAAGGCCTTGGGCGTTCCTATACGACATCAATTCATGTTCAGAGGAATAAAGGTCGGACGTACTTCTGATCCCTATACAGCTCTCCCAATCTCACCAGGGCCAATTCCTGGTCGCGCAAACTTTGGGCTTGTTCGTCGTCCCGAGGTGGTTCGCCATTGGATGTAGATGCTACAAATGCAATTCAGAAATAAATCCTCACTATAAACGGCAAAATTGCTCGCCAGATGCGGTGGAAAGGATCTGTTTGTAGATACCCTCTGCCTCTTTCGGATTTTTAGATGACGAAGCCTTTGCTTTTTCTAGGAGTTGAGCGATGGACGACATGGAAGATGGAGAGCACAGAGTTGGATCGACCAGAAGGGGGACACGCGTCGAGGGCGTGGGAAAGTAGATTGCTCGCGCTGATGCGTCTTCCTCCCCTGTCTGCTCCATACTCACCATGGCCGACGAAATCGTACTCCCCATTCCCAACCTCACAATCCCGCAAAACCTATTCGTCCTCTCCAACCCCGCACTCAAGCACCTGCACGACAATGCCCGGAAAGATCTCTTGGAGGGTATCAAGGCGGATCGTAAGAGCCTCTCTCAGTTTACATATCCATGTATTGACGACTTGGCGCGTAGAAATGGGTCCATACTACAAATCAGTAACCTCCGCATCCAACATACTACCCCTTGACAAAACCCTCCTTGCAGAGATGGAGGCAGCCAACGAGGAAGAACTCAAGAAACTCGACGAACGACTTGCAGAAGCCGAGAAAATCGAAGGCGAGTCGGAGATTTCTGACGCGTTGAAAGCTCGAGCGAATTATCTGACGAGGATCGGGGATAAGGTATGTTTTTTTCCGTCCTTCCGTCCGTTCTTACTCTTTACATGAAAACGAAATTCAGGAACGTTCCCTACAAGCTCAAAAACTCGCATTGGAAAAGACACCCGGGCTAGGATCGCGCATCGATATCACACTCACCATCGTCCGTCTCGGATTCTTCTTCTCCGACACCGAAATCGTCACAACCAACATGGACAAAGCAGAAAAGCACGTCGTCGTCGTCCTTCCCTCTTGACCCCCAACTCAACTCTTCACACAGGCTAATAGACGAAGGCGGCGACTGGGACCGCCGCAACCGCCTCAAAGTCTACAACGGCCTGCACCTACTCTCCATCCGCCAATTCAAGCGCGGTGGCGAGCTACTACTCGACGCCCTCAGCACGTTCACAGCCACAGAACTGCTCAGTTACAACGAGTTCGTAGGTTTGACTGTCATCGCTAATACATTGGGTTTGAAAAGGGTAGATCTGAAGAAGAAGGTACATCCTTTCTGCTGTTTTACTCCTTCAAGCGCTGAATCCAGCCTCACACCACAGCTCATAAACGCTCCAGAAGTAAACCAAGTCCTACCCGAAATACCCGTACTCGGCGACCTAGTCAAGAACCTATACGAATGCCACTACGATAAATTCTTCATCGCCCTCGGTACGCTCCCGTCTCACCCTCACCACACCCAACCCTTCTTGCCTTACTAACACTAACATTAATCCAGCAACCCTCGAACAAACCCACCTCATCCCATCACGTCTCCTATCCCCCCATGCCCGTTTCTACACGCGGGTAATGCGTATCCTGGCATACACCCAACTATTAGAAAGTTATCGAAGCCTCACCCTGGACAGTCTATGTTCCGCGTTCGGAGTGGGAAGGAGTTGGGTTGACTCGTGAGTCTTTTCCTCGGTTATCCCTGTCTTCTTTCGGTCTTGTCGCCGTGTATCTTCCTTGTCTGGCGTTTGTCCCTTCATTCTTTTCGTTCTCGGCGGGGAAAAAAAAGACAAGGCAGAGCGAAGCCTTCTTTTTCCATCCTTCATTGTCTTTTTCTTTCCTCTTCACTTCTAAATCCATTTCCTTTTCTCTTCCACACCGCTAACACCATCCTCCCATCAATTAATCATTCCAGTGAACTCTCCCGCTTCATCGCCGCCGGCCGCCTCCACGCCTCCATCGACAAAGTCAACGGCATCGTCGAAACCACACGCCCAAGTCTCAAAAACGCACAATACGAAACGGTAGTGAAACAGGGAGATGTATTGTTGAACGAGGTGCAGAGGTTGAGTAAGGTGTTGTATTAATTAAGTATGTAGTGCTGAGGTGAATGATTGAGGTTTCTTTTTGATCATGATGAGGTTTTGATTACCTTTTTCCTTTTTTTTTTTTTTTTTGCGTGTGCAATTAAAGACACATCTCAAATGTTCACTGGCGATATGTGATCATGGTGGACCCTTGTGATAAGGAAAAAAATGGCCGTGCAATGTAGTTTGAACTTGATAAGCTCCCATTGGTATGCTCCGGCCCGGATAATTGAGTGGGGCGTTACATCATTACTGAACTCAGCGCTCATCATCCAACTACATTCTCAAAGGGCCATGGCAAACTCAAATGTAAGTGCACCTTCCATGGGTACGTCTACTATCTTCCACCACTTTTTCTGTTTCCTCTTTTTTTTCGGGCCGTGACTTGGACTGGAATCCCTTGAACTTGAGAACTCGTAGCAAGTGATTCGATCTTGATCCTTGCTTCAATCAGGACAAAGACGATTCCAAGTCCCTAAAGCTCAACGAGGCCATCAAACGCGAAGTGGGGCAGGTGTGTACTTAGTACTTACTCCACTCGGAGCTCATCAGCAAGAGCAGTAACAAACTGACCTCGTTCCAATTTCGCACTTGGTAGCATTTCGTAGTGGGATTTCATGGATTCGAGGCCAGCGACGATATCAAGACGTTGATACGCGAATATCACATTGGGAACGTGATTCTTATGAAGAGGAATATCCAGAGTTGGTATCTGTGGATATGGGGAATTCCATGGCCTTATGTAACTAATCGGGCACATATGTTTAGGCGCTGGGCAGACGAGGAAACTCGTGAGGGAGCTTCAGGAGCTTGCTAAATGCTCGGGTCAGGAAAAACCGCTACTTGTTGGAATAGATCAGGAGAATGGTGTGAATTATCCTTCTCTTTTTTTATGGCCTTTCTCAGCTTGGAGTCGTTACAGGTCTCGTGTCGGCGTTTAGCTCCCCGGATGCTGGGACAGTTTTGTAGGTGTTTTATCCTAGGGAGAGATGGATGGATGAATTAACGCGTTGATACCTTGACCCCAAGTCCCGGAGCGATGGCCCTTGCTGCGAGCGGGTCCGTCGAGCTCGCGGAGGAGGTGTCATGTGCGTCTGCGAGAGAGCTCAAGATGGTGGGTATCAACTGGGTGTATAGCCCAGTTGCGGATATCAATACTAATCCGAAAAATCCGGTCATTGGTAAGGTTCCAACTCCTCACAAGAGAAACGTTGGCGTTAACCTAAACGGACCCTTCTTGTTACAGGCGTGCGATCGTTTGGAGATGGTGCGCAACTCCGTTTTATGGTTGATGAGTTTTGATTAACTTTTTTGTGCCTAGATCCCGATACAGTCGCAAAGTTTGCGTTTGCGGTTTCCCGAGGTCATGCAGCTGCTGGGGTAGCCTCTACGGGAAAACACTTTCCTGGCCATGGTGATACGCATGTCGATTCGCATCTTGCGCTCCCTAGAATCCTCAAAACCAAGAAACAAATTACGCAGGAGGAACTCAAACCTTTCAAATATTTGATTGATGGAGGCATACCGAGTATCATGACAGGGCACATGGCGCTGCCGTTGATCTCCGGTGACGATACACCATGTTCGTTATCGAAAGGGATCACGACGGGGTTGTTGAAGGAAGAGCTCGGGTTTGAGGGGGTGGTGGTGACGGATTGTTTGGAGATGGATGCGATTGCCGAGCCTGGACAGGGCGGGTGTGGAGTGCCGGAGGGTGCGGTCAGGGCGATTGGTGCTGGAGCGGACGTGGTGATGATCTGCCATACGTTTGATGAGCAGAGACGGGCGGTGGAAAAGGTTTGGAGCGAGGTAGAGATGGGGAAGGTTTCTGTTGACAGGCTGAGGGAGAGTGGGAAGAGGGTGGTGAAGATGAAGGATAAGTTTGTGGGGAATTGGAGTGAGGTAATAGGGAAGGAGGACCCTGGGTGGGAGGAAGAATATGCGCGCCTGCATGCGCGGAATTCGGAACTGAGCCGAGAGGCGTACTTGAAAACCACGACTGTCGAGGGAGTGATTCCACTCGACGCGAACGTGTTGAACGGTCACCTGCTCCTCCTTACACCAGCCATGGAGGCTGTCAACCGAGCGGTTGATTCGGGCGACGGTGTAATCCAGGGCCCTGATGGTATCATACGAAACACGGCTGGAGCATCCTATCTTGCGCTAGCGCGATCGCTCGAGGCGAGGGTCAAGGTGAAGCACATCGTGTTTGGCGCCCAGGACTCAATCCCAGGGGATATGATGGACGGCGCATGTGCTGTGCTTTTTGTGATGCG
Organism: Hebeloma cylindrosporum; assembly: GCA_000827355.1. Lineage (NCBI taxonomy): Eukaryota > Fungi > Basidiomycota > Agaricomycetes > Agaricales > Hymenogastraceae > Hebeloma > Hebeloma cylindrosporum. The sequence continues at coordinate 308,000 of KN831794.1, read as the reverse complement.
CAATGCTGATATCAAGCTATGGCAACTGGATTATCTGGAGCGGTTGCATCTGGCTGAAGCACGAGTTCCAGTGATTTTGATGTCGAGCTGTGGGCCATACGATTTAGCGGGTGGAAAGTATGGGGGATTGGGTGGGCATATTGTGACTTATGAATTCACAGCAGAGGCTTTCGAAAGCGCGGTCGAGGTTATGTTTGGGGAAGGCAGAGGCGGAGGAAGGCTGCCTGTGAGAATCTAATCTGATTAGTAGGAGATACATAGCACGTGGCAATTGTTCTTGTAACCCACAACACAGCCTCTAGCGCAGGCATAGCATGGGCGTTCGACGCCGACCTCTTTCTTGATTTCAATTCACCACAAACCCTCGTCCGCAAGGGCTTGAACATGAAAAAGTTGTTTGGTCAGAAGCCAAAGGCGGCCAAATCCACCTCGGGATCAAGAGACTTTGGAGAGGTGCGTGGAATTGATTCTAACAAGTTTATGTATGTACTTAGCGTCAATTGTATTCCCCAGGAATTATCGAAATCGATTCCTACACCATTATATCAGAAATTAGCGACTCATGGAAGCCATCTACAACCTCAACAAGTCCAGCAGCAGCAGTCCATTCCTCCCTCAGCACCACCAATACCTCCAAAACCAGACGACGAACGCTGGGAGGTCGTTCCCCCACTCACGGATTCCTCTCATCTTCCAAATCCCCTCCCGCCTCCGCCCGTTATCAATGCCCCAGTCCGAACATCATCATTAGGTTCCGCGACCCCAATGGGCAGTCCACTACCTCCCCCCCGATCGTCATCACCGATGAGCGTCGTCACCACCATCTCGTCGTCCAACAAGCTGGTCCGCCATCACGATCGTGAACGCGACGCGAATTATCAGCAGCAGCAGCGCAAGAAGGCTCAGCCAAGTGCCCCTGTTGCGTTAGGCATCCTGCGCGCGCTTGATCCCCCTACAAGCCATGTCCAGACTATGTCCAGACCGCAGTCGGAGGATCGTGAACGGTATGCCGTATCGGAGAATGGACATAGCAATCACAGCCATCGCGACGTTAGAGAAGTTGGAGGAGAGAAGAAGGAGAAGCGAGGCTTCTGGGGTGGCAGGGATAAAGATCGTGAAAAGGACAAGGAGAAGGAATCTCAACAGACTCTGAAGGATCGACCAAAAGAACTCAGGAAAGACGATGACGGACAGGGAGACCTTACTCGAATGATCGGTGCGTCTATTCACTCGAATCATCCGATCTTGTTTCCTAAGCTTTGCGTTCAGGTTATCTCACTGCCACAGCGTCAGAAGATTGGGCTCTCGTGTTGGAAGTTTGTGACCGAGCCTCAGCCAATGAAGCAACCGCAAAGGAAGCCGTTCGTGCACTCAAACGCGAATTCAAATATGGCGAACCCCCCGCGCAACTATCTGCTGCACGAGTACGTAACTCTCTGTGTCCACAATCCACAATGTTGATCGTTTTCTAGTTGTGGGCAATCATGCTCCGAAATTCATCCGATATGTTCATCGTGCAATGCACATCCCGCAAATTCCTTGACACCATCGAAGAGCTGCTGTCTTCTTCAAGAACGTCGCCCGTCGTGCGAGAGCGCCTGTTGGAAGTCGTTTCTGCAGCAGCGTACGCAACACAAACGAGTTTGTGGCATCCTTCCCTTTTTCTTTTGTTCTATTTTAAAGCATTCACCTGTCAGAGAATGCGCGGTCCGATAGGGATGGCTTTAAAGCTCTTTGGAAGCGAGTGAAGCCTTTCGATAAACCAGAGGAGGTAACCGAACTTTCCCTCTCCTGTTTTTTCGCAGGCACTGAAATCGATGACAGGGAGTGCCTTTCGACACGGATGATGCCATGTTCCATCCTCCCATATCTGGTCGACTGTCCGGTTACGAAATTCCGACCGTGTCATATCAAGAACCAAGCCCACTTCCAGTCGACTCGCCGCAAACCCCCACTCCCGTTTGTGTTTTCGATATGCTTCGTGATAGCCTTAATTTATCTACCCTCAGAATGTCATCAAGGAGCGTAAATCTTCAACGCGAAATCGCATCATTCCGCCAGATGAAGATATCCGCCGGCTATTCCAGGAATGCAAAATCGGGCAAGGGAACGCCTCATTACTTTCTCAGGCCCTTGCTCTGACAAAACCTGAAGACTTGAAAAGAAAGGAAATCATCAAGGTTGGTAAACCCCTTCTTTTTAAACGCGGAACTCACATTCGCCTTTCAGGAGTTCTACGTCAAGTGTCGTTCTTCCCAAGAGTTGATTTTCGCCCAGATACCTTGGGCATCGGCTGGTGCAGAACGCTCTCGATTGAAAAAAGATAAAGATACCCAGAAACGCAACAGGAATTTGTCGAATGACTTTAATAACCTCGCGGTGAAAGATATACCCGAAACGCCGTTAACGGTGGAAGAAAATCTGTTGGCGGCGCTGCTTGGTGCCAACGGGGAGTTGATGGAGGCGTTGCAGCAGTATGAAGACTTGGAGAGGGTTGCACAGGAACGTCTAGCAGAGGAACGGAGTAGGAAGGAGATCAGAATGGATAGGAGGGTAGGTGTTGTGGGTTATCCTGATTCTCTCACTGACATTAACTTTATTTAGCATCGAGAGAACCTGTCAGCGGATTTTTCGGGAGATACTACTATCGTTGCGGCTGGAGGTTCAAGGTCACGCACGCCTTCGCCGTCATCTAGATCGCATTCGCCTCACCGTTTGCTGCATCCTCGCCCTCATTATGTATCACTCCCTGAATCGGAAACCGATCCGATTCTGGGTCAGAACCTTGCGCCACCGCCGCCTGCACCGCATGGACCACGTTCGCCTGCCCAGATCTCGTTGCATTCACGAACGCCGTCTGCCGCACCCGGTTCACCTAGTATTATCGACGCCTATACGAACGGGCATGATTATTATGATGATGTAAGCTCGCTTGGCGGTGAAGATGAAGAAGAGATACCGTCACAGCCCAGCGCGAAAGCGCTTGGGAAACGAAAGGTCGTCGAGCCGGAGGAGCTTCCTGAACGTGAGTGTACTTGGTCTCAATTTATTCAGGTGGTAGCGTGCTGACTTTCTTTTGTAGCTCATCACGATGACGACGATATGTATTTCAGCAAGGACCATCCTTTCGCTGCGGGAGATGGTGGAGAGCCGGAGTTCGAGAACGAGAGTGATGCGAGGTGGCGTCATCCTCCGGTGCACTTTGTGTACGACGCTGTTGCGGAGCGATCTCGTCAACTTCTCCAGCTTGGAGGACGTGAACAGTTGACTACTAATGGCGCGTATTGATATTTGAGGTCCTGAGGTTTCGCTCTCCCGGATCGTTTTGGCTCTTTTGTTATAAGTGCGACGGAACACTCTCTTGGTTGGGTTTATCCGTTTCAAACTTTGCTAGGTGGGAATACCTACTTTTCCTTAATTTACGATCCCAGTAGCTTATACCTTTGGGAACACTGATGCGCAATCTATCAAACATTCTATTTCTTTCTGGGATATAATTTGGTTTGTTTATAAACGCAAGTCACGGTGAAGTCACGCCTTGCTCTTGTTTAGCGCCATCACCACGGTTCGCTATCCCTCCCTCCCATCTCTCCCAATGTCAAAGGCCACTCTGGATTCAGATCTGTATGGAGGTGTGCAAAATTTAGCTGTCCTCGTCAAGAATACTCTCTTATGGTTGGATCTTTTGAAGACATTTATGAAGAGGTCGAGGATCTTGACAACTCACCGTCGGATGAGCAAGAGGCAACCGAGGCCACCGAAAATGCCGACCAGTACCAGATAGACATTGACGACGAGTCTTACCCGGTGGAAGACGAAGTAGCGACGACGACTTCTTCGCAGCAAGAGTCGAGCTCGTCGCTACCTTCCAAACCCGCTGGCAATCCCTCCTCGGATCCTTCTCCTCAACTGTCATATTCTGCACAAGTCGCGAAGCAGTTTTCTGCATATCAGCAGACTCCGAGCCAGGAACGTCAGCAACGCAAGGAGATTCCGCTGCCCCCGAACCCGCGTGCATCGGCGAGAACGAACTCGTTCACGTCAGCATCAGGATCCGAGGCGCCGAAGACCTACCACACTTCTGGCGGCACTGTATTTGGGAAGAAACCCTCCGAAATGCATGATCATGGGTGAGTGGTTCTTCTGCCTTCCCTATTTCTTTCACTCGCCTCGACGAACCCCCTTTTACTGGGTCGGCGCTGTTGAAGAGCATGATTGCGAACCGTCCCATTACGATCGATCGTTCAGTATTCCAAAATTTGCGATACATGCTACGATACCTATCCCTCCTGCTCAAATCACCTTACATGTTCCCTCTCGGATACTAATTCTCGCTTATCTATCTATCTGGCACTTCCTCAATCGACTACAAAAAAAAACACACCTCTCCCTACCTTTTACGATCCTGGCGTCCTCCCTCCATAGCAAATTGTTTATTGGTGGTCTTAGCTGGGATACGACTGATGGTATATTTCCTTTACCGTTTTTTGCTCTCACGAATGATACTCATTTATACCCTACCCTATTCGCGCTCGACCACTTTTCACCGAAAAAAAGAGGGTTTGAGAGATTACTTTGCGCAGTTTGGCCAGGTAGATCATCCCCCGCTACGATGCTCACGCTCCGAACCAGCTTACTCATTAGAAAGGTCGACGCGTGTACGATTATGCGCGACCCTGCGGGAACTTCTCGGGGTTTCGCTTTTATGACGTTTGAAGATGCGAGCGCTGTCAATTTGGTCGTGTCTCGCGAGCACCAGTTGGATGGGAAAATGGTAGGTTGTGTATCTCTTTGAGCATGGATTAGAAATTAACGGTACATCGCTAGATTGATCCCAAACGCGCTATTCCACGCGAAGAGCACCTTCGGAACACGCGCTATTTTGTCGGTGGATTGTCCCCTGTTACGACTCCCGATTCGATGCGCCAGTTCTTTGGCGAATATGGCAAGGTTGTCGATGCGACCGTTATGCTTGACCGTGAATCAGGGCGCTCGAAGGGGTTCGGCTTCGTCACGTTCGAAGACGCGAACAATGCGGGCCAGCTCGTTGGGAATGTGGGGCTGATACTCGATGATAAGCAGGTGCGCGCGTCGTCGAGCTATACACCATGAGGAACTTGGAGTCAACTCAAGGACTATTGTGCAGATCGAAGTCAAAGCAGCTCAGCCCCGAAGTCAACGAGTCCAAGGACGGACATCCACCTCTCATCCAAATTCTAATGCGTTCGACCCGATTGAACAACAACAACAGACGCCGTCACCAGCTATGAATTTCGTACCAAACGTCCAGCAGCTCCCGCTTTCTATGCTCTATCAACAAGCGCAGCTTCCTCTCGGAATGTTGAACATGAATCCTATGATGGGACTCGGGATGAACAATTTCCTCATGGGACAGGGTATGCCGACGCCACTTGGGATGATGGGAGCTGGACTGGATATGACTTCACCGTTTACGAATATGGGCAACATGGGTGCTATAAGGCTGGGACATGGACCCATTGGAGGAGGTATGGGAGTCCGGAACAACTTTGTTGCTCATAATGGGGGTGGAGCGCCGGGAATTGGGGGGACGAGGTCTGTTACTAACCACCAGCACGTTGGCAGGACAGTGGGGAATTCAGGTTCGGGGCCGACAAGGACAGTGATGCGGGGGCAACATAGTTTTCATCCGTATGCACGGTAGAGGTTTTGATGGATATGTCTATCGTTATATGCTGATACACACATGATATTGATCTTACCTATATAATATGTAATATAAGAGCGGGCGCCATACCGGAATGCCAGGCTGCAGACCGTTGCAAGTCGGGTCTGTGGTCCAATTCGGATCGTTCAACGGGCTGGCTGGTCCAATACGGACGGGAACTACATTACGGTACATACTACATGAATGGCGATCAACAAATCCTACATTATACATACATCGATATACGAGTCGTCGCCAGGTCTTTTCTTTTGTGGTTCATGAACACTCCGTCGTCCCAACCAGCGGGACGAGAGAGCCACGAGAGTTTGGTAATCTAATAAGAACCAGAGGAGTCGATACTGGAGACGGAACTTGTGATAGAAATTCAAACGGGGAATATATCGGAATTATATTTGGGCGGCGAATCGGCCTTCGTTCGTGTGATCATGATGATGCAGTTCAAAAATTCGGTCGGATGGAAAATGGAAATAAGGCAAAGTTCGTTCAAATTTTGCTAGTCGTGTTCGTTCTTTTATTCGTTTGCGATTCGTTCATGCATTGGAGATTGATGGAACCATGCAGCAAAATATATGTATGCGGATATTCTGAATGAAGTACAACTCAATGAGCAGCGAAGCCATTCCAGAAACATTGACAACTCACAAAATAGAGTAGAGAAATTTTGATCGTCGTTGATTTTGATTTTATTCCGAGCAATTAAACTAAAGATGACGTTAGCACAAGTCTGAAAATAAGTACGAGAGCACAAGAATCGCTCACAATGGAAAATAATCGTGCAAGAAGATATCGTTGGAATGGTCATTAGATATACCATCGTTCCTCTTCGTCCACGATAGTGTAGGCCTCCACCACCACAGAGTCGGCTTCAGAGGTAAGATTTCCGGGGTCGTGAAAGTTCGTGAAAGTTCGCAAAGAGCTCGTAAGAGATCCTGACGACTAGATCGGCGAACGCTTGAGGAGACGAGAATCATAAAATGGCCAGATGACCAATAAACCAGGCAACCAAGGGCGCGAGGCAGAGGTAAGGGTCCACCATTGTTGTAGAGGTCCTGACGACCACAGTGACGGACAGCGGGTGAGCGGGTGTTTGAGGGGACGAGGATCATAAAACGGTCAGACGACCGACAAACCAGGCGCGGGGCACCGCAGTTGTTGCATAGGTCCTGACGACCACATTATGGACAGCGGATACCAGAAACGAGAATCATAAATGGCCAGACGGCCGATAAACCAGGCAACCAGAGGGGCGGATCCAGAATTCTTGTACAGGTCCTGATGACCACAGTTACGGGTAGCGAGTTCTTGAGCAAAAACGAGAATCATAAACGGCCGGTTGACCAATAAACCAGACAACCAAGGGGTGCGAGGCCGAGCGAGGGAAGGTCCACAACAGCAGTAGAGGTCCTGACGACCCCATCCATAAATCCCATATGGGAAGTGAGTGCGAGTATCTGAAGGAACGAAACGAGAATCATATAATGGCCAGTCGACCAATAAACCAAGCAACCAAGGCGCGCGAGGCAGACAAACAGCCGGACAAATCAAGGCAGAGGCATAGACAGAAAAAGAGAAACAAAGTATGGCGTTCGAAGAAACAGACCACCGAAAATCTTGAAAAAAAAGAGTGGATGGAGCCATAACCCAGGCTCAGTGGTCCAATACGTGGGTTTTTCGATTTTCCGATATAGTATCCATATCGAGAAGAGATATTGAAATATTGTTGGAAGATGAGCGGTTCCAGAGATCGATAAATTGCCTCAGACTGCAGCAGGCAGGAAAAGCCGTCGACTGAGGGGCAAGAGGTGTCGTTAACTGCAAGGCGCACAAACAGATGACGAGCCTCGAGGGCGGAAGATCTTGATGGCGCTGACGGTACAAGTCGTGACAGATGAATCGACAAGCTTGAGATACCGATGGCTAGCAATGGCAGCAAGCAACGCCAAGGGGATCGTGGAAGATACCACGAGATAGAATAAAAAGAAGCAGAAACAGGCAGCAGCGTGCCGCAAGTGGCAGTTCGGCACTGAAGAGAGTCCGACATACGGGGCGTCCCCTCACGAGAAGTTGAGCACCGAGACAAACGGAAAGATTCAAACGATACACACCCTAGCAAGATCCTCCGGGCGCCTATTTCCACAAAGTGCCCAAAAAGACTGAGTACTCCACAGAGCAATAAAAGCAAGTCGAAACCCTCGAGACGTAAGCCGGCGAGGTTCAACTTTCGATAGCAACGGTACCTGCGTCAAAGAGAAGGCATGAGGATCGCGAAGATTGTGAGCCATCAAACTCACAGAATGCGTCGTGGATCTCCACCCATATCCTGGTTCTCAGCCCGCCTCATTCTTGAAGCAGATGCAGCGAGTATCACCGGGACGAATGGTTGGAAATTCTGAAGGAATGAGCAGTGAGGTAAATTCCTTGGCGCCCTGTTCCAGAGTCGACATGTTGGGGAGGATCAAGATCGAGCAGTCCAACTCCCCCCAGTGTGAACGGTCGGGACAGTGAAAGCGCTGTAAGAAGAATACCCGAAAGTCACGGAAGGGCTGACGAGCTGACCAGGTACCAATGAGGCCGTGATTCAAACAGAGGGCGTAGGTACGGAGGAAACGGCGATGTCGTCGACGTCCATGGGGGCAGTTGATGGCCTCGAAATAAGAGCAATGACAGGTTTCTCATATGGAGTATGGCGGATGTTCTTGACAACTTGACGAGAAGGACCGATTTCTGATAAAAGGATTATTAGAATTAAAAGATGCGTAGTGAAACGAAATACTCACGAGAGGGCCGACCATCGACTCCAGGAACCTTGATCTCATTTCGACCACCAGCCCGAGTTCTTGTGGACTTTCGAACGACCTTCCTTGTAGGTTTACGAGGAGTCAGCTCGGGCGGAACTTCGAGGTTCAGATTCAGAAGCGAGCGCAAGAATTCGGGGGAAGCCAAAACCGTATCAACCACCATAGGATCAGGGGCAAGGTCGAAATCCGTCGTGAACATGAAAGCACCCCCGTCCGAAAAGAGCCCATTCTCGCCAAATGGAGAGGCCTTAATGTCCTCCATGGGTATGAAGGCTTCATCGGAGAAATCAAGGAGATCGCAAACCAAGTCCATCATGATATCCTTAGTTTCGGAAACATGAACGAATCCAGGACCAAACTCAGCCATGATCTCATCGATATAGGACGCTTTTTCGGCTTCTTCTGGTGAGGGTACTCCCATGACGTGGTCGGTGTCGACGTTGGGCATGAATAGCTTGAGGTCCTCATCCGGCAGGAGAGGGTCGTCGAGAGTGAGGTGGGATACGTTGCTGCGGAGGTTGGCGACCAAGGATGCTTCTAGCACATGCGTTTTCACGTCGTTGACGGCGCCTGGACAAGAGAGATTTAGTCTCAAGGTGGACGAAGGAACAATAGTAAGGAAGCGCCTACCGTTGAAGAGCATCTCCTGATCCCTGGTTTCCTGGGCGTGTTGGTGCATCTCAACATCCCAAGTGGTCCACTGGCTTATGTCGACTAGCGTTGTATAAAGATAAGCTACACGGCGGGGAAAAAAGTTGGATCCCTATGTAACATACCATTGGAGTTAGGTTCTACCTCATCAACCGACATTGGGACGGCCTTGACCAGGTGTTCAGGAGTACTCGACGAGGGCAGCAAAGGGAACGACGACCCGTCATTGAAGATTGAGAAGGCGTCGTCGAATAGGTCGATGAGCATCGGCTCGCCGTCAGCTTGGCCATCCGCCATGGCACTGTCGCCGTAACTGTGCGATTCGGCTGGGAGAGGGAACGACGACCCGCGTTGGCAAGATTGGGCGGCGGTATCGTCGATGGACATGGGGTCACTGCTTTGCTGGCTCCCGTCCATGAAGTTGCTCAATGATGACTGGGGAGGGAACGATGAGACGCCAGAGAACTGCCCCGGGTCTATGGCGGATAGTATTAGACCAACGGCGGGCAACGTCGAAGAGAATAATAACAAACCTCTGTTGTCCGAGGCGTCGTTCTCCTTCGCCTTGCCCTTGTCCAGCAAGGGCGGGATAGTTTCTAAAAAGGCGATGGAAGGTACGTACAGTAGCTGACTTCGAAAGGGGGAAGAGAACAGACCTTTAATATATTCATGTACGATGTTCTCGGGTTCCTCGATCGCCTTGCCCTTGCCCTTGTCCAGCTTAGGCATAGGCGATTCTGAACAGACATGGCGGGAAGAATATATTAGTGGCGAGAGATATAAAGCACAAGAATGGAGGCGTACCTTGAGAGGAAGCCTTGGGTTCTGATCCTGCTTCGAGGCCGGAATCCCTGAAAGCCCTCTCGACTTTATATTCGTCGTCTACATATGACGGACACGATTAGATACAAGGCGGGAAAAAGGAAGGTGCCTAGAGAGCACGTACCGCCGAAGAGGTCTTCCAAGTCCCCGTCGTCGTCGTCGGACTCGGCGGGGTTGTCCTCCTCGCCGTCTTCCGCATCCTTTGGAGCAGATGCAGCGTCGGCGCCTAATGGCGGGCGAGATATAAGAAACAAGGCGAAGAAAGACAGGGGAAGATGACATACTATGGGAGGGCTGGGATGTACTATCGGGGAGTTCTTCTGAACCTATGGCGGTGAATAAGGTGGTTAACGACGGGGCGGGAAGTACAAGAAGGGCGGGATAGCAGCGTACTCATAAATGGGTAGAAAATGAGAAGAAAAAGAGGTTGAGTTGGTTGTTGTTCGCTTTGTTGTTTGAGAAAGTTGTTGAGAGGGATGGATTACAAAGTTAAGAGGCTTATATAGGCCCCCATATGTCTGCCGCCGTGCTTCTTTGGGCATTTCGTCGATCGTTTACATGGATTCGCACGACGCGATCGCGGTGCGCGTTTTCAGTCACGCCCCCTCCATCGCACTTTTTGCCTATATAGGAACACAGAGGGATCAGTTATTCAAATATTCTAACATGGAGGGAGAGAATGTGATGGCATACCACCGAATTTCGATGATTCGGACATGGTTGTTGAGAGCAAGATGCAGACGACGCGACAAACTTCGACGCGTCGAGCCGGACCGGGCGAGAACCAATCAACACCAAACTTGCGGCTTGCTTTCAACTTGTTCCTCCCTCCGGAGTCCGAATAAAATCCTTTGAAATACGCTCCTGATGCCACGAGAAAGGAAGAAAAATCACGACCGATAAAACGTCGTCTAACAGAGATGCCCATAGCGGACGGGTTCATCTCAAACGCACCACCTAAGTAAACCCGCGTTCAAATCCCCAGAGCCCCTTTGAATGCACGCTTCATGGCAGAGTGTTGAAGTCAGAGCCAAGGGAATTTGTAGTTCATCCCCGAGTGCAATGTTATCGTTACTATGTCTTAACCAAAACCAATAATTTCAAGCAACTCCCGGCAGTGGGGGAGGGGAAGAGAGATAAAAGACCTTCCGACCAACCCAACACCAACCGAAATCAATTGGACCTGCGACTCAGCAGCGCCTCCAAGGTTCCTCCCGGGTATAGCGCCGCCCACCTGAATTCTCCTCATTCATGCCTCCGCCTGGTCTTCTTCCGCCTTTTTCTCCCTCTCCAAATCCGCCTTCTTGGGATCATTCCGCGATGTAAGATAAGTAACCATCAACAACGTACAACTGACCCACTCCATCGTCGTCCCCATAAGATATTCGCTAACGATAAACGAATTTTTCAACCCCGTCGCTTCGTAATTGTCCGGATTGAAATAGTTGAAAGCGGGCAGGACACCAGATAGGATTCCGTACATCCCACGGACGAAAAGACAAGGCCAGATCGCGAGGAAAACCAATAAAGTGGGGTGGGTTCGTTTAGTGGGGTTTTCCAAGCGTGATTGATGGATGGTATCTACGATGCAGTAGAGGAGGAATGTGTTGATGGCCAGGAATATGGACTGTCCGACTGTGCGCATGATTTTGGCGGTTGATAGACTCGCGTCGAAGTCTTCGATGGTGTTGGATCCGCCGGCTAACAGGCTTCCTCCTGTTGAAAGAGAGAGAAAAGGAGCGTTGGATAAGCTGTAGTATCACGGATTCGAAGCGAATTCTGCGCTTACCTGTTATGATAATCGCATTCGCGCCAACGAGCACATTATGCATGACGGCCATAGGCTGACGGTTAGGTCCGAAAAGAGCAAAGGATAGCAAGAACCGCTTGTACACGGGTGTTCCTGGTGGGAAACGTGGTTCAAGCCACGAGTTGTGCGACGCGAAATTGTGGTTATGCCACGAGATCAGGAAACGGTATGTGCACAGGACGAGTGTGAAGTAACCTTCCGCTGTTGATGTTGAGATTTTGTAAAAAGCAAAGCAAAGTCAAGCACTATTCCGAAAACAAAGCAAGGGAAGGAAAAAGGCTTACCTCCGAGAATAAAATACGCCACCAATAGAGAGGTGTTTGCGTACCCCACCACTCCAAAAGCGAGCCCTGTAGCCTGGGACGCCAATCGGACCAAGACGTGGACGAGGATGACGGTGTAGCGAGAACGGAATCTCAAGTGCCGAGTCGCATATCCGTAGAGCATAAAAGCAAACAGAATAGCGTAGAGGATGAGGTATACCAGTGCAGCACTAGCTTCCGTGTTATTATTAAGACCCGACATGGCTGGTAGACTGAGAGAGAGCCGAAGTTTGGTCTGTGGTTGATCAAGGCGTGAAGGGCGCTGGGCAGTTTGCTCGTACTAATAAGTCATCTGGGGTTGATAGCGATAATGTCATATCGACGGAGATTGACAGATGCGCTTGGGAAATATTGGGCTCAAGACATTTCCCGTGATGTTAGTTGTGGGAGGTTGTGGGGCGTGTTCAGACAAAAATCATCTTGGCATGAACGATGTCACTTGGTGGCCGATGCAGGTTCCCATATCCGTGGACGCCCACGACCCGATTGAGCCGATACTTGTAAATAGCTTTAGCGAGATAGTCATAGACCAGCTTGGAAAACACACCGCTTGGCGACTGTTGAATTGTGGAGCATCGACTGTTGTTCACGATCAGCACGATCCACCAATGATTAATGAGCAAAATGATTAATGAGGCCTTGAGGAGCAGTGCTCGCCTCGGAGTGAAACGAAAATCCAGCTTGGCAACTTGAAGCAGGCACCATTGCGGCAATTGAGTAACTGTGGAGCTACTTGGGTAAGAATCAGTGGAATGGGGGGCAGTAGGAGGCAGTGTGGGGGTACAGCCTCGATAAGTAGTTAATCAAGCAGAGGCCAAGAACTTGAGACGGTTGAACTTGAGGCTCCTGGCTGCAACGGGCCGGGCCTCATAAAACCTCCGAACTATCCTGATCAGTCATACTTTTGAAATACTTGAAGGCAAGTCCATATAATGTTGAAGTACATACAGAGATAATACACAGCCCAACGTCTATATGGGTACTTTCCAATTGAGATTTTTCTGTTACAACGAACCAATTACACGTTCGGAGACGATCCATTATACAGCAACGGAAACCAACTATGTACACGGGGGTAAAGTAATAGGTCGTTAGGTATACGTACGTTCGTACGGATACCTACATTACGTCGGGAGAACATCTGAATCATGGTCCAACATGCAAACCTATCGAGAAAGTGAAAGATGAAGATCTGAGGAGAAAAGAACATTATGTAGAACCTGAGGGAAAATTGGGAGAATTGAGAGAAAGAGAAAAAAAGAAGAGACAGAAACAAAGGCGCCGATGGAAAGGGAAATGCTATCTAAACCTCGTACTTATGAAAAAAAGAGTGGGTAAAAATCTGGCCATCGGGAAAATCGAATAAGTTATTAAAGCCGATATCGTGCAAACGAGGGAGGTCGTGGTCGTGGATGATGTCATGAGTTTGAGAGAGGAATTGACTCGTGATATGTGTGAAATAAAATAAAGGCAAGTGGAGGAGAAGAAGACAGAGAAAGGAAAAGAGACAGATGATATCCCACGAAAGCGATTGTTTTTGTGTGATCGTCCAAAAACATCATCGCTTCGTAGGACTGGCGGACTTCTTCTTCTTGATCTGCTCAGAGGCATGGGCAGCATTCTGCCTGACCTTGGATAAAGGCGAGACGGCATTCAGCGGTGACTGATATTGATTGATCGTGCGACTCGTCGGGCGGAGTCCACAGTCCCGCGGTGCGAGCTCTCCGCATTTAACGTGAGTCCTAAGATTCAATAATCAGGTTAGCCATTTTGTCGTGAAAAGAACCAGGAGAAGAAAAGCGAACCTAAGACCACAGTCATCGCACTCCAACACAGGCTTCCACCCGATCCTCTTATTACATAGATCACATTTCCCAGCCAAGATCCCGCTAGAAAACAAAATCTCGAGCGGGTTCCAACCTACCCCCGCACCCGCGCTTTCCGAGCCATTGCCGTGGTGGTTATTAGGCGAAGCTGACCCACTGTTCCGTTTCTGCTTCGCCCCGGGTTTGAGGAGGGTGAACCGATGAACGAGGGGTGCGACGTAATTCCCATGCAGGGACCGGATCGTTGAACCTCCCTCTGTGGCATACGCGCTGGAGATGACAGAAGAGGACGCGGCGGTGTGGTAGGAGTCTAGGGTGGCGATGGACATGAGCGAGGAGGTGCCAAGGGGGTCGATAATCCCACTGTGACCGTTGATGGTGGATGGGAGAGATGGAATGGAGGGAAGGAGAGAGGTACTACGGGGCGAGGCTGAGTTCGAGGGGGCCGTAGCGGGAAGGACGGGGTCAGGTGTGCCGTTGGGGTCTGGAGACGGTTTGATGGTTAAAACAGAGGACAACGAAGGAGGAGGGAGGGAATGCGATTTGACGACAGAAGTACTGTACTCGGAGTCTCTATTCAGCAGCGGTTCCTTGCCTAGTTCCGTTTATTAGAAAATGCACAGCTGAAAAAAAGAACAATCCGTACCTAGTGAAGAGTCACTGGAAGCAGACCAATCGCTTTTCAGATCAACGTGCGACAATCCCAAGACAGCTTCCATAAGTTCGTCGTCACTCTCATCCGAGCTTGCCCCACTTCGTATGTCTTTGCCGACTCCCATGCCAAAGCTTGGTATACGGGGACCACCAGCAGGTCTCTTGCCACCGGTCATGAATCGCACACTACCAAGATGCATGTCATCGCCTTCTCCAGGACGCAAAAGGACTTCTGCTTCAAGCGCCCGCAAACGCTCAAGGATGTCTCGTGTCGTCGGTCGAGCCGCAGGATTGGTGGCGAGGCAATCGACACAAAGCTGATAAAAGTCATCAGGGCATCCAGGGCTCATCAACCTTTTCACCTCCTCTGGGTCTAGACCAAATGTCGGTGGGTTCCGCTTGAAGTGCTTGTCATCGGCGAGTTTTCGCGCACCGATCTCGCAGAAGATGATCCCAAGAGAGAATATATCGGTTGGGAGATCAAACTCTTCGCCCAGGAGGATTTCAGGGGACATGTAGGAATCGGTGCCGCAGAATGTGAGCCGTTTGGATTCCTCCTCGTTGCGGGCGGCGATACGTGCGAATCCGAAATCGGTGACTTTGAGACGACCGTTGGCGGTAACGAGGAGGTTTTCGCCTTTGAGATCGCGATGGATGCATTTGCGGGCGTGGAGGTATGCCAATGCACGTGTGACGTCTGTGGCGAAGGAGAGCCGGAGCTTCCATGGGAATGGTTTGAATTTGTCGTGGATGTAGATGCGAACGTT
This sequence comes from Hebeloma cylindrosporum, assembly GCA_000827355.1. Taxonomy (NCBI): domain Eukaryota; kingdom Fungi; phylum Basidiomycota; class Agaricomycetes; order Agaricales; family Hymenogastraceae; genus Hebeloma; species Hebeloma cylindrosporum. The sequence continues at coordinate 292,642 of KN831794.1, read as the reverse complement.
GCCGTTCTCGATGTATTCCGAGATGATGAAGATACGGTTGTCGGGGGGTGGGGCGCGGCTGAGGCCGATGAAAAGACAGATATTGGGGTGGCGGCATTCTTTCATCAGTCGCCATTCGCGTTCAAAGTATTTGGCGACATCGTATTCTGTCGAGGGGAGGACTTCCTTGATGGCGACGTCGATTCCGAGGTATGTTCCTGCCTCTGTGGTGAGTTTTGCGATGAATTTTCAATGGAATACGCTCGCACCTCTATATACATGCCCGAATGAACCTGATCCTAGCTTTTTCCAGTTACCTTTGATGTCCTAAGCGGCGATAGTCAAGTTAATAATAGTTCGCAAAACGGCCTAGAAGCCCACAAGATCTCCTGTCCATCTACAGACACCAGAGAGATCCAATAAAGGATTCGACAATATCCATGGCAAAGCCAAATGAAATGAATAGGTTCAATATACATACATCGTAAGGTATCACGTCGAAAGCGTCGGACATCCTCGCCAAGGTCTTGAGAGTCGGAAGGATCCTCGACGTCTAATGCTCCTGGGTATATTCCTGAGGATATCAGCCAGTGCGTTATTGAACGATGGCTACGAAGGTATTATCGAGACTCAGAACATCGACCTCGACGATGGACGTGGTGGGGAGACAGGAGCTGCTGACCAATCCATGCGCTCATTTTTGGTCACTCGGCTAAAGTGCTCAACCCGCTCCTCAAAGACTAAGACATGCAAAGCGAGTAATAATGCTACATAATTCAATCAAATACAGTAAGGGTAGGGGAATTGTTATGAAATCAGAAAGCGAGAGCAGAATAAAGCCGTGTCGTCGAGAGGTGCGTCGAGGGGATCGGGGGTGAGCAGCGGGATGGATAGAGGCATGGGCAGGCTAGCGGGCAGACGGGGTCGATTGGAATCGATATCGTCCCCGTTATCTTCTTTGAAGGAAATTTCTTGCCAAGGCTTGAATACGCGGATTGTCTGACCGACCGAGAAATGCTCTAAACTCGAAGGAACGTTGAAGGAGAACACGATCCGATATAAATGATCAGTTTTATAGGTAGGGTGAGATGCACCACCTGGTGCGCGTATAGTGCAGAGCGCGATACCAGGTAAGGATGTTATGCCTCTGCGCAAAGGAATTGGCTTGTGGAGGATCTTGATGACGGATGCGCATATATCAGGCGGGAGAGCGTTGGATCGGTGAGATACTTCCTTCTGCCATAGAATCAAAGAAGTCGTCGAATGGTTGAAGAGGGAAGATGCACGCATCGCCAAGCCGCCTCTGAAGAAAAAGTGTAAGTTATGAAATAAACGGGTGGTTTCAATTCCACTCCTCACCGAAGGAACTTGGGAGCATTGCCTTTTCCTTTTTTTTCAGGGCTGAAATCCAAGCCACGATGAGCGGGATTATCGGGCGCATAAATCTCAGGGCGCTGGTCCCTCAATAAAATCCCTGCGAGCTCCTCTGCATTACCCTCATTCAATAAACCAAATCCAGCGCCAGAAATCGAACGGAGGTCGGTGGTTCCTGATGTCGAGGGTTTGGGAGGTGCGGGTGGTTGGATGGGTTGCAGACGCTTCAATGGTGCTTTGAGATTGGAATTGGGAAATGAAGGCGCGACGATCTGTTTAAGAGGTGTGGTTGCTGCTGTACGCGAGCTAGAAGCAACCGGCGGCAGAGGTGGTGGTACTAGCCGGTGCGACTTCGGCTTCGCAGGTGTCTCCTCCACCCGGCTTTCATTCCGTGACGAACTGGAGACGACGAGAGGGGGGGGCGGCGGCGGCCTCAGCTCCTTGTTCTGTTTCACTGGATCTGCAGCAGGGCTCTCGAAGGGAAAGTCCCCGGCAACCAAAGGAAATGGTAATACACGATTCGCTTCCCCGCTTCGTCTCGGTGGCCGTTTCAATGCTGTATCAGAGCGACGAGAGGAAGCACCCTCAGATTCCTGCACAATGGACGGTATTTCTTTCCGTGACGAAGTGGAGGCGACTTGGGGCGGAGGAGGAGGCGGTTTGAGCTCCTTATTATTCTTCTCTGCAACTGCGCTCTCGAACGGAAAGTCCCCAGGGAATACACGATTCCTTGCCGCATTTCGTTTCGGTGGTCGTTTCAGTGCGAAAGCGTCTGCATCAGGCCGACGAGTGGATGGCTCATCAGGTTCCTGCAGCAATCATAGACCTTGGTTCATTGAGATTCATAGGATCTTCGACATACCACAGTCTTCCTACTCAAACTCTCTCCAAACGCCGAGAAAAACTGAGGTTCCGAGGGTTTGAACGCGGGTTTAGGTGGTGCGTTTGAGATGAACCCGTCCGCTATGGGCATCTCCGTTCGACGACGTTTCGCCGGTCGTGATTCTTCCTCTTTTCTCATGGCATCAGGAGCGTATTTAAAAGGATTTTATTCCGAGGAAGGAACAAGTTGAGAGCAAGCCGCAAGTTTGGTGTTGATTGGTGCAACTCGCCCGGTCCGGCTCGACGCGTCGAAGTTTGTCGCGTCTTACACATCTTGCTCTCAGCACCAACAACCATGTCCAAATCATCGAAATTCTTTGGTACACCATCAGGTTCTCTCCCTGCATATTAGAACATTTGAATTTTTAATTCCTCTGCGTTCCTGTATAGGCAAAAAAAAGCAATGGGGGCGTGACCGAAATCGCGCACCACGATCGCGTCGTGCCAATCCATGTAAACGATCGAAATGCCCAAAGAAGCACGGCGGCAGACATATGGGGGCCTATATAAGCCTCTTAACTTTGTAATCCATCCCTCTCAACAACTCTCTCAAACAACAAAGCGAACAACAAACAACTCCACCTCTTTTTCTTCTCATTTTCTAGCCAATTATGAGTAAGCTGCTATCCCGGCCTTCTTGTATTCCCCGCCCGGTCGTTAACCACCTTGCTCACCGCCAGAGATTCAGAAGAACCCCCAAACAGTGCACCCCAGTTCTCCCATAGTATGTCATCTTGCCCGTTCTTTCCTCGCCTTGTTTTTATACCTCGCCCTCCATTAGGCGCCGACGCTGAATCTTCTCCAAAGTATATGAACGGCGGCGAGGAGGACAACCCCGCCGACTCTGACGACGACGACGGGGACCTGGAAGACCTCTTCGGCGGTATGTCCTTCTCTAATCACCTTCCTTTTCCCGCCGTGCATCTAATCATGTCCGCCATATGCAGACGACGAGTATAAAGTCCAAAGGGCTTTCAGGGATTCCGGCCTCGAAGCGGAATCAAAGCCTGACGGTTCCTCTCAAGGTAAGCCTCCGTTCTTTCCTTTTACATATCTCGCCATTAATTTGCTCTCGCGCGCCATGGCTGTTCAGAATCGCCCGCGCCTAAGCTGGACAAAGGCAAGGGCAAGGAGATCGAGGAACCCGAGAACATTGTACATGAATATATTAAAGGTCTGTCCTCTTCCCCCTTTCGACTTTCGAAGTCATCTACCTACCTTCCATCGCCTTCTTAGAAACTATCCCGCCCTTGCCGGACAAGGGTCCGTCGTGACTTGTACCGTCAACGCCATCAAAATCTTCTGCCCTCGAGGCTCGCTTGTGCACCATGCATTTAATGACACCTAGATCGACGGATTTTCCTGCCTGCCGCGGTCTGAGGCAATTTATCGACCACTGGAATCGCTCATCTTCCAAAAATATGTCAATATCTCTTCTCGTTATAGATGCTTTATCGGAAAATCGAAAAACCCACGTATACTGGACCACTGAGCCTGGTTATGGCTCTTTCCACTCCTTTTTTCCCAAGATCTTCGGTGGTCTGTTTCTTCGAACGCCATACTTCGTTTCTCTTGTTCCGTCTATGCCTTTTCCTCGATTTGTCTGCATGTCTCTCTGCCTCGCGCCCTTCGTTGCTGGGTTTATTGGTCGAATTGGCCATTTTATGGTTCTAGATTCGTTCGAATTCCTCAAAAACTTGCATCAGTTCCCGTAGGGGATTCCTGGATGTGATCGTCAGGACCTCTACTACTGTTGCCGGCCTTCCGTCGCTCTGCCTCGCGCCCCTTGGTCGCCTGGTTTATCTGCCGTCAGGCCATTATATGATTCTGGTCTCCTCAAGCACCTGCTGTTCGTAACTGTGGTCGTCAGGAGCTCTACAACTAGTGTGCAGATCTGCCTCGCACCCTTGGTTGCTTGGTTTATCGGCCGTCTGGTCATTTTATGATCATCGTCTCCTCTTACTTATAAGATTCCACCATTTCGGTGTGACACGCGTAGTCATGGACGCTAGCGCTGTGCCTATATATCTGTGAGCCGTTATATGCATGCCACTCCACTACAAGGAACGCCCATGTTCTACAACTTCATCTTTCGTTGCGGGGACTTCGCGAGGGGACCGGGTGTGAGGAGGGTGTGCGGAGAGGCTACGTGGGGTACACTGACTTACTCTCGCATTTACAGGCGCCGATCGATAGTGATAAGTACTAAATTTAGTTGTGGGGCATGTAACAAAATCGAACTCATTCGGGAAGTGGGCGGTGTCCACGGATGTTGAGTCTGATCTGCCAAACGTCGATGCCCAATCCAGCGCTCATCGGCAGCACCGTTTTGACGCCCCACAGCTAATAATGCACATAGTAAAACGTCTGGGGTACAAGGCTCCCCCCGTGGATCTGTCAATCTCCGTCGATCTGGAATGAGCTGGAGCTGTGTTGCGATTGCTATCATCTCCAAACGATTTATTAGTCCGAGCACCTGGCCAGCGCTGGCTCCCCATTGACACCTCAGGTCCTCAAGGCAAACGGCTCCCCAGTGGCTAGCATGGGTCTTAATACAGAAGCTAGCGCTGCACTGGTGTTCCTCATTCTATATGCTATCCTTTTTGCTTTCATGCTCTATGGATATGCTACTAGGCACTTGCGATTCCGTTCTCGCTACAGTGTCATTCTTTTCCATGTGACGGTGCGTTTGGCATCCCAGGCTACGGGGCTCGCCTTTGGAGTGGTGGGGTATGCGAATACCTCGCTGTTAGTGGCGTATTTTATCCTTGGAGGCAAGTTTTAGTTTTAAATTTCCCTTGTCATTTTTCCTTTCTTGCCATTTTTGGTTTCACGGAATATTGTTTCGCTGGGATTGTGCTTATCTTTGAATTCCAACAGCCGAAGGATACTTTACGCTCGTCCTGTGCACGTACCGCTTCCTCATTTCGTGGCACAACCACAACCTCGCCTCGCACGATTCATGGCTCGAACCGCGTTTCCCACCAGGCACACCCGTGTTCAAACGGTTCTTACTCTCGTTCGCTCTTTTCGGTCCTAATCGTCGACCAATGGCCGTCATGCATAATCTGCTGATTGGCGCTAACACGATTATCATAACAGGCAAGTCGAAACCACCGCGTTTCTTGATATCCTTCGGTTTTTTTTCGCGTTTGCATGCAACCGTAGCACGCTAACTTACTATTACTTATTACTCTGATCAGGAGGAAGCCTGTTGGCAGGCGGTTCTAACAGCGTACAAGACTTTCACTCGAATCTATTAACCGCCAAAATCATGCGCACAGTCGGGCAGTCGATCTTCTTGGCCATCAACACATTCCTCCTCTATTGCATCCTGGATACCATCCGCCAATCCCGCTCGGAAAACCCCACCAAAAAAAGAACCCGCCCCACTTTACTCATATTCCTCGCCATCTGGCCCTGTCTCTTCGTTCGAGGGCTCTACGGAGTCCTCTCTGGTGTCCTCCCCGCATTCAACTATTTCAATCCGGACAATTATGATGCGACGGGGCTGAAAAATTCGTTTATCGTCAGTGAGTATATTATGGGGACGACGATGGAGTGGGTCAGTTGTACGATGTTGATGGTTACGTACCTGACGTCGCGGGGTGATCCCAAGAAGGCGGATTTAGAGGTGGAGGAAGGGACAAGGGATAATAAGAAAACGGCGTTGGATGGGGAGGCGTAATTGAGGCGAGAAGGTGGTGTTTGATTTTATATATTTATGCCCTGGAGGCATTGGTAGTCATGATCAGTAGTAGGGTCCAAACAACTGATTTCGTTGGCCAGTCAGCCGGGGTGTTTCAGGCAAGTGGTGGGGGGCTGGCAAGAAGGATAGATTCTTTATTTAAACCATGATATTACCAGTATAATTATATTTTTTTCTAATGGTCCTCCAGAGTTGCTTGTGGCTCGACTATCGTCGCGACGTTATTTACTGGGAAAGATTCCTCCAAATCAGTCCGTGTCCTACTTTATCGGAGGCAATGAGTAGTCAGTTGTAGGTCCAATTGACTCTGTTAATCAGCAGTGAACACACAGATATTGTATCCCTTCTTCACCGGTGCACCTGTCACCAGTGCAAACATTCAAACCCCAATGGTAGCATGCCAAAATGCAACAAAAAAGACATTCTGCATAGTACCGTAGTTCATTCTGTGACCGGAAGTGATTCCCACTTTGTTGAATCTTCGACAAGTCCCCAACCTTCCCGCCAGGACCTCTTGTTGGTAAGTATCGTAAGTAAGTATTTAAGTATCATTACTTCCCCTCATTGACCGTAAATATATGCAAGCAATCGCTAACGACAGCCCGAGAACGAGCATACCCCAATTACTTCATGTTGGTCGGGTAATGATGGCAACTGAAGCAAGCAAGCATACGTACAACCAGCATCGAAAGAAAAGTATCTCTGTCCAAGATGACATCCTCGCACCCACCCCCAACATCCCACAAAAAAAACCGTCGATTGCACCGCACCAATCAAGAACAAAATCACCACAAAAAATAAAATCACCATGACACCATCACTTCGTCCTCGATCCCCGAATCTCCGCCCCGAGCTCCAACGCGCGCTTCCCTTCGAGCCAAAGCATCGCCTCTAACCCAATCGGACAAGGCAAAAGATGTCAGTCCTATTCCAACGCCCGGAGAAGCGGAATGGAAAAAGGGAAATTAAATGTAAAGAAAACAAAAATAGTAGAGAGAAAGAAAAAAAAACGACGCCTGCCCTCCCAGAGAATACATAAAGGGCAATGCAATGAACCGCACCTTTATATGTTTTTGGCACCACATGCCTCAACCCCGCACTCTCTGCCTCGTTTCGGCGTTCCTGACACCACGTAAACCTAAAATCATTCGTCGTCTGTTCTGCCCCCGTGCGTACATCCACCACGTCGGCTTTAACGCCTACGTGCTGTATATATATATAATGGTGACCAATTAGTGAGGGAGACAGACTCGGAAGAACAAAAAGGATGGAGGGATGGACGTACGACGACAATGGGGTACTGATCCCCTTCCCCACCTAACTGGGTGTGCAAAATCTGACTCCTCAACCTCAAAATGGAGCCGATGGGTACGGGACGCGCGAAGGAGATACCGTCGAGGGAGAGAAAGCGGACGTGTCCGCGTGTGAAGAGGGAGGCGTTAGTGAACCCGAGCTGTCATGGGGGGATATTACAAAATACTTGAGCATTGGGGAACGGAAAGCGAAGATAGTTTCGAGGTAGGTATATATGAACGTACCTCGTATGCTAACCGCATAAGGTACCCGCCAAAGATTTTCTGGTGGACGCTGTGTTAGAGCGTGGGTTAGTAACTAAGTGAGCGAAAAGAGAGAGACGGGGGGAAAGCCACTCACTTTCTTTCCTGCGGGAACATGAGCAAACATTTTTCGAGCACCGTATCCCCCATCCACACATGATCGTCCTCTGAAGCCTTCTCGGATCGTAGTTGCGCTCCATATTCCTGTGCGCCGTCCCGGTATTTCAACCAAAACGCGTGCAAGTCGGCTGCCTCTGCTGAGGAGGGAGGAACTTTGTCGAGGGATTTGGAAGCGGAGGCGAGCCGACGGGTTTTCATTTCTGTGCGGCAGGACCTTTTTTTTAGGGGGCGGGGAATAAGATTTTTGGAAAGACACATACGTTCGCCAAGGGCGAATAACCGTTTCTCTTCTGGGGTGGTAGGTACGAGGGGGTGTACCTCCCTCGCACGATTGGTACGCGCGTCGCGGCATACCATCGAGAATCGACCTGTGCGTGGGTGGGTAAATAAATAAAAGAAATAAAGAAAGTAGCGCACCTATCAGCACGGTCTCACCGGCACCCTCTTCAGGGGACGCAACGCTCTCCATCTTGACGGCGATTTCCATGGAACTGCGACCTGTATATATGACATGCCCACTGAGGCGGAGGTCGCGTCGGGGGTTGAGAGGGTTCAGCATGTCTAGACTGTTATAACTTTTCAGAAGGGGCGTTTGTATTTGGAAATGATGGACGTACGTACCGGTCGACAGAGGCGGTGACGATGTAGAATCCCCTTTCCTGAATCCTGCCGAGGGTTTGTACGCTGGGCCCGAGCATGTGCTTGTACGCGATGGAACCGGCGAGAGAGTCAAAGTGTTCCATTAGCCTATTGTAATTTGTAAGTGAGCAGAGAAACGCGCTTTGGAATAAATTTTAAAAAACGCACTTTCCTGTCCTGATGCCCCCCGACGCGTTGGTGTACTGTTCCAGCAACTGGGATGAAGACCCAAAGGGAAGTATGAGCTCTGCATACGAGTCGGACATGGAGCGCGGTGTCAACTCTACGGAGGCCGGTGTGGAGTCGGACACGGCGTTAGTTGCGCGAGCCTGGTCGAGAAGGGCTTCGGACCAGAGGATGGGGGTTCGCATGGGGAGGACACTAGTTTGACGATCAGTAGAACACGACGTAGACAGAACGACGCGTACTGACTTGTGATAGGTGGGATCAGACTTCTGTCCTACGATGAAGCATAAATAACATGAATGGGGATTGAGGGGATTGTACTCACTGACGACCTTGAGCAGACGGTCCATCTCGTTCACATCCTTGTTCTCCTCGACGACGACTTTGGCGACATTGGAGATGGATCGGAGAGGAAGACGCTTCAAGACGGGGAGACGTTTGATGGTGAACATGGAAAACAACAAAAGCCGAGATAACCGTGTCAATTAATTTCGATCGGGTAGCAACTGTGATCATCGTGGTATAATTGAACGAACGCCTTCCTTCCTTTCCTCCCTCAGGCAGGGCCATTTCATGTATTTCTCATTCCTCTCTCGCCAAGGGCTCAAGGCAAAGGTAAAATCAACTAAGAGTGTTGAAAATGGTACTCATCTACGCACAGTATGCGCGCATCACGTTGAACCGGTTCACGACGTCCTTTTTCCTGTTCAGTTTCGTCTACTGCTTCGTGCAGGGCATAGTGCAGTCCCTTTTATTTTCTCTCGACCTCGAATACAGCACCCTTACCGATGGCATTGTGGATGGTGGCCGGATCCCTGCCGAGAATATGACGTTTCTCGAGGGCTCTCGTGGGCGCCTGCATCTCCAAATGTGCAATGATGTTCCCCACGGCCAGTCTCCGTATCCCTGCACTACCATCCTCCACTCGTCCGACCCTCTACCTGACCAAGACGTTCGATCCCTGCGAGGTTGGGAGACGGGCATCTCGGTTATCCCCCAGGTTGATTTGGTCATCATCACCACTCCATCCCAGTCGCTCGTTCTTTCCGACCAATGCATTCAAACTCTGTTATACCCTTCTCAAATGTTTGTATGTCCTTCCAATGATGTTGGCTCCACTAACTCGTCCAACAGTCTACAAAATCTTCGACGCGAAGACATCACTTGGATCTCTCTCCAATTCTGGCTGCTGGCCATCTCCTTCCTTGCCATCGTCAATGACTCGGTTCCCCACATGTTCGTGAATTGTTTTTCTGCATATATCGTATTAATGTTTTACAGTCTTGCTGTGCTTATGACCCGCACCATTTCCGCCGCATGGTCAATGTATGCCATTTGGCGCGGTCTCTATTTTAAAGCCAACTTTCACGAGCTCTTCGCCGATCCCAGTACACCCTGCGCTCTCGATCTCTTTGATGAGTATTGGAGTAAACGTCAGGGTTACGAGATCGGTGACCTCGTTCTCAGCTCCACCGGCCTCGTCTTCTTTTCATTCCTCTCCTGGACATTGTTAAAGATTTACAACGCTCAGTCCTTCAAATGCGTCGGCGCGCCCGATCACATCATGCACATCCACAAGTACCTAATGGCCCTTCTTGCTTCCCTCCAACTCGAGATATTCGTGCTCATCGCCGGCATGGGCCTCTGGATCAACATCCTCACCGACACTGCTATCTCCCGCATCTCCGCACACACGGGGGTATACAAGGCTCTGTATATCACCACCGTCATCGTACGTCCCGTCGTTTCCTTCTTCATTCGGTCTCGTATGAACGCATCCACAGCTCCTGCTTCCATGGATTGCGATGGTACGTCCTAAGCCTTACCTCGTTTCTGTCCCATGATTCCAATGATCCCACCTCCATCCAGGGCTGGTATGCCATTCGACACGAACTCAAACGCACCATGATCGTCTTCCTCGCTATTGGTTTCGTTATTACCACTGGATGGGCTATCATGTTTTATTCCATCGTTTTCCGATGGTATGTCGCTGTTATCCTTCGTGTTCTTCTCTCAATCTCCCATAGGTCCTTCATGCAATGGCCCTATCTTGGCTGCTTCACCGTCGCCTCCTTTGTTCTCCTCATCGCCAGCATCATCCTCGGCGTCGTATGTCGCGTTAATTTCGGCAAGGGATTAAGGCAGTACCGTGAGCATCTCTTCTTGTACCTTCCCCCCCACCCTTTTGTCACTAAGTTCCCGATCACAGTCCATGCCGAAGAAACACTCGAATCGCTCAACTTTGCTCCCGACGCATTCGCACATCGCTCCGCATCCATGTCCAAACATAAATCCACCACGTCGAAACGCTCTACCCGCACACGGAGCACATCTGCCTCATCCATGCGCAAAGACGCGCGGTCCTTCTACGACATGGATGCGACGAGTCCGCCGCCCCCGCCCGTGTATTTCGTGATGCAGGATAATGAACTGGCTGGATTTGATGTGGTATCGCCGCCGCCGCCGAGAACTGGATATGGGCAACAACAGCAACATCAGTATCAACGACAACCACCACCACCACCAGTGTTCGTTACCCTTCCCCACTCTAGATCTACATCATCATCGTCACCATCACGAGGGCCGGAGAGCGGGTATACCTATCCTCTCGGTACGGGTGCTGTTGGGCTGAACGAAGGGAAACAAACGGGGGCAAGGGGTCCGGGTCCGGTGCCTTTTTGAATGCTTACTTACTTGCTTGCTTGCTTTTTGCGATTCAGAGTCGATTGATGGTTGATGTTTCGTGATACCCTTTTTTCTCCATCGCTGTGAACTTCTTTTTTGGGCTGGGCTTGAGTTGTCGTTGAACTTGGAGTTGGATGGATGGGTGGTTTCCTTTGCTTTCGTGTTTATTTTTGGGATTCCGCGAATTCTTTCCGTTTCGGCAGGGTTTTTTTCTTTTATATTTGCCGTAGTGGTTATTTCATTATACCTTCACAACTTCATGCGCACGCCTTAACCTCCCCCTTCAGATTCCCCCTTGCCTTTCTCTTTCTTTTCCCCTTCTTTCTTTTCACAGACAGCCAAGAGGACTGTCCAACTGTCTTTATATCCAATGCTCTTCGCACGCTGTGCTTTTATTGTTGTTGACGTTCTCTGTTCTGTATTGTACAAATTAGAAAATAGCTCGAGCCCCTCGCGAATTCCTCTACGTGACAAATAAAAGCTGGAGCTGTATGTACGAGTAGAATACTTGGTACTGTATGTTTTTATGCAGTTTCGATCGGCGGGTGTTTCTTTTTCTATTTACATAAGAAGGAAGAAACAAATCCAACGTACATATACATAGGTCATAGGTACTATGTCTGCCGTTCGTTTGGTTCTCTCGGCACTTAGATCGTTTACATGGATTCACTTCGGTCGCTTACGTGGATTCGTACGACGCGATCGTGGTGGGTGTGCGATTTCAGTCACGCCCCCCGAGTCGACCGCTTTAATTTCTTTGCCTAGATAGGAACGTAAAGGAATTAATAATCCAAACGTCCAGCGTGCATGGATAAAATGTGATGTGTACCAGCAATTCTCGATGATTCTGACATGGCCCTTGGTGCTGAAAACCTAGAGGGAGGTCGCGACGCGACGCGTCGAGTCGAGGCAGGTCGAGGCGGACCGGGCGGGAACCAATCAATGCCACAATTGAGGACCAACGTTGCAACTTGTTCCTTCCTCCGAATTTTTAAAAAATCCTTTGAAATGCGCTCCTCATGCCATGAGAAAGGAAGGAAGAAGAATCCGTAGTCGGAGACGCCGCACGCCCATACATAGACGATTCTTCTCAAACGCACCACCTACATACATACACCCCGGGGCCCCGTTCAAAACTGCCAACGGTACATGTACATCAATTTTTCTCATTGTTTGAAGACGGTACCGATTCACTTAATACAGAAACCTGAATGAAATGAGCCATCTACTCGTTGGCCTCATCGTGTTCCCACCTGACACGATCCCGAGAAGCAAATCCGACTCGGATGCAAAGAACCGTGTATAATCCACACCCCTATATTTATTTACAGATTCGAGTGCAAGTCTTGCACACTGTTAGATCCGCCTGCCAATAGGCTTCCTCCTGATCCTGAGAGCAGACTCAGATGAGACGGCCATAACAGAATTAAGACTACGTACTAGGAATAATTTCGAAATTAAATATCGGGCGCTACTACAAAATAACTAACTCCAAGCACGCTCGCGGACCCAACGGCGGGGACCACTACACAGAAAGAATATAACTGGTATCGTGGTTTAAAAGCATCTATCCTATGGACCCAACTTGACGACCTGGCCAACGGAATCCAATTGGACCTACATCTGACTATTGGCTCCAGGGTATATAATAATATTAGAAACAAAACCTTTCGCCTCGACTACGCCCCCGCGTCCAGCGGGATTTTATCCCCTTTCTCCGCCTCGAAATCCGCCTTCTTGGGATCGTTCCTCGACGTAAGGTACGTAACCATCAACATCGTACAACTGACCCACTCCATCGTCGTTCCCATTATATATTCGCTGACAATAAACGAATTTTTCAGCCCCGTCGCTTCGTAATTGTCGGGATTATAATAGTTGAAAGCGGGGAGGACACCAGATAGAACCCCATACATCCCACGAACGAACAGACAGGGCCAGATGGCGAGGAGAATGAGTAAAGTGGGGTGGGTGCGCTTCCTGGGGTTTTCTGAGCGTGATTGACGGATGGTATCCAAAATGCAATAGAGGAGGAATACGTTGATCGACAAGAAGATCGACTGCCCGACCGTGCGCAGGATTTTCGAGGTTAATAAATTCGGATTCGTACGAAAGTCTTCGACGCTGTCGGATCCCCCTCCCACCATGTTTCCTCCTAGAGCATATGTTAGTTATACAGTAAAACAAAAGGAGAACAAAGGAGCTGCGACTTGCCTGTTATGATAATCGCGTTAGCGCCAATGAGTAAATTATGCATGACGGCCATTGGCCGGCGAGTAGGACCGAAAAGAGCGAATGAGAGTAAGAATCGTTTGAACGCCGGTGTGCCTGGTGGGAAACGCGGTTCAAGCCATGAATCGTGCGAGGCGAGGTTGTGGTTGTGCCACGAAATTAGGAAGCGGTATGTGCACAGGACGAGCGTAAAGTACCCTTCGGCTGTCAAAGATTTAACCGTGAAATCAGTCCTGCAATTAAAAAGGGAAAGGAAAAAAGAGACTTGCCTCCAAGAATAAAATACGCGACTAACAGCGAGGTGTTTGCATACCCCACAAGCCCAAAAGCGAGCCCCGTAGCCTGGGATGCCAAACGGACGGTAACATGGAAAAGAACGACAGTGTAGCGAGAACGGAATCGGAGGTGTCCAGTTGCATATCCATAGAGCATAAACGCAAACAGGATAGCATACAGGATGAGATACACCAGCGCAGCACTAGCTTCGGAGTTTAGACCCATTCTAGCGAGCTACTGGAGTAAGTAGGTTGAGCGCCGTTTGGGAAATTGATTGACGTGGAGTTGACCAGCGCTGGTCAATGGCTCGTACTAATAAGTTATTTCTGGTTGATAGCCATCGCAAGCGCAGCTGTCGTGTTAACGGAGATTGTCATGTCCGATTGGGGAACTACTGCGCTCAGACATTGCATGTTGTTTTGTTGGTGGTGGAGCTTGTTCGAACCTCAAACAAATATTCTTGGTGCCATGAGGCAGGTCGCAAACGTCCAAGAACATTTTCTGGTACCCGCCCATTTGAGTAGAATGTTGTTGTGCATGCCCCACAAGCCAAAGCCAATTGGTGCCGCTGAGGATTTCGAAACGAGTTATTTCTCATCGCTGCTATAGAGCTCGGGCATGAGATTAGTACATACCTGGATGAACACCTGTTTCCAATACGACACACGAAAGGGACGAACAGTTCCAGCTTGGCACACAGGGACCAATGCAATTGTGGGGCGACTTGGGATAAGAATCGAAAAGTAAAATCAGGGTGGAGGTATGATAGGTACTAAGGTAAATTGCGCAGCGGCCGCGGCGCAGCAGGTGCAAGGCGCCAATCACAGGACCTTGAAGTTGTGGTCCATCAAAATCTCCGAAGCTCCGATCTCTCCGAACACTGATTGATATTAGGTTTCATTCAACGCTCACGGCAAATATGTACGTACACTGGCCATCGTGTAGAGGTATATTGAATCGATAATTATAGGATGATTTCGAAAGTAGGAGCAGTTTATTTCGCAACTTCAACCTTCACTCCGAGTCTCTACTAGCAAGTTAACCATTTCCAGTTCGAAGTGGACGGGATACAGCTCATTGCCAAAGGGTACAGGAGGATCGCAGCGAAGTACCGATGTAAAAGTAAAAGTCCTCAGGCCCCCATTGCTTCGTCTTCAACGTCTCTACATGTTTTCATTTCGACCAAGGGTTTTTCACAAGCGAGTAAGCGCTAACAACCGATATATTATCATACACCAGCTTAACTTGCCACATCGATTCATCGACGGCCGAGGACGCGACGATAAGGGAATCAAACGGACATCAAGCAATACTTGTAAGTCTATTAAGTTCCATGGATATTGATAGAAGGGCGAAACGCGATACACATTTGGCAGTCCAGACCAATCCGCAAACTCCGAAACCCAACGCTCTCGATATATATTTCTAGTCAACAATTGAGTTCCGCTCTTTGTAAACAAGTTAAAATACAACTCTAATATCAAATCAATTGCGTTGCGAAAGCAAAGATACCAGATGTACCCCAAAGTGAAAAGCTTCTACATAGCTAGAATTTTTGTCCGAATCCCTCACTCGCGCGACGGATCAGGGAAATGCACGACTTTCGGTAGTCGCGGATCCACACTTTTCGGACTGACAATGATCTCCTCAACCACGTTGGCGTCACCACTCATACCTACCACCACTGCAGCTGTCCCGGGTTGCGCGTCAGCCCGTACCCCAGCGATTGAGACAGGCTGAGGTGGATAGGCGGCTATCACTTCCTCATGTGGCTGGGATTCCTTGACTGATTCTACTGGGGTCGGATTCTCCGAGTCGGGCGGCCGGGGAAGCGTAGGGTTACGACGTGTTCCCAAAAGCCAATCGGGGTACGCTCTATTGGAATTCAAGGTGGCAGATTGTGAAATCGTCCTCGTTACGTTCTCCCCAAGGTTGAAGAACGGTATGGATAAGCCGTCTATATATACATCGTTACACGTTCGTGTTGGAAGAAATTAGAATGACTTACGGATGATAATAGATGAAAGGACAACGAATGAGACGATGGGTTGGATCATGAGGGCAAGCTGGTCATGCTGCGTAACAGGAGGATTTTGTGGAGCAGGGAGGCGGTGTAGCGCCAAAGTAGAAATGAAGACGGCCCCAACGCCCATCTATCACCCAAATTCATGTCAGAAGAGATGTAAATCTTGTGAAAACCATCTGAACATACCGGACCTATCATATAAGAGTCGAATTAGCAAACGATGTTCCGCAAAACCGGGGCCCATGAACCTCACCAAAGTGTCCCGAGAAAAGGGCCTCGCGCCAAGAGGTTATCTCTGGTATCCATTTGTAAAGGGACAAAATCGCAGGAATACGCCTTAAAATCATAATTCCACCAGTCAGAATAACCAAACGCCATGGAGTTATACCAAGGTCGTTAATGTTGAAGTCGTTGAATGGGATCCATGCCCCAATATAGACAAAGCAGGCGCAATTGAGAACCAGGTCAATGACCGAGGCAAAAACCTCTCCTTCCGTATGCGTGTTGAAATCCCCGTCCCATGAGATGGCGCTACCTGTTCGGGAACAAAGTCAGACTTCACTTTCGTTTTTCGAAGAGAATCGAAGCGGTGACCTGCAGCAAATGCAGCCAAGAGATCGTCACTTCCAATTGTGCTGACCACCCCAGTAATGAATATCGCCAGAGCAAGATATTGTGCGACGTATGATTCTCGATCGATGAAACCCCGCCGATGTGAAAATTTGATGAGGTACGAGAACATCAGTCCTAATCGTATGCCCGTTCATTAATATATCGATGTGTCATGAGTTTTCATTTGAGCGTACCTAGAATCGCCCCCATGATAATCCCGAGGATCACCTCATCTGCAAGGCGAGGAGTCAGCTCGTGTAATACGAGAAAGAAGGAAGCGAAAGGAGCAAAGGAACTAACAAAGCCAGCCGATGAGTACCCAATGGGTAATGGCGACTCCACCCCTTTCCAGAGTTAGGTAGAGAGCCAGTGATAAAAACGGGTAAGCAAGGCCGTCATTGGCTGCTGATTCGGCGGAAAGGAGTTGTCGAAGGTTCACAGGAACATGCTTCTGCGCGAATTTACCACCTGGAACGGGGATTATTATTACCAACCAAAGATAGAAAAGAACACCATCGCACCAACAATAGCCGCACATATGATAGGGTCAGTTGGCGTGAGGCACGCGGAAATGGCAAGGCAGGAAATGAAGTTCAGCTGAGGGAACAAGGCGCGAAGGAGGCCTGCAGGTAGAAACGTTATTTAAACATGAAAGATAAACATGGAAAGAGAAGACGCACCTGCGACAATGACCCAACCAATTGCCATCGTTGGGATGACCATGGCAAGAAGACTTTTCGCATGCTTCGCCAGGTACGACTTTGGTAGCTCTACACCGATGGCAAATAGACCAGTAGCGAGGACAACACGCATGACTTCAAGTGTGATAACATCCGACTTGTTGCCCCAAGAGCGGGGGTCGAAGATACCAGCAAAGTATGGACCCATAAAAATACCGAAAACTGTCCCCAGAACGACCTCATTAACATAGACCTAGAAGCTGGTTTAATCAAAGAATCACAAATAGTCCATTGAAGAGTACCTTCTCTCTAGCCAGAAGGGAGAACATGGAGAACTGAAGGAAGATGAGCAGAGGAATCCGAGATAAGATTGAAGTCAGCCTACCGCCACCACGAAGCCTCCCAGACACATGTAGGCAATGCCGGTGGCCGTGACCTAGAAAGATTTTGCAGCGGCCGAAAATTGCAAAGGAAAGAATGGAAATGCGGACTTCTATGAGCTCCATGACGGGAAAAAGCAAGGATTTCTGCAGCTCTGCGACCCTTGAGCCTGCCTTTAAATTTCGGACTTACGTAAGCCCTTATCTGCACACCGCCGGTCCGGCGCATACCACCGACATTACATCAACAAGCTCCGCGATGTCGGATGAACATGTCCGAGCGATGTCAAGGTCAAGTTCATAATCGGATAAGATAATGGCCAGCGTCAGGATGAAGAAGCCAAGAAGAAGTTGTAAACTATCGACGTAAATATATCGAATTGATCTTGTGGGGAAGTTCTTCATCCTGGGATGGGCTCTTTTAGAATTTATTGATTTCGACTGCAAGTCAAATACACCTCTAATATCCGGAGGCAACTGGAGAGTGAACAGCAAGGTGGATTCTCTTGGCATTTACGATAAGTAACTTCCGCGCTGGGCACCCAAATCGCACGCCCACGTTGAGTACTTACCAGACCACAAGTTACCCACAATGGTGGATTGGACGTCAAAAAATATTCCCATGTGCAGGTGATTACAACAAAAGAAGACAAAAGAGCGGTACGGAAATCACCAACCCAAAGAAACATAATGCATAATGGACAATATTTATGAAAAATATAGTTAGAGAGAGAAAAAACTACTAGTAACGATACAACCCCAGACTGTCCAAGAGACAAACCGAATCACCAAGCCGGAGGCGTCATCATCGTCATCAGCATCAAGCGAATGAAAATGAATCCCACTTCCCGACGAAATAACTCAAACTCTATTTTCGATCCTTTGGCCTAGGAGTCAGAGGCAACCCCACGCCCATCCCCAGCTTTTGCAGCTTCTTCTTCTTCAGATATTCATCTCGACCGGGTCGTCAATTGACCATGTGGATGCTACGGATGTCGGACGCTCCGAGCTGGATGAATGGAGTGAACCTTCCAAAAACTCGGAATGTGCAGGCGACGAGGAGAGTTTGGCGTTGGAAGGGGGAGAAGAAGCCTCAGAACGGGGGTACGATGGAGCATAACCGGCCGACGAGGGCTGCTTGAATAAAATAGGACTGGAAGGCGTCTTCGTCACCGCAGCCTTTGGGCGCTCAATCCCCGGAGGACCCGAAAGAATCAAACCGCGCATCGAGCTGGTCATCGGCGAACTCACATCCCCATCACCACCCTTCTCCAGCATTCGCTTGCTGTCTGGGACAGGAAGAGCCGGCACCTCCGCACTAGCCCACTCTCTCTGAGTTTTATCGCCCCAACGACCATCATCCCCTCTTGAGGTAGGCAGCCCATACGTTGTCGTCCTCTTCTGGCTCCTAGACTGGGAATACGATAGCCTCGAAAGCCTTTCCGGCGCCGGCCCCAACTCCGACACCAATGGCGGGGACGACGATAGCAAAATCGGCATCCCTTGCGGCTCGGAATAGATCGACGACCCCCTTTTCACTTGGGTAAGCGCGGTCGCATTGTTTTGCTGGAGTTTCGCGTTGGGCCCTTGGCTTTGTGAGTACGCTAGAGCCGGTATTTGGATGGAAAACGCCCGGTGGGGATCGGACTTTTCAAATCCCGATGCGTATGTACCGTCCTTCTCTTCCACATCGTAGCCTTTGGAGAAGTGGACGGCGGTGAAGTCAACCCCTGCTAGCGCATGCATTACTTGAACTATGTGACAAAGCTATCATCAATAAAAGTCCTTAACTCGGAGAAAGGATCCTCACGATAATGCGCAAGCCCCTTCCCGAAGTTCAACCTACAGACCACACCCAGGACACTACTCACGATGGTGAACACATACGCTGTCACGGTGAGAGTGGCGAAGAAGGGCCAAGCCATGAAGATATATCGATACACTGTTAAATGATCACCCCAAACTCTAGGTCAGTATATTAAAGTAGGCTGAGCGAATATGAAATCTTACTTGGCCTGGAGAACAAGAACGAAGAGAGCGCCAAGAGGAACACGGATATGACGGAGAACACTCCAAACCGGATCTTGCACTCGCGTCGGACGCTACACCACCCCTAAAGAGTTGCGTCGATAATGAGTTTGGAGTCCCAACTTAAGGTCGAAATTCGTACCAGGTAGAGCCACGGAAATTGAAACTAACAAATCAACATCAATCCACATTAAAACAAAGAGATTCGACTTCTTTAAACGTACCACCAACATGATGATAAACGTAGCCATGTATAAATTAGAATGGTCCGTGAGGTGATGCATGGACCCATAGCAAACTTTGTTCAGCCACAAGGCCGTCGAGGCCAAGGAGAAGAACTGAGTCAACTGCAGGCATACAGAGAGAAACAGCACGAGCTACACATGGATTTGTGATCAAGACGATGGATGGTTGGTACTTGAATGAGCTTCATACCTTATGTATCCTATGTATCTTGGGCGGGGCGCCCACGCGGCTAAATGATTGGTTGGCATACACCTATCAAAAATGTTTATCATAACAAGTCGAAATTAAGAGAAAGTTATAACTCACCTGGAAAAGCTTGAAGGAAAGATACGAGAGGCAAACGAGGGTGGTGATGTTTACAACGACAATTGTGATCTAAACAGTTTGAGGTTAACACTGATCCACACAAATGAGAAATGGAACATACGGCATGTCGAATCCTGATATCCCACCAATCGCCCATAAAATCATGGTTATCGCAGGCCTCTGGGATAATCTGGTTCTCGTAGACCGCCCTGTGAGCCTGCGTAGATGATACACGATAGCAAGACCAGGCGGCGCCGAGGACATGTCCTAACAGGGCCGCAACCAAGTGCGGGATTGACTCGTTCAGGAGCTGAGGAAAGTTCAGGTGTGTAAAACCATTCAAGTGGCCCAAAACGACTCACTGTGATGGTGGCAAGCGATAAGAGCCAGATTTGAAACAAGAGAGTTACCACGTCTTCGCGTCGAGCATCTTGAAGACTGGAAAATGGAATGAATAACAAAATCATGTGTTTCTCCAACAAAGTAACGCACATCCCATCCAACCATTGGAGAGAAGGAACACAAGGACCGCCAGGGGAAAGGGTCTCATCAAGCGATATGTCAAAGTAGGGATCAAAGTCGTCTTCCGATTGATCGTCCACGTCAGGCTTTCTAGGCCACTAGATGATAAGCAGTTAATAGCGACCCCGTTAAAGATAAATATGATTGAAGTACCATGAAATTATCGTCCCACATACTCCTAGCGGTCAGATTATTCTGGCCAAACGTCATGATTTTGGTGCAGTTTGTGCCAGGTTGGTTTGGGAGGCCATCACAAACCTCTAGAACCCCCTTTTCTAGAAGAACAATACTTTCATGCCCCGGGTCTTCGTTGAGAAATGGCGAAAGGACAGATACTGCTGTGCTATTTTCCCTGAAGGTTAAGCCTTGCTGGACAGTAAGGATGACGCAAGTGACGATGGCGAAGATAAAGTACAAGGTGGTAAACCTCGTCAAAGTGAGCCTGGCGTACTATTAGCCGTTTCGGACGGTCAGCGATGGAGAATTGGGACGCTTTTGGAAGAGAACGCACTAGAAGCTTCATGGTCGAAAACGAGAGAGTTTGCCTGCATAACTGCCGTCTCCTTTGCAGACTTTTCCACATCCTGAATGAAACGCAAAGAAGGAAGGCCCGGCTTGGCTTGAAAGGAGTGAAATTAAGAACTTCAAAAGATCAACTGCATGCCAGAAGAAAAGAACGTCCAAGGAAAAAAGACAGGACAGGACCAGCCAAGGAAGGAAGTTGATGAGAGCAAGAAAGAAAGAACGAGCGTCCACAGAGGCCAGCGAGTGAATTCCACATGACCACGGATACTATCGTAGGCCAGGGGATACTTAGGAACCTATAGGAACTTGTGCCCATCCCGATCACTTCGTTGTAAGTACACCCTGCCAACACTCCTCGCTGTCTAACTCCTGTAGTAACCGTAGTCGACCACCGACCACAAGCCGGTAGATAATTGCCTGCTCGTCCCACCAAAGCCTTAAGGATGAATTACAAGGACATGCGCAGTGAGGGCTTGAGACTTATGCCTTGTCGGTATATTGAACGCTGATTGAATCATTGTACATGTGGAATGGATGGGAATGATTTTCGAGGTGGTAGTCAAGGAGCAATCAACGAAATTCAGAAGACGGAAATTCAGGGGAGATACGATCACGTGATAACGCCTTGCACACCGAAAAAGCCCATGCCACTCCCAGGACTCCCTCACCGGCCTCAGTCGTTTAAATTAACCTAGAGTTTGGTCTTGCAACTTGCATCATGTATGTATCCAACACCGGTGGCCGCGAGAAATAGAATGCTGCTGGGCGCCGAGTCTCGCCTGACGAGGGTACACTTCTGATTTGTTTATGGTCTTCAAGTTCTCTTGGTTTGCCGCTTTCATTCTATCGATAGAACAAAAGGCATCCGTAAATCAATACCAGTGCCATGTCAAGATATCTCGTCAATTTATGACGAAATATTTGTCGCGTCTACTTACAAGAGTCGTCATACATATAATAACCCCTGCGAGGGAACGCATCCGAGTCAGAGGCCAGTGATCGTCTTCGCGAGCCAGTCAGACGGAATGTAAAACAAACCGCTCTGGGAAAGATTTCTTCGCATCCGTCATTTCCGGGGAATTCAACAATCAAAGAGAAATCGAAAAGGGCTTGCTGATTCCTGAGCAAAGTTCCTAAAGGGTCGCTCTGAAATATTGTGAAATTGGTACAGGGTCCCTCTAGATAATCTCATTCATTCTCATACGGCCGAGCATTTGTGATCCGAGGGAAGTGTTCCATGTCAGTACAAATCCCTCCCTTTACACATTCCGCAATCAGCTTGGCAATCCCAAGCCCTTCGAAATAGGCGCCGTGTAAGAATCCTGCCGGATCCTCACAGTCAGATTCATGCCTATGAGTCCGCGCTCTCAAAGGCTTACCAAAGTACTTCCTACTCGTTGCTTCCCCCGCGAAATACAATCTCCCAACATTTGCTCTCAAATTGTCAAGATGCTGGCTCGAAAAAGAAGGTGGCCAATTTGAATACGAGCCCCGGAATAAAGGATTGCTGTGCCACCGCGGAAAGAAGAATTCCGTGGGTTCCGGAACGGTGACATTCGGAAACATGGAGCGGACCACGCCCATGACCTCTTGTTGGACTTGGCTATCGGGAAGAGCCTCTATGCGCACGGAGTAGTCACCCTTGTCGTTGAGATGTCCCTTGAGCTTGGTAACGAGGGAAATAGGATGGAACCCACAGTAACTGTAACGAACACAATCCCGGACCCAGGGAAGAAATTGGGATGATCTAAACTCTGCCACACGGGATACCTTCCGCGTTCCGAATCCGCATAAATTGCCATCTACCACCGAAGTTGAATGTAAGAAGCTTGTGTTAGAGCTGAAAACCATATTTATTATACAAACCTCTGTGTCAAACCAAAATTTTTGGGGAAATCGGAGGAAAATCTTCGTATATGTAGCCATGACCATGCTCTGAATAGCTTCCTGCTTGAAACCTACCTCAGTAAGTTCCTTTCTCCGCCATAGAGAGAAATAATGGCAACTTACCAGGCAGCGCTGGCGTGAATGTCACATCATCATTCTGCAAAACGCCAAGGCTGAAAGTGCACAAAGCATAGTCGGCGGTAAGTTTATTGCCGCCCTTCAATATCACCGTAACGCCATTCTTCGAATATGATATAGTTTTGACCGTCGCGTTGAGCATAGTTTGTTGGGGTTTCAAAAACTCGGCCGCTTCAAGCTGGATCAACGACTTGAACCCTCTCTGGTCGAGCGACATCAGGTTCGCATCGGAAAATCCACCTTGGTCCGTATTGTAGGTGAAGTTATTTCCCTGAAGAATCGAATTAAGAGATTGATTTAGGTTGCAATCTCCGATGGGCCGAATGTTCGTACCAACGAAGCTGCGATGAGCGAGGATTGCTCGGGGGTTTGGGCGTACTCCCAATCGAACTGCAACGGTCCACTGGATATTCGAAGGCAAAATCGTATGGAAAATTGGTACTGGTAATACTCAGACGCACGCGCATGTGGGTTCGCTGATTTGGCATCGACGAGAGAATACCCCGTACGCACAGAAATATCCACGAGGCTGGAATCAACACGGGCGCCTAAAGAAACCATCGACTTCAGACCTTGCGCCACATGGGATATACTTATAATCAACAGAGAATAGAAACAGACCGGCCAATATAGTTATATTCGTGAAACCATCTCCAGAGCTGTCAAACGTCCCAAGAAAGTCGACGAATCCCGTCGCGTCATACGTCGCTAATCCCCATCAAAATTCTCAGAATAAACAAGTACAAGGAGGAATAAGCATTGAACTCACATACACTCCCAAACCAATCATTGAACTGTGACTTCAATCCATACTTATTCGCCAACTCAAAAATCGGATTTGCGGGTCCATCACCTTCCTGTGTCCCCTGAATCCAATTCGGTCCCTGCTCTATAACTTTTCCCCCAAAGGATTTCGTCATCATCCTACCACCGAGTTCATGCCTAGCGTCTACGATTACGAAATCCTCGATCCCTTGCGAATGGAGCGTTCGGGCGGCTATGACCCCAGCAACACCACCGCCGAGGATCAGGACCTTATGGTGGTTGGGTCGTTGGGTTGAAGCTCCTGCGATGTTTTCGTCGGTTCCGCGAGTCGCTTCTGCCCAACCCCAACACCCTAAGAGAAATAGCCAAGTCCAGGAGGATAAGCGAAGTTGGGTCATCATAAGGCTCTTGGGCGGGGAACTTGAAGGCTGCCTGCCCCTGATTTACTGACCCAGCGCATTATATCCACGCTCTGTGCGATAGAACGCAACACGTTTCATTTCGAAGTCCATCCGACCTCGTGGAATAGTGTGTCATCGTCTGCTTCGCGCACTGGCATCGCCGTCACCTGAACGATCCTGAGAATTATCGCGAATATTCATTGCACAATGAGTAATATTGGAACCACATTTCCCCCGGGAATAATGGAATCCGAATCACGGGAGTCCATTTCTGCTAATTGCAGCATACAGTGCATGAGTGTCAATTCCACCTTACTGGCGAGCGAGATAAACCGTGCAAATCGTCCATATTCCATCCTTTCTAATATTCTCTATAACCATCTAGGACTGCGACCGGGGTAAAAACGAAACCAGCGCATAACTAGAGACCCGTTTAATCAGTCTATTTCCAAGGCATAAATGTGTGCGACATACCGTCCCTCCACACGCCATTTCTCGCCGCTCGCATCTAACTTCTCCGCAACGTCCTTATCCACCCCCACAACGACATCCGCCTTGTTCGTCCTTAGACTAAGCAACGGGAATTTCCCAGCAAGCGGTCCTAGGGGACGCTGTTAGAGGGGAGAATTTGGAGAAATACAATGTAACGCACCGATGGCTTCCTCAAAAGACGTCCAGGCAGGCCAGCGTACATCACCTGTAAGTCTGAACGTTGTCAGGCCCTGGGAACATCAATGAACTTGTATGCTAGGGCTCACTTTCGGTAACTATACATTCGGAAAGACGTCAGCTCTCTGGAAAATATTGGAGCCTTCATTTAAGCGCTTACTTCAGGTCACCCTTACAACACCATCATTCAGAAGTGGTTGAAATGAGAGTATAAACATCAAACATACCTTGAAAATAACCAACCCACTCGTTCTCAAGGTTTCAAAGGCTCCCGGCGCCTCCGTCTCCATATTCCAATAGGGTTTGGAGCTCGTCCAAAAGTCCGCGGGTTTGCTCGCCTCATTACCCCCGAGAGGTGTGTCCACAGGGACCGAGAGACTAAACACACCTTGTTCGAGGTATGATGTCCAGCGCGAGACCATCTCTTTCAGGTTGACCATGCCACTCTCGACAGCGATAGTGACATCCTCCGGAAAGAAGGAGGGATCGGCTAAAGCAGTGAAGGTATCTCGGAAGTCTGGAGGTGTTACGTCTGATACGAACCAAGGGATTAGTTTCGGGCTGGGAGATGGAATCCATGCGTTAAAGGTGAACCTCTTGAGAGAGGTAATCACCCACTGGCAAACCACCTTGGAAACGTATGGAGTGTATGTCACGAGGAAATCGGCGAAGACCAGGTCGGTAAATAACTGTAGAGTTGTCAGGTATAGAAGTGGAGGTCAAGACCGAGGGTCAGATTTACCTCGAATCCAGCTAGAACGACAGATAGATTAGCAAACCACGTCATTTGACAGCTAAGAGCCAAGCCATACAGTTATCCAGCACAAAATCGACTCGTCCATCTTTCAAAGTTTGAATATGCTTCCATACAGGCTCTTCGTCATCCTTCAGGATGAACTTTTGTCTCGCAACCTGCGCATCTTTTCCAACAGATTGAAGATGTTGAATATCGGCTTGCGAGAGGTGAGTGAGTAGAGACAAATCCTGGAAAATGAAGTAAGAATTTCTGCCATGACAGCAATCGTAGGAGAAATCACGGTAGCGTTTCCCCTAGAGCCCGAGGCCGGACGCGTTAATTCTAACTCAAATCCGCAGGCACGAACAAGTTAAACACACCAGAGGCACATCTGAATCATTTCATTGAACAGAACCTTCAATTTCTCCGGATCAGCCTTGACAGTTTCACGGTTTGATCCTAATTCGTGCATGGTCGTCGCGATGTCTGGTAACAAACAGGTGTTCGACAAGTTCGAAAGGGATATGCTGATGAGACTCACGCAATATCGACGTTCCAGATTGTCGAAATGTGTTCACTTTCTGTTCATAGAAGGGGTCCTCAGACTTCCAATGTTCCGTTAGGACGAAGAATGCCCGGAGAAGGCGATATCTGGACAGGTTGATCGGGAGTTCACGATCAAAAGAAATCGAGTACCCACAAGTAAC
This sequence comes from Hebeloma cylindrosporum, assembly GCA_000827355.1. Taxonomy (NCBI): domain Eukaryota; kingdom Fungi; phylum Basidiomycota; class Agaricomycetes; order Agaricales; family Hymenogastraceae; genus Hebeloma; species Hebeloma cylindrosporum. The sequence goes on along the minus strand of KN831794.1, from coordinate 266,376 downwards.
ATCTGCAGGACATTGAATCAGACGGGAACAGCCACTTTGACAATCGACCTACTCTGCAAAAAGCCAAGGAGCAGTAAACCATGTATTTCGCTTGCTGTCCTCAAGTCCAGCCAGTTCAGCATTGTAAAGCTCGACATTTGCCTCGCCATCCTCTGGGATTCGTCTGGAGAAACGTTAGAAACGTTAGAATGTCCTCAGAATGGCTGTTAGAGAAACAAACACTCACTCTAAGGCTCGATCCCTTGCCATTTCGTATTTCAACTTGCTGACCTTTTCGATAATCCCTGTCCCTTCCGTAAGTTTCTTCTGCAGAGCAACCTTTTCCTCTCCATCTAAACTGGCAAGATCCAATGATAGCGTATGACATTTGTTATGCAGAAAGTTGACGACTCCGGCGAGGATGATAGGCCATCTCTTCACGACGGTTTCGTACCTGGGTATGGGCCGGTGTGAAAGTGTGAATCAAGATCGCCGACGACATCGCTCACGAGAATCTGCAGTCAAGAAATGAGGTCGGGCCACGACAGATGAATGTTCCACTAACCCCGATATGTCAGTGGGGTCATACGGTGGGTATGAAGATGCAAAGGTCATCGCGTCGAGGAGGACAAGCACAGGCCGGCGGCCCGGTATACATCCGAATTGAACAATATTTGGCCAGCCGAGTCCCGACGCAGCGCCTTACACCCAATCCTCACTTAGAGAAGTCTCCCTTTTTATGACCCTCGGACCTGGCGATGAAAGCACTACTTACAATGGAACCTAGGAGGAACGTAACCTTCACGGCTCTACATTTGTGGCCCCAAACTGCCGGCCCATCGGACTCCTTCATCCGACCTTGTCTGCTTGACGTGCGCAGCTGGACAGGCCCAGCTGCAGGCTGTATTCAAAGGAATCGACTGCAGATATTCTGTCGCACAGAATAAGCGTGTCAACTTGGCGTCCTTTCCCGAAGTCTTCTACCCATCCACTTTCTGGAATATCGCTTCTGTGAATTCGAAATGACTTCAACTTTCCTATACGATCAGGCCTGTTCGTCAGGAAAACGACTGTAGAATAACTGGATAACCTTTCATTGGTCCTCGCTGTAACACTGGCTCCCAGCCACTCTCTGGTATCTGGTAACTCTCACGCTCTGCGGGCAGATATATCGCGTCATAAAAAGAAGAGGAGTTCCACGGAAATGAAATTCCACAGATAGCTTCACACACATATTCCTTTGCTATCTTCCTTGAGGCGCTTGGTTATCGAATCGCATAGCTCCGGAGATATGGCAGAGATATTATCGATGGTTTTTCTCCGCGAATCGGGCGAGGTACGATCCTATGATATAACGCGATGGAAGAAACACGAGTAAGGTCCGCACTTTGTGACTATTCATCTCCTCCGACTTCGGCTCATTCATGAACCATAAGCAAATGAAGATCGACAAGGGTTTGAACGGTAAACAGGCTTATTTTTCCGTAAACTGCAATGGCCCTCTCGGACCTATGAATTTATAGTCATTGTCCGGCTGGCTTTTACCTGTAAGGTCGGATTCCAAGGTCACCTTAAAGGTGGTCGATCCAAGGAACACCAATCGCAGGGGCCAAGGCCAAAATTTGATCACAGATCACCCAACCTTTCATCGTAGGATTCCAAAGAAATAGCATTTACAAATCAAAAAAGAGGGACCTAGGTAAATCGCATTGTGCTCGTGACCGCTCCGATCCATTCTAGGCGACCTGGACTCAGACTGCTCCTTTTGCTTGCAGCTCTTCGTACTGAGTCGGGGTATATGTTTTCTGTGGAACACAAGTCGTAAGAAGCCATGATAGAAAAGACAGGGTCAATATCAGAATTGCCTGGGAGAATGCATGCATCTGTGCAATTTGATCCTTCAGGAGGTCATTTACTAATGGATGAATGAAAGATAAGCAAAGCAGAACCCCATTTCAAGAAGCCTCAAGAACACACCCATACGATGCCGAGCGAGTGTCGTCTTCCCTTGGAATGCCTACCCACAAATCAGCCCAAATTATGTAGCCATTATATTCTTGAAAGAAGACTCGCCTCGCTAACGAGCACGATCGCATAATTCTCGCCACACCCGCTCGATTGGTCTTCAATCTCAAGATGAGTTACAGGGATGGCACGTTTAATGGCCTTCTCGAGGGCAATCGTATCGATAGGCATCCCTAGTCAAACCTAGAACATCTGAGAAACCAGAAATTTCATGGAGACAAGATACCAATTACCAATTCGAAAGGATTTGCAATGGAACAGAGACAAGAGTAGTATTTATCTGATCTGATAAGATGTTCCATGATGATCCTTCGAACCAAGCACAGACAAATCCCGCTTGTCGGTCCGGACAAACTACCTTCCTTGTCGTCAACCACATCATGTACAATCCCACATCCGAGTCGTCGAGGGTTGCTGATCTATAATCAGTGTTTATTGTGAGTAAGTTGCATGGCCACCTTATTACATCCGTGGCCATGTCGTTAGCTTCCTGTCATAGGTCAATTTCTCCAAGAACAACCCAAACATTTTGGAAACGACGTGGTCTATTGTCTCCTATGGCTCTAATGCCCCTCGTCGTAGGTCTTTGTAGCCAAGGACGTCTCCTTCTCGGAGGCCATTGATGGACTCTCCATTACCCCGAATTTTCTCTCTCCTTCGTGACGTAGATCTCGAAGGCCTTGCCAATCTGGGTAGACCTGTGCGGAACTTCATCACGATGCAACGAGAACATGAGCTGGTAGGTTCTCAGTGCGTGACGATCTCGTGAATACTTCATAATTCCACTTCGCACTTGGACTAATAAAGAATCAACCCCGCTTTTAGGCTATCGCATCGACCTGGGACGTACTTATCAGATTTTTTCGATTACGCAGAACCCTTCAACCTTGCTTTCTGCTTTCACGCTCCTCCAATGTCGTTTCGCTGCTGAAACCTGCTTTCACTGCATCGATTACTGGTAGGTCGATGGCCTCTTATTCCCAAGGTTTTCAAAAGCCTTTTCGCTTCTCAGACTCGTGGCCCATCGTCAGCTTGTTACAGCGTTTGAATGCCATTCACCTATTCCTTCCGGCTCCTTCGTCAACGATATGCCATCTGCTCATAGTTTTGCACCCCCGTACCCCAAGCTTGGGAGCTTCATTCCTAGTGCAGTATCCTCCAGGATCCTAAAACGGTCACATTAACGAATTCCTATTACATACGACATGATCAAAGCGTAAGGAAACGCGAAGCAGGCATTCTTTAAATCTCGTCCTGCATTTTCCGCGCGGTCTCCCTCCCGGGTAAACGGTGAATGTATCCACTAGACAGGACCACTGGGGTAGTCTATCACCTCCCAACTTGCATCGTCATCAATGGGCGCCTCCCCGGAAACCCCGTGTGTGGGATCGAATGAAAGGGACACTGTTTGCTTCGTACTCAACTGCTCTTCGGGGTAGTCGATCACCACCCAATTGGCATCATCATCAATGGGCGCCTTTCCGAAAACGCCCTGTGTGGAATCGAATGAAATGGGCCTTGTTTGTTTCGAATTCGCGATCGACTGCTCTTCATGCTCTTCACATTCATGCCTCTTTTTTTGGTCGCCCCCGCCCTCCATGGCTTTTGCATGAACCTCTGGGTCGACCGCTCGATTTTCTTGGCCAGATGTCTGGAATTGAGGCTGCGACCCCTTGCATTGTGCGCCTTTCATTTGCTCCCCTTGTTTTCTTTTTTCGGCGGGTTTGGAGCCTTGGGTAAATGAATTGTATATCCCTGTCGCTTGATCAGGATGCGCTGACATTTCTTGAGGACTGGCATCCTGTCGTGGGTATTGGCGTGGCTGGGCCGCCTTGGGCGCTAGTCCCTCACTGCCATCACTAGAAATGATGATTGTCTGAGGAGCCATGGTCTCGGAACAGGTGTAACGTACGATCTTATCCACCGTTTCGTGTCCATTTGAATGCCCGGTAGTGGTTGAGAAGTGGGTAGTTTTGGTTGAGGCGTGACGCGGTGTTTGGTGCACGCCCCACGGAACTTACCTCTGTAATTACACAGGATAACTAATCTGTAAATAATGCTAATTATTGTCATGCACATTGTCAGCGTGAGACTTCTGGCGACAATCTCTGTGGTGGCCTTTGTAGATCCCATTTTGAGATAATGATTCCGACCTGGGAGACTTATTTCAAAATGGAAGACAACGTGAAGTTGAGGGATTATTCAGCAAAATTCAATGGAAACAAAAGCAAGCAATGCTTTCTCTGCACCAGTGGCGAGGTTAGACCTAGATGTGGTGCGGTAGACATAGACCTGCACGGAGATACTTTCCCGATATTGCATGATGAATACTTGCTGATGGATCCTGGCCCGGTTTCCGGGTTACCCCAATTAAGTTTCTCAGCTTTAGTAGTGCTTACATTCGTTCGAGAAGTGATCTCGAGTAAAATTCCGAGGCCTCATGGGATGAATCATATACATATGTATGTCGTGAAGTGAAGTTCGGGATGAAGCTGTCAGGCGCTTCACGTGCGCTGTTGTCAGTCGCATGGCTATAGCGTGGGCCCCCATATGTTCATGCCATGATTCTGCAAAGCGACCTTCGGGAAGTGGCCTGGGCGCTAGAGCCTGAAGGCCTTAAGCTCGGATTCCATGGCATCCCTTTTGGAGATTCAATCTCCGCGGCTGCGAACGTTCCCGATGTATTCTACGGGGAATGAAGAGATATGCATCGCGGTGTCGACATTCATTTACGAGTCCGAGTCTAATTCATTAGTAATCCGGACCCAATATGCGCTGGGGGAATGAACAGAGTTAAGGGGGGTACTTGGTTAGAACTTAAATCTCAGGACTTCAATACGGTCCCTGCCAACTCTTCTACATTACATGAAGAAATATCACCCAGCCCCATAAATCAAGCTGAGCTGTCGTAGGCGTCGCTCGACATAGGCCCCCTTAGGCCCAACGAGCATAATCGGAATAAAAAAATATAAAAAAATGGCTGAGCTGTCTTCCTAAATAAAAAGCAAAGTCTCATCATCAATCAAATCATCGTCAATCAAAAAGTCACTCAAAGTCATTAGAAAGTGGGGAAATGCATTTAGAAAATGCATTCAGTGCAATTTCTACTTTCAGGTATCTTGGAGGCATCACGTGAACGCTGTTCAAATTCACAACTTCAATTTGCACTTCAACTTAGAACGTCAACGGTCAACTTGAAGTCTTGCAACTAGTTCCTCTTCGTCTTCCACTGTTAAGCAGTTGGACTTCCACAGTTACGCGTTATTTTTATCCAGATATCTGCACATACCGACTCCTTAGTGTCGACTTCCATTCACATAGTGCCGAAGTTTGAACGTTGAGCTGGAGAGAGCTGGAGCAGTGAGGCTGGAGGATTTTGAGCTGGAGGATTTTCTGCCAAGCGCTGGTGCACAGTGTGTCATTTTTGCCTCAATCCGTCTTTGCTGATGAAGACACGCGTCGCGCACCCCTCTCTTTAGACTTTGAATTGCAGCACCATCAACCATGTCCGAATCGCCGAAAGTCATTTGTGCACGTCACGTTCCCTCCCAGCACATTATAACGAATTATTAATTCTTCTGCATTCCTATAAGTATAGGCAAAAAAAGCGAAGGAGGGGGCATGACTGAAAACGCGCACCACGATCGCGTCTTGCGAATCCATGTAAACGATCGGAGTGCCCAAAGAAGCGCGGCGGCAGACATATGGGGGCATATATAACCCTCGTAACTTTGTAATCCATCCCTCTCAACAACTCTCTCAACCAACCAAGCGAACAACGACCATCTCAACCTTTTTTTCTTCTCATTTTCTAGCCAATTATGAGTAAGCTGCTAGCCCGCCCTTCTTGGATTCCCCGCCCCGTCTTTGACCACCTTGTTCACTGCCATAGGTTCAGAAGAACCCCCCGACAGTACACCCCAGTCCTCCCATAGTATGTCGTCTCCCCTCTCTTTCCCCAGCATGTTTCTTATATCGCCCGACATAGGCACCGACGGCGCATCTGGTCCAAAGGATGCGGACGCCGGCGAGGAGGACAACCCCGCCGAGTCTGACGACGACGACGGGGACTTGGAAGACCTCTTCGGCGGTACGTGCTTCTCTTACTTTGCCCGCCGTGTATCTAATCCTGTCCGCCATATGTAGACGACGAGTATAAAGTCGAAAGGGCTTTCAGGGATTCCGGCCTCGAAGCGGAATCAAAACTCGACGGTTCCTTTCAAGGTACGCCTCCGTTCTTTCATTTTACATATCTCACCATTAATTTATCCTTGCCCGCCATGACTGTTCAGAATCGCCTATGCCGAAGCTGGACAAGGGCAAGGGCAAGGCGATCGAGGAACCTGAGTACATCGAACACATTACAGGTCTGTTCTCTTCGCCTTTTGAATCCATCTACCTAACTATTCCTACCTTCTATCGCTTTCTTAGAAACTATCCCGCCCTTGCTGGACAAGGGCAAAGGAAAGGAGATCGACGTCTTGGACAACAGAGGGCTGTTATTATTCTCTTCAACGTTGCCCGCCGTTGGTCTAATATTACCCGCCATAGGCCCGAGGCACTTCTCTGGCACCTCATCATTCCCTCTACAGACATCATCGAGCAATTTCATGGACGGAAGCCAGCCCAGCGGCGACCCCATGTCCATCGACGATACCGCCGCCCAAGCTTCCCAAGCCGGGTCGTCGTTCCCTCTCCCAGCCGAATCGCACAGTTACGGCTTGGCACCTGGTCAGCTCGTCAACCCTTCCTCGGCCTTCCGGTATTCTCCCTACAGCGCTTTCACCCCATTTGCCCCGACCGTTCACACTGGGGGGCGTTGGACCTCTAGATATTAATCATCCCCAACGTATCGACTCTCGAATCGGGCGCCAAACAATTTACTTCGTCCGATTGCTTCATTGCTAATTCGTCCACAATTTCCAACCATTCGTCCCGTGATACTCGCTGCACCTGCTCCATGAGGGGAGGGGGAGGAGGTGGGGGGCGCTGAGAACTAAGATATGGGTGGGGATCCACGGCCCGCTCTATCAGTTTTGTAGATCACATTCTTCTCCGTGGAGTTTTACTCATGGATTTTTCTTGACGCAGGTGCCGCTGCCGTCATGCTATCGACAGTTGAAACCTGCCAGCTTACGCGTCGAGGGTTTCAACTTGCTTTCATTGCTCTCGGGGAGCATTCAGTTTCGCGGGCTCTTTGCGCAAATAGGCGCTCCGACGATGTTGCTAGGGTGTGTATCATTTTAATTCTCCCATTTTTTGATTCTCAACACTCGTCTTAGGGGACGCCCCGTATGCCGGATTTTCATCAGTGCTGAACTGCCACTTGCGCCACGCTGCTGACTGTTTTGCTTCTTGCTATTTTATTTTGTGGTATCTTCCACATCTGCCCTTGCTCGCCGCCACCGGTGCCTACATGTGTGGTTCATCACGTCTCTTACTGTCAACGTCATCAAGATCGTCTGTCGCTCGACGCTCGTCATCTCTTCCGAGGGATTTTATCGATTGCTGGGATTGCTCATCGTCCAACAATATCTCTTCTCATTATGGCTACGTTATCGAAAAGTCGAAAAACCCACGTTACCGGACCACTGAGCCTGGTTATGGCTCCATCTACTCTTTTTTTACAGTATCCGTTTCCTCGAACTGGATTATATTTTCGTTGCATCAGGTTCTCACTATGCTTTTACCTCGATTTATCTTCCGCTCGGTGTCTGTTTGTCTGCCTCGCACCCTTGGTTGCTTGGTTTATCGGTCGAATAGGCCACTTTTTGTTTCTCGTTTAATACTCGCACTCTCTTCCCGTGGGGATCTATGGACGTGATTAGGGATGTGGTCGTAAGGACCTCTATCACCGTGGCGGAACTTCCCTCGCTCTTACTCGCGCCCCTTGGTTGCCTGGTTTATTGGTCAACTGACCATTTATGATTCAGGACCTCTACAAAAATTACGACCCTTATGAACCTTCCTCTGTTTCCGTCTCTCGCCTCGCGCCCTTGGTTGCCTGGTTTATCGGTCAATTGACCATTTTATGATTCTCGTTTTCCCAAACTCTCGCTGTCCGTAAATGTGGTCGTCGGGACCTCTACAACAATTGCGGACTCTTTCCTCCGCCTCACGCCCTTGGCTGCGTGGTTTATCGGTCGGCTGACCATATTATAATTCTCAAACGCTCGCTGCCCGTATGGGCTTCGCGATCATGGTCGTCAGGACCTTTTACGAACCTTTACGAACTTTCATGAACATTTACGACCTCACGGATGCTAACTTCTGATGCCGAGTCTGTGGTGGCGGAAGCCTACACTATCATAGACGAAGCGGAACGATGGTAGATCCAACGCCCCCTCGGCCTACTCCACTGTGCACGATTCCTTTCTACGGTGAGTGGTTTTTCGTGCTCTCGTTCCCAATATCGAACCTGTGCTAACCCTTCGCCGTAGTTTGCTTGGTCGGAACGAAAATAAATCAACGAACAAATTTCCCTATTCTATTTTGTGGGTGATCAATGTTGCTCAAGTCGCTTCGCTGCTTACCGGGGCTCCTTCTTTCAGAATATCCTCATATATATGGCTGCACGACTCCACCAATCTCCAGTGCACGAACGAATCACGAACCAATAAAAGAACAAACGAACCCGAATATCAAGAATTGAATGAATCTTGCACTATTTCCAATTTCCATCCGACCGAATATTTGAACCATCATGATCAACGAACCACCGCCGTTTCGCCGCACAAATATAATTCCGTATTCCCCGTTTCTATTCCTTTCACACATTTCGTCTCTAGTATCGACTCCTCTGGTTATTATAAAATTGCCAAACTCTCGTGGCTCTCTCCTCCCGCTGGTTGGGACGACAGAGTGTACAAGAACCAAAAAAAGGACCCTGAAATGACTTTTATATGTAGGATGTAGTATTTGTTGATCGCCATCTCATGTAGTATGTACCCAATGTAGTTCCCGTCCGTATTTGACGTTAGCCACCTGCGCGGAGCGACCATATCGTTATTGCAATCGTTCCATCATACCCAGTGAAAACCCCTTCAGCTCAAATCAGGTGAGATGTCTTTAAATACGTGGACGGGGTGAAATCTGCTGGAGTCGATAATGTTCGCTATACCCTGGTCTGTCTATTTCTGTCCAGTCTTTCCCTCGCCCTTCCCTAAGCGAGCGGAGAAACAAAATTCGAACGAAATTTCCCAAACGCAAGCGTGCTCACTATCCGACCAAAAGCACGAACGAATCATGAACGAATGAAATGACGACCATGAATATGAAAAATTGAGTGAACCTTGCATTATTTCCGGATCCATTTTGCATCCGACCGAATTTTTGAACCGCATTCTCAACGAACGCCTTGCATACCCGCTCATTTCCGCTGAATACAGTTCAGACCGATATTATACTGTCCGTTTCTATCTTTATTCACAAATTTCATCTCTAATATTGACTCTTCTAAAGAACTTGAACTCTCGCGGCTTCCTTCCCAAAGTCGACTGTTAAAGGGAGCTGGGGTCCGGACAGGTACAAATATCCGGCTCGTAAACAGCCCCGGAGATCGATGCTGCGTGGCGCTGATGTCCAAATTATCCGATGTGCCTGTGGTTCTCGACAATTGGATTCATCTCAAAGTAGGCTTGGCGCAGAGGCTCCTGCTCACGATTAACAAACTTCAACTCGAAGGGAAAGGGAAAGGGAAAGGGAAAGGCAATGGGGATTCTCCCCTGCCGAGTCCAGCATTGTTCCCAGAATTCGAAAACAAACCTACAATGACAGAAGGAATTATTGACAATGACATGACGCTTCTCTATAAATGTTCTGTGCAATCCGATCTTTTTATCTAGGTGACACCCTCTTTTCTCCTCTTCTTGATCTTGATATGAACATAACCGTCCAGACGTTCAAGAGGGACGGAATCCCGGTGTTCGAGCGTGGAGAAGAGGAGTACGAGCGTTCCGTCGCGACACCCAATCTGCTCTTCCGCTTTGCACGGCCCCAGTTTGTGCTGCAGCCTGAGACGCCGGCACACGTCCAGGCGATCATCCAGGAGGCACGGGCGCAGAACCTCGCGCTCACGATTAAATGCGGTGGCCACTCGTACGCAGGCCACTCAACGGCGTTGGAACCGGAAGGTGTATCGCTCGACCTGCGCCGGATGAACCACACCGAACTCAACATGGCTTCCAAGACGATAACCTTCGGAGCCGGCTGCCAATGGGGCCATGTCAACAAGACGCTCATCAACGGACGACACGACGGCTTCGTGGTCAATGGCGGCCGTTGCCCGTTCGTGGGCGTGAGCGGGTTCCTCTTAGGCGGCGGTCTTGGACCGTTCTCGCGCAGCATAGGTATGGGCATCGACAACATCAAGGAGATCACAATTGTGACAGCGGACAGCGAGCTGCTCACGGTCAAGAACACTGACAGTCGCAGTTCGAAGGAGGGTCGCCTGTTCTGGGCATTGTGCGGCGCCGGGGGCGGCAACTTTGGTGTCGTGGTAGAGATGAAGCTGGAAGTCAGCCAACTGCAGACACTGGATGGCAAAGTGGTCTCCGGGCGCTACCAGTGGTTCGCCAACAAGGATGAGCCGGACCTGTTTGAACAGGAAAACTTCCTATCCACAATGAACACATTCTACACCACCGACTGGCCTGAGCGCATCACGATCGACAGCACATGGATCTGCGACCTCCGCCAAAACTCGGGCAATGGCGTGCGGTTCCTCACGTACTTTGACGGCGGAAAGGCCGAGTTTGACAGCACCATCGACCAGTATATCACGCACCCGGAGCTCGCCAAGCAGATCAAGCGCCGCTCGCTGCCCGAACAGTCAACACGGTTCCTTCATGAGACGCTCGTCGCGCAGTGGTCCGAAGAAACAGTCAAGGCATTCCCAACTAACAAGAGCTATAGCATCTACAGCTCGTTTGTCTTCCGGAACGACCCTCGCACCATCGAGCAAGTCACGACCCTGATCCGCGACAAGGCAATTGCATTCCGCAAGGCATTCCCGGGCGAGCGGGTCGAGTTCCTGGCCACCTTCATTCATTCCGGTGGCAAAATGAGCATCCCAAAGCCTGCCGACTCGGCCTTCTTCTGGCGCGAGGCGACGTACCACATGTATTTGACCGTCGAGTGGGAGGACAAGTGGATGGAGCGGGACATGCGGGCATTCCTGGGTGAAGCCAAGGGGGATTTGCGGCCGCTATCGCTCCAGGGCAGTGCGGCGTACATCAACTTCGCTGATGGGGCGCTGCCAGATAACGTCTGCGAGCAGGCATACTGGGGTGACAATCGCGAGGAGCTCCGCCGTGTCAAGGCGATCTGGGACAAGGACAACTTCTTCAAGTCGAAGCAGGGTGTTAGCCTTCCTCCTGGCGTTCCAAAGAAAGGCTCTGGCCACCGAAACGAACCAGACAAGTGGGGTGAAGCGGTCAACGACGAAGATTTGACCGATTCTCTTGCCAGCAGACAGTGGGAGGTGTACGAGACAAAGGATATCTCGGGGAATCTCCGGGAGCTTGCGGATTTGGGATTATGAAGTGGAGCGATTTTTGCAAGCCGTTTGAAACTTACCCATGCACATCCGTCGTGGCCTTTAACTTTTCATTTGTATTCTTTGGACAATTGTTTACACAAGTGATTGTAAGTACTCAAATAGTGACTCTAGTTACTGGTATATTTCCTTGTCTTCGTCCGGTCATCGATATCCATGTAGTCATTGTACCTACCCAATGTAAATTCCGGCCTTTTTATTCAGAGCGTTATTTTCTCTAACCAGAAGAATTTGGGGTATACTAGAGCGACAATTATGAGTCTCTCATAACGATCATTCCTTCATCGATCTCTCTTCCACTACCATCTCCGCGCATCTTTCTGCAACACACACGGTAGGCGCCTGCAAATGCGCCCCAAGTACCCAAGTAAACACGCTCGAATCCGCCACTCTCAAACCCTCCACTCCAAACACTTTTAACTGCGGATCAACCACACCTCCACCCCCACTCGCGTCCTCCTTAGGCGCCATCCGACACGTCGAAGAATAATGGTATGCGGTCCGATTTCTCCTCCTGATGAAATTATCCAACGACTCGTCGTCTTCGCCCTGTGGAACTTGCATATTATCCAACGCGTACCCGTGCTTCCGCATGCCGTCTGCAATGCGGAGTGTGAGCCGCAATGAGGCGCGTAGAGGCGCCCAATCAGCGGGATTGGAGAGGTATCGTGGGTCGATGCGCAGAGCCGCGTTCGGATCGCTAGAAGACAAACGAACCGTGCCCTTGCTCTTGGGCCGAAGAAGCACATTGAGGAAACTATATACCCCAGTTGACTTGTCAAAGTTGGTGCTATTGCCGCTGTCATAAGCCATCTGGTTGATAAATGAGTAAATATAGGTTCAATGGCGAAAGGAAATAGTATTTACGGGCATGATTTCGATATCGGGAAGCACGTTCGCGTTGCCTTTCTGAGGGAGACCTTGGTGATCTAAGAGCAGCGTCGATGCAAATATCGCAAGTTGAAGGACAGGAGCGAGCAACATCCCCGTTCCGTAAAACAGATATCGAAACAGTTCAATAAAAAATATCCATGGGCGTTTTTCTAAAGCCACCAGCGAGTGTGCCATCGGGACGCGATACGCAATAGATACTCCAAAGTGGTCCTCCTACGATCGGTTGAGTTCAAGCGCATGTCTAAAGAGGAAATGCGTACCAAGTTCGATCCAACTGCCGGAAGATCCTTGACAACCGCAATGCCGTGTTCCTTCAAATGGTCCGCGGGACCAACGCCACTCAACATCAGAATATGGGGAGATCCAAATGGTCCAGCGCATAATATAATCTCCTTTCTCGCCGCCACACTTTTCATCTCTTTCCCGGAACGAGATACAAGGTCGATACCACGTGCGACGAGCTTGTCCGAATGCTTCTCAATTTGCACCTTCTCGACGATGGCGTTGGTGACGATATGAAGGTTCTGTCGTCGAGACAGAGCTAAATCCTTAGGTAGGAAGGCACGGTATGTCGAATGCCGGTGCTGATTCTGGTCCCGGGTAAAATGAAGCAGACCACATCCAATAGCAGGGTGTGTTGGCGAGTTTACATCGTCAACCTTCGGGAGTCCAATGTCCTCGCACGCATCTATAGTTCTGAATAAACCAAATCGGTAAGGTTCTTCCCTTAATAATAAAATAATCCTTACTTTTGAAAGCCGGGAAAATCGAGGCCAGCGGTGGCCTGATTGCACCATTCACCTAACGAGCACTTTTGTAAAAACGAAACAACACAAAGTAAGCCGAAAGCACACACCAAGAGTCCCATGTACATCCGAATCCGCACCAGCATCAAGGCACTTCTCCGACTTTAAGAAGGACGCCTTCACATCATTCCATCCCCACCCAGGACAACCCGATGCCTTCCACATATCGTACTCCGCCTTCAACCCTCGCGTATAAATCATCTGGTTGACCCTAGTCGAGCCACCCAACGCCGATCCATTTAGCAGTTCATACGAATGCCCCGTTTCCGGTTGATGCTCGGTAGTCCTCAATTGGGTGCGTGAGCCGTTCGACGCGAAATCTGAAGAGAACAATGGGACACGAGAAGCCCACGAATCTGCTAGAGGCCCGCGTTCGACAAGCAGGACAGTCGTTCTTGGAATGGCGCTTAAACGGTTGGCCAGCACACATCCCGCTGTTCCACCTCCTGAAATTTTTTTTATGAATATTATTTACATCGGACGTTCTGATAAGTTTTGTGTGCTTACCGACAATAATGTAGTCATACTCGTCCTGTATGTCGCTAACTCGAACTTCTGGATATGCATTGCTGAAAGGCCACATTGTGGTTGAAGCTGAAGTTCAAAGCCGTAAAGACCATCTCACCGCCGTCCGCCGTCCGCCGTCCTTCTCGGATATCAAGCCTTCCTTGGACAATGACTGCTTGATTCCATCATTTCGCGGTCGCTGTCAAATACCTAAGTAAGTGAGATCTGAAAGGGCTTGAGAAGGTCGGTGTCAAGGTGGAGGCAAGGGTCATGACGGCCCGTACATAAGTTTCATGATCGTTGATGATCGTTCTAACTTCTGCGTCCCTAGCTTTATGTAATTATTATGTATGCTGAATTGAATTTGAGGGACGAAATGTCAACATAATTATTATGGTGGGGGCACCAAGTTGCAAGAATCATTTGGAGAAAGGGCCTTTAAGTCGGGGCGACCAGGGAATACATATAAATACAGCTTCACAACCCCGGAGTAACACAAGTCGCCTAACGTACTTATGCTTTGAAGTCGGACGCTTATAAGTAAACGGTAATAAAAACATGTATGAACGCCGACCCACCTTTCCTTTTAGCTTCCAACTGGTCCTTGACGTCCTTACCACCGTATTTAGCCTTCTGAGCCGCCATCTCCCTTATATACAGCTCGACCTGCTCGACGGTCGACCAGTACTTCTTCGCATCAGGAATAGCGAGGATATCGGAGGCGCTCATGCCTTCCGGGGTATACCAGGTGCTCTCGCCCGTCTTTTCGTTGTAAAAGTCACGCTCCAGGCCGCCTGAAGAGGTCTCGATGATTTTCCAGTCTTTGGGGTTGGAATGGGATGATGACTGTTGAATAGTAGTCAAGAGTCTATGGTTAATTGCTTCAAAATATCAAGCGGACGCAGACGTACCATGCTGATTGCTGGGGTGCAGTGATAGAGACGAAAAGAGACCGTGCGTTGAAAAGGGGCTGCTAGGCGGAACATCGTGGTCAGGGAATTGTAAGTCCCTATTTTATACTTATGCACCGAGACTCGATACGCATCAAATGGCTGTGCTCACCATATGCATACGCATCGCTTCAGTGCGTTGCCGTGATGCACCTCGTATGATACTTCTTGGATGGACGCGATTGAACCAGTACCAACTTGATCAACACGATTCTGGGCATCCAGGCAGTGCTGTATAGTGACAACGAATACGCACCTAGTACCGACGACAATTGTTGAGGATTGATTGATCGACTACCTCGCATCCTATGGTCGATCTACATCACCTACCAGTGTGATACTTTTTTGATGAAGGATGGTTTCACGAGACGGGCATCCAGGCAGTGCTGTCCAGTGACAATGAATACGCACCTAGTACCAACGACAATTGTTGAGGACTGATTGATCAGCTACCCCCTCGCATTCTCGCATCCTCTGGTCGATCTACATCATCTACCAGCGTGATACCTCTTTGATGAAGGATGGTTTCACGACTTGACTCAAAGGTGTATGGAAACAGTCAATATCACGGAATTATAGCGCACGTCTACTTAAAGGACCAAGGTCATGACCGTCATTGCTTCACCGTCGTTTGAAACGACATTTTAAGCTTCAACTAAGGCTGCAGGTAAGCGAGTCATAACTATGTCTTCCAATGTCGCCATTACTCACATCACGTCTCCTAGGTCGGCCTTCGTGAATAAAAACGCTCTGCTTCAACTCTGCTTCGATATTATCCCATATAAATCGTGCGTCGAATAATCTGATAGCGAAACTCACTATGTTGACATGCCCATACTTCGTTTTATAGCCCTTTCCCGCCATGTTCATTTCCAAAGTCTTTGTCCTCCTCTTCGCGCTTCTGGTCGGCTCAGCCCTCGCTGCCCCAGTCCGCATCGAGCGTTCGCTCGGTGAACCACAGCTCTCAACGCGTGGGATCGGACAAATGGCACAAGCCGCTGGGGTCGCCATCAAAATCAAGAAAAACCTCAAACCCACGAAAGGCAAATCCGTTTTCTGGAGCGGTAGCAGACCCAGCAAGAACGGGCCCGTGTCTGTCGAAAAAGATGCAGAACGATACGCCAAAGCCAAGGGGAAGGAAGTTCTTGCTCCAACACTACAGAAGCAGGGGATCAATATCCCAGCGCAGAAGGACAGCCCGTATTCATACAAGCTGTGGAAGTATGCATCCAAGGTCTATGCGCAGAGGACGAGCGGCTCTGCGCATGCTGTTCTTGGCTCGACGCGCAGGCCTGGCAATATATATGACACGATCGAGAAACCGGAGTTGATGAAAAATAAGAAGGTGACGAAGCTTACTGAACATAATGCGGAGACTGGGAAGAAAACGGTTGTCAAGTGAGTTTTTGGTTTCATATCGAGTGGCGTCTATTTAACCACGAGATTTTGCCAGAGGAAAGTAAAGTATTGTTGAGGTGGCGACAGTATGGTAGTTGTAAGCACGTTGACGCCGTGTGCTGGTATCGATATAGTACGTCCGCGCTCTCAATAGACAATGTTAGACGTCCATAGGCGAAGATCTTGTATGAGCTGGCTAGATTGAGTGATGGCTTGGGCTCTTCCTGCTAGGAAATACCAACAGCTGATGCGAACGTTGCAAAACTTTTGGAAGAAAATGTTGAAGAGAAGAGGGGCATGTGGGAAGTCCAGAAGCTGCAGCACGTTCGAAAAGGAGGACATTGTGGTGTTTGAAATCGTGCTTAGGTCGCACCGTACAGTTCCACCTAGAAAATGACGAAATAACATTAAGTTCCAATGTTACCATACAGGTTTCATGTACTGTACTCACCGGCAACAAGATAATCATTCTCATCCTGCCTGTCGTTGGTGTTCAGAGAAGTGTAGCTGTAAAAACACTATCTCGCTGCAGCAACATTTTTTGGACCCGATACCCAGGCTAAGTCTTCCTGGAAAAATAACTCCATTGTCCCCGAAGACAAGGCAGACGACAAGCATAGAATACCGAACAGAACTGGCCTGTGGAACGGTTGACGACAGCGACGACTCATGAGTGACCGCACATATCCGAGGCAATTTAAACTCCGCCATGGATAGTTCTGATGAGCAGCGCGCGGGTTCGTGATGATGATCAGCGCGCGCAGGGTGAGAGAGGTGAGCACCACAAGAGCACCATCCATTCTTTCTAAAACAGATTCAGGAAAGGGCAATGCTCCCCCAGTTTTCTGACATTGTCCCTATTGTTCCGAACACCGCCATAGGATTGGCCTGAGACGATGATCAAGGTGAAGCATCTCACGCCGGCTCGTGCCTTCAAGATCTAGAAGCCTATCAGATAAACTGGGTACATACCTTCTCTGGCCTAGCAAGTCCGTCCTACCCCGTTTCCACTGATTCAGCCAACAGAAAACCGATCCCGATCACAGAAAGAAGCCTTCCTTTTTGTCCACCACTTTTCTCAACTGAGATAGCGACTCCTTATCGTTCCTTCAATCTTACTGGGCTTCGTAATTTGGTACCAGTATGTCAGTGTCTAAAAATATCTCGTAAATCGTTTCAATGATCGATGCAGACCCTCTTTGCTATCTTCCAGGCTGGTCTCAGGCTCGTCCAACCCTGTCCATCCATGGATATTTGGGCTCCCTCTCAACTCCCCTCATTGAATATCTGTTGACACGTGTTCAAGATTGGCAAGAATGGTAATACATGTTATTCGGCGATAGGTTGGAGATACATGGTCCCAAATAGGCCGTCAAACACAAAACAGTCAAGAAAGCTATCGGTGATGCCTCTGATTGGTTGGTGGCAATGGCGTTTCATCCGAAGGACAAGGAATGAAGTGAATACCCAGCACCGATACGAACAACCCTGGTATAAAACCTTCACCTCACGAGCGCAGAAAAATTCAAAGTCTTCACGACTTCTGACCCAATACCCCAAGTCCTAGATTTGAACGCCCACAGAGTCATCAGTCACCCCATCGACGCAACAGGGATCAAATCGATCAAACGCTTTGTCGATCATGGACGCCACACAATTTCCTCCCCCACCACCTGCGGGGCTCAACTACATCGCAGCCATCCGACCCTCACTTAATTTTATTCTCGTGCTCACTCCACTCGGGGCCGTCCTAGTGCCTCTCATTCTTACTCTCTTCTTCTTCTCCACACCGCAATCACGGCGGCACCCCGTCTTCATTCTCAACATTCTCGCATGCCTCAGCGGAATCGTCGAAGCTGCATTGAATGCGGCACTAGAAACAAAACAAATCCTCTACCCACTCGAGCCCATCTCCAAAGAACTGCTCACGAGCGTTATCGCATTTGCCATCGTTTCTCCACTCTTCATCGACTCGATTCTTCTCTTCCGTATCCTCGCATTCTATCCTGTCAGTATGACGCCAACCTCCCAACTCATAGCGATATTTGCGCTCCCTGCCATCGTCAAATGCGGTCGGTTCATCGCGGTGGTCATGTACCTCCACCAGTTCACGCATTCTAGCGGGAATTTACCGAACGTGCTGTTGGCTGCCGAATCAACTTGGCCTAAAAACCCATACATTATTTCCGAGTGGTCGCTACAGATGGTTGATAACACGTAAGTGCTCCGAGTCTGGCTGTTAAATTTGGTTTAACTTTATGTTTATTTGAATAGATACGCATCAGTCTTCTTCTTGTACAAGATTTACCAATTCCGAAGACGCGACAGCAGTTTCATCATTCGAAGCAGTAAGTAATATGAATCACGGAACAAGCGCCCATATCTGAATTAATCCCTTCCCCTACAGAGGGTCTTTTATCCCACTTGCGCTCCTTATTCGTGATCGCGCTCGGGAACTTCGTCTTCCCGTACGTCAATCAATCCTTTCTCGATATAAGCCGGGAAATTAATGTTTGGCATCCACTTTCCCAATGTTCAGAGTCGTGATGAATATCGCATCAATCGCTCTCATCGCAACAGATCCCTCATTCATAAACGGCTCCTATATCCTACTCTCTAACAACGTAAGTCTATTGCTGCTTTCCCTTGGTATTTATCCTGATATTCGTTCTGATTCTTACAGTACGTGGCAATCATCGGAGTAGTCTTCGCCACCATCTGGACACGGCGCCAGAACTGGAACAAACACGACTCGCCAAACCGGGGCTCAGGCCTCGAATCCGAAAAGCCCAATGATCATGCTTTCGATCCTGCGGTGAAGACGACCAAGATATCCACCCTCAATTTCGGGAATGCCGACAGGGCAGGAGAGTCCGAGTTCGAGACGAGTGAGGGTACACATATGTCTCCGAGCGCGGAATCCGGGCGATGGAAGGCGAAGGATGAGGGCTCTTATGATGACGCGGCGCATGTGAAGAGCGAGAAAGAAAAATCTGTATGGTCTGAAGCCCTGCCGTCCACGACAACAACGACTGTATGAAAAGGTTGGCAGCTTGATCGATATTTGTAGATTATGAACTTGTACGGTATTTAAAAGAATGGAATCGCAAGGGTTATGGATAGTAGAACTCAAGCGCTGGGATCCTGACTTTAAGCATCCTCATTTGTCAGTTCCAGGCGGATATTTTCTACTTGCTGGCCGATCTCCTTCAACTCCTCAATGCCTTCCTTTTGTTCTGTCTCTATCATTTGTAGGTCTTGAGTGATGTTCTCCAAATCTTTCATAGACGCTTTCAACCGTGCCAAGAATCCATCGCCCAAACTACTGGCGTTCCGTCGAAGAGCACTTGCGCCCGGGTTTCTTACATTAACTTTGATATTTATTCTCATCAGGCTGGAAGTCTGGAGCTGTGGTCTCGAGGTTAGCATGTCAAAACATATACGATATCGTCGACCTCACAGTTTTGTTCCACATGCTCTTGAACTGGGGAGGTTCATGATGCGCGTTGGACGTAGGCAGGATACTAGATGTGTTTCCCGGAGGTGTTCGAGGGGTATCACGCACCACTACTGGTACGATGATTGTCTGTAGAAAATCAAAGGTCTGGCTGGGGACCCAGGGTTTCGTCGCCCGCGTATTATGTTCAAAAGCTGATTCCCGATCAATGGGGGAGGGTCGGGCAACTTCCACGAGTCCGAAGGGCGATTGTTGAGCGATATTACACAAATCGACAGCTTGGCTCATGATGTATAACTTGAGGAAACCGAGCTCTATGCATCCAGTCCCGTCGTTCTCGAAAACATGGGGCACGCCGCCGCTTCCCGTTCCACACCCAATAGTCAGGGATTGTTTTGCTCGCAGAGGTGGATCCACCTTGTTATGTCCTGCAGTTGGCGGCAGGTACACTGGGGCTGCACCAAATTTTCGGTTAGTCAAAGGTGACAGGTTCTGGAAGGATCTGACTGACTGATACTTAGATCGATGCTTTCGAAATAGAAAAGGGCTGGATATATGTCGAATTCGGTATCGTTCTCAATAATGATGATCTGTGCGGATCCGTCCATTTCAAGATCAATTCCCTGCCCATCGATATTGAGGTTATCCCCGATGATGGTCGGAGGCTCGTCGTCGTATACCTTCGCTTTAAAAACCTTCAGAGAAATCTTTCCGGAAAAATCCTCATCTACCGGAATTTTTGGGAAGCGGAGATGGTATAGGTGGTGAGATATCGCGTGTATAATCCTCTGCAGGCCGACGGCTTCTTGGGGGGCGGTGTGCGGGAGGCGCTTAAGGCCCCGTCGATTAATTTCGGAATCAATGAAGTCAAAGGTTATGCGGTCGTCGTGAGCTGTCGAGATAATGACAGAAGCGCCCTCTTCAATGGGCGACAGTGCAATATTCATTGGCTTCATTACGTTGTCCGCCAGCTCTCGAGCCCTAATGGCATCATGAACCATCCGTTTGGAAGCTTCGTCTCGGACGTGAACCTTGAGCTCTGGTCTGTCTCCTAGACTAACATGCTGAGCAACGAAGGACGTCCCATGAGGCAGAATTGGGGGAGCTGTCGCTTCAGAGTTGTACAAATGTACTTTGTTGATGGAGACCTCTGCAAGGGCCTCTTCGAGATAGTAGGATTCGAGGTCCTTCCAAACCAGAATTTTCGATCCAGTCGTAATCCCATGTGCACTTCCTGCATCAAGGTTAAGAACTTCGTAGTTAACCGAACCAGTATATGATATCCGTGGGCAATGGGGGACCTTGGCGTTGAACACAAAGCGATCCTGGTGATCGCCCTCGCACTGTGGATTTTGGCTGCACCGAAACAATTAGACATTGCGAAATGCGCATGAAAAAAACCGGCGTTACTCACCCAGGAAGTTCGCCAACAAGGTCTAGGAGATCTTTGTATGTCAGCCTTTCGAGTTGCACTCCATGTGATCTCCAACGTTGAAGGGCTTTTAACAAGGCATCTGTGAAAACACCGTGACCGCAAAACTCCCTGGCCCGCTCCTCTGCTCCACATGCCGAAATGAGGATGTGGGATTTAAAGCCACCATGCAGAAACCCTGGTGCGACATTCAAAGCACGAGTCGGAGAAATGGGTTCCGCTTTATAGGCATGCTCCTCGTCCAAATCATACGGGAGCTGGAGACGATACTGCACACCTCGCAAATCATATTGCGATGTACGAGTGCCAGATCCTGAGAAACAGTTGTCGAGAATGACCGTCTGAAATTTGAATCAGTACTTAGTATACGGAGTGATGGGTTTCTCCTCTCACAATGTTATTTCCTTTCATGTCTGCCATTTTTTTAAGGATCCATCCCAAAGTTCGATCTGGAATCCCGTGGACATCCTCCCCATCAATTTTCATTCCGCAATCATGAGGTATCAACATCTGAGTTTTGGAATTGGTCGTAGTCCATCCCCGAGGCGCCTTCGCCTCCGCCCCATGTCCAGCTGAAGTAGATGAGAATTGGATCACCGTGTTGAATCTTGGGATTGTCGATGAACGATTTCAGCTCTAGGAGAATATTTTCCCTTGTTGCTGTAGCGTTCCGGAGACTTGTAATGTTTCTCGGATTAACGGACAGCACCGCTTGGAGATACTCGTTGATTCCATCGGCATCAGCGAGGCAGCCACTCAGATTTCGATATTGAGGGGACTGGTATTCGTTAATCCCTATCGTCAATGCGAATAGCTGTCCTCGGACCGCGCGATCGCTCTCTTCGCTAGGGGAAAGCAAGAATATCACACCATTCCCCCAGCGAAAAAATATAGCTGCCTACCCGTTCATGCGAGGGGGAGGAGTTCCCTGGTTACGATAATCGAATGATTGGAAGTCTGTGTGATATTCAGAACGATCTTCTTATTTGATCGGCATCATCGCCGAATAATGACCTCGCTGACCGCCATGTCCAATGACGCCGTTCCTGGTATGATCATCGCTCAACGTTCGGGGCGCCATTCTCTGACCCAAGAGTACCAATGGCCGAGGAACAGAATGCTGGTGAGATCGAATATGGTGGGGGAGGAAGGGCTTGGGAAAGCTGGGGGTCACTTATTACCTGGGTGCCATCGAATGTATATATTTGATACCCACGTGTTGTACCTCGCATGACATGATTGTTCGTTATCCCTGAGCGCGTGAGCCCCAATTAGCGCCGGTCCTTGCTTTTTGGCGGGGAAAGCACTTCTGGCGCACAGGTTTACGGCGCCAAACGACAAGTAGCGCTCGCCCCCTGTCATCGCCGAAATACGGAAGCCGGCGTCCATTCAATTGCAACGAGGAGATATGTAAACATGATCATCGCGATAAGAGCGGAGATAACATTGACAGGCGCTCGACTATTAACACCGATGATGCGACTATGCCTTAACCCCACACTCGTACGTTTTACCATCTTCGAGAAAGCCAGATAGCATCGCAACGAACCGGTCCTCTATCGAGCCGTACTGCATAATCTCGACGCAGAGAACAGCTTCACCTGTTCTGTAGGTTGTTTTCAAAATGGTCCGTGTCGATTCTAACTTACCATACAATCCAGAAACATGTCCCAAGATTTCAACGAACATCCAAACAATAGGAGGCCCAATATACGACCCCTTCAGCGGGGTATCGGTATTGTAGAATCGCCGCCAAGGGAGTCAGCTTCGAGCTCGTACAGGATTACTTTACAGACCATCATTGCAACGAGTCCTCCGGGGTCCTCTTCGAGCGTTAACGCCCAAAACGAAAGGAGATTTGCAGATAGCGTCCCTTGGGAAGAAATGGATTTGGTCCTTTCCACCTTGGAGGAAACAATAAGCAAAATGCAGACAAAAATCTGTGCGCTGCACAACCTTAATCAACAGGAAAAGGATGGAAGGGAAGCCCTTCAAGAAAAGTGTCGAGGATTGGAAGCTGCCGTTCGGACTTTGAAGGATCGACTCGAGGAAAGTGAACGAGACAGGGACAGAGCCATACAAGAGTCGGGAAACCTGAGGCATAGGACGGAGGACAGCCTCCCAGTTCGATCAATCCAAGAAAGGACGGAGACAGAGCAAGAATTCCCCGATGACAGGTACGAGCGGAGATACGGAGATCGACATGTACAGTGGCCTACGAGTCCATCGCAGGGCTTTCCTCTACCAAGGGAACGAAATTACAACTCTGAATACAGCGTAGGACAACCACACCTTGCGCAGCACGCTCCGTTCGTTGGCGGTTTTTGGAACCCGTGGGATCTAGAGGAACGATGAAGCGCTTGAGCGCCAGATTCAGGCGTTTCGTGGACCGTTTCATGGATTTGAAATCAAACCAATTCCCAGTGCGTTTATTTCAGGGTGGAATACCATCCCACCCTAAGTTTACTTAGCTTTGATCTTAAATTCATACGGCGAGGTCACAAAGCCATGATCATCAAAGTTCACCTGTACAATAACAAGATAATCCATGAAACTTTTACCACCTCCCCATTGGCGTCTGTCACAGATGAGTCGATGACGCGACCAATAAAATCACTGCCTGTTCACGGCAGTACTAAATTATTCAAGGATGTGATCGCCAATTCTAAAGTACTTATCTGCTGACAATGTTGTAAACGGATCAGATTAATCACGGAGTCCGGAGCCAATTACTAGCTTAGCTCAGTAACTAGCGCTCGCTACCTGAATAACAATGCGACCTGGTAACTTTCGACTCTTGCAGCGCCAGAATCCGATCAGCAGAACGTTCAATGACAATGGAAAAATGAATAGAGATAGCGGAGGATTTAAGTGATCAAAGGTCCGACGAGGGTCGCAACGTTGGGTCAGCGGGATCAAGTGATTGTGATTATGGTGGGAAAAGGAAGCCGACGCGCAATTCAGCATCCATCGTCTGAGTCTCTTGTACTTCTCGATCTTTAGAAACTGTGACATTACTCCCCTCAGCAATTTATAAACATGTCGTATGTATTTGGCTGCGGTTCTCATCGCTGTAGCCTCTAAACAATCTACTTTTTCAGTGACAACTCCGAATCCCCGTCTAAATCGACACGGCAATCCCTTCGCACGGTGGAATATGCAGATCATCCATTAACAATCACCTTCGATGTGGAGATAAATGTAGAAGAAGGGCGACCCGCCGGCGCAGGATTCTTCTGCCCGAGGCCACCTTCAAGGGCGAACACAATGCCCCCCCATGACGGTCCTTCAGAGGAGAGGAAACGACCACAGAGGTGCAATTCATTGAGCGGTGCGGACAAAAGGACCGAAGACGAGTACGAGAGACTGAAAAAGCGGCCAGAAGAAATAGAGACTGAAGTGGAGACCCTGCAGCTACAGGTAGAGGAAGGCCGTAGGGGGCAAGAGCGTCTGACACTGGAGATGCAAAGAGTCAGATTAGATGCGCTGGAGAAGGAGATTGAATTGAAAATTCGAGAGATGGAGCGCCTAATCGATGAGCAGAATGCGTTGGAGTTCCCTTCAGTGGCTACGCCGAGCGGCCCCTTGGATCCCAGCACAACCACAGAACTATCAAATGACTCTAGAGGTCCCGACTCGGAAATTCAAGTAGAGGAAGCGCATCATCCTGACCTTTCGCTTCCAACGATCATTGAGCAACAAGGATTACCCTATTGCCAGCCTATGTGGACTCCATACAACGTGCTGTTTCCCACTCCATCTTTTGGCGATTTGCAAAGGGAACCATGGATCCATTCTCAACCAAGGCGCGAAAGAAATTATGTGACCCACCAAGCACCATTCGATCATGGTTCACCGAACGGATGGGCACCGAGTATCTATCCGGGATTCACCGTTCAAGATCGCCCTCCGTCTTTGTGGGTTGTGCCCCATCCTCCCAATGGAAGAAATACGCCTTACCGAGCTCAACATCCTTCGACTGGAGACGGTTACTTTCCTGGGGGATTTAACCCACGCCTGTACCGGCCAAGCTGATCAGGTACGGGTGGAGAGTTGGGTCGTGTTGGCGCCTGGATCAGATATCGGTCGTGGAAATGGAGTCGTACGGCCAGAGATCGATGCATCGTGAATGTGGAGTGCTAGCAGAGAGAGACTGATACTCACAAATGTTTGGTGTGCAGCCCGTTGGTTTCAGACAGCCTTTTCTTTGGTTCTACTCATCTTATCACATTTTTTGCTTACCTTTGAAAAACTAGGCTTAGATGGACGGCGATAATAATAACAATTGGTGTCCGATATCGATGACCTTGAGGGGAAGATCTCGCAGTGGGGGATTTCGTTGTGGGGATCAGGAGGCTGGGATAGAGTTGGCAGATGGAAGAGGCTGGGTGACAAGATTCTCGTAAGGCCTAAGCCAGGGTACTTATTCTTCTCACAACGTGAAGTTAATCATGTATCACGTGGCCGCGTTTGGAATTAGACTCCTCGCCTCGATGATGGTTAGGTTAGTGAGACTGACGGTTGAATAAACCTCCCTTGGATTTGTTATTCTATCCTGCGTAAGTAGTGCACCTTGGACTTACGTGGTACCTTAACCGCTTGTTAACCGAAATCAAATTTCCAAAATATGTTCCCACCTAGTATTGGCACTACAGACTTGAAGGACTTATAATTAGTCCCCCTATTCCGAGAGCATTGGTGAACATAACTTAAACGTCAAGGATAAGTTTGATAATAGAATATGTGGTTCCTTTCCGAATGAGCGCTCTACAGGCACCCCGAAAAATTCATAAAATCCTCAAATTCATTTTACAATTCTATTCAAAAGGAAGAGGAGAAAGGCCTCTCCTCCGTCCTATTTTGCGTGAATTTTTCGAAAATCCTCTAGGTCAGAGCCGCACCGCTATGAGTCAAATGCAATTGTGGGAAAACCCTTCCTCCCGCCCTCACCCCCCAGTGACCTACTTTGCAGCTCCCAAAAACTTCATTTTGTTCACCCCAGTTCATCGCTTTGTGAGAAAACGTCAAACCTGGTTCCTGTCGCCAATTTAGAAATGTCGTACGTCTCTTCATTGTTGCTCTCACCGTTGTCATCTGTCATCCCGTTTCTAAAGGAGTTAATTCCACAGCTTTTCTAGCGACAATTCATCTCAATCGAGCCAACTATCAGTTCACTCCCCGTTCCAAACAGCGGGAGCTTCAGATGTCCTCCTCACCGTCGTGGTCGAGCTGGATATAGGACGAGAATGTGTCAGTTCTGCCACTGGCACACTACTGCCCTATCCCAGGCCGCCATCAAGGGCCAAAACAATCCCTGCGATTTCCAGTGGCGATCGTGCTTCAGAAGAGAATGGACAACCAGGACAACCAAAGAGGCGTAGTTCCCTTGGCCCAGAGGGTATGGACAGAAGCAGCCAAAGCGAGTACGAGGCACAAGATCGAGTCAAGGAATTAGAGAATGAGGTAGAAACTCTGAAGCTACAAGTCAAGGAAGGCGAGACGGGAAGGGAGCGTTGGTTCCAAGAGATGGAGACACTCAGGAACGATGCACTGCAGAGAGAAGTAGAGGCCAAAATTCGAGAGATGGAGTGGCGCGCAGAGAATGTGGCGCAGAAAACCCCGCCAGTTTTTACGCCACACACCAGCAGCATCGCGGACACAGCGCAGTTGACCCTCCCATCGAACAACCCCAGAGGCCCTGATGCTGTGGGGGAGCGAACGCACCCCATTTGCCCACTTCCTTCATTCACCAGACAACAGGGCGGAGACTCGGACGCGCACGCCGGATACTCTGCCTATGATACACCTTCAGCTCATGCGGCAGAGATGGACGGCGCCTTCTACAACGCACCGCTTCCAGCCTCCGGTGTCGATAATTTGCAACAGAATCTGCAGCAAGCATCATGCATCCAAACTGCGCCACGGGAAGAAGGCCGTTACGCCGATGGGACACCCGCCCTTCCATATCGAAGGGCAAACATATATCCTTCATACGCTCACCTCCAAGCACCAAACTATGCTCCGCTCAGCGGATCGGCGCCATATGGGTATGTGGAGCCTATTGGGCAATCTCAGCATCCATCCCCTCAGCACAATAACTGACGTACGCAATAGTTGGCAGATTCCGCACCCGCATGGAAATGCAGTACCTAATCCGCAACAAGGATTCCCTCATTTTTCGTGGGCTCAGGCTTACCCATACGCAGAGGGGAATCGGCTTCACCCATATCCTGCCCAGCCACCGCAATTCTCGTATCTCGGCGGGCAGGGTTACGCGGGCGACAACGTCTACAGGGCATCAACAACCCCAATGTACGAGGTGGGATCGCCCCGATCATCCTCGCAAGGACTTGCTCAGCAGCATTCGGCTGGTGTTGCTGAGGACGATTACTTTGTTGGGGGGTTCAATCCATACCTGTATCAGCCATACTAAGCAGGCACGGGGTGGTGACATATCGAGGTACGATCGTCCCATGTCCGAGTTTGGCGCGAATTTGAACCAGAGATAGGCCTGGACATCAGACGGATGGAGTTGGTATGGACATTGGAGTTTCCGAGCGCTTCCTGGATCGTTTCTATTTTTTTTTTTTGGATTTCGAGAGCTATGCGCGAAGGAGGATCATGTAAACAATCACTTTTGGGAATTTTAAACCACTGATGGAACACAACGCGCTCAAAGCCCCCGTTTCCCGAAGCACAACGTGGCGCCATGCATCTCCAGGAGCGAAAGGAGAATGAGCACTCACAAATGTAGCCTGGATGTAGGTCAATGATCGGTTTTTCACATTCTTTAATATGGACCTTGTACTTCATCGTATTTTCGTCACATATTGCTTTTGAGAGGATGAGGATGTCGGTGGAAATGAGGTCGCGATATCGAATTCGAGATCTCGAGCAAGGACAGCGTTGAAGGTGGGTGCATGTATCCTGCGGAGTAACTGTGGGGTCAACGGGTAAAAACAGACGTGTTCGTGTTTAGACCACGTGTCAATGGCATCCATACCTATAGGTGTGTATACTCTATTGCGACCGAGATAAGATTAACCTGGAGATGGGCTGAATCAGGCTGAAATTATATTTTGACCAAGTACCATGTTGCTGACGACATGGACATCCAAGTCTGGAAGAGTGAATGTACAGGCTTTAAATGTTTTTATGGATATTTTTTTTTGGTGCTGGTGGTAGGATCAGCAGTGTATCGGGCTAGTCCCCATCCCATCATCCCGAAACCCGAGATACCGTTTAAGAACAAAAACATTTGGGGCTCCAGGTCGTCACAGGAAGTCCTGCAATTTCCTTGACATCTGGAAAGTTCATGCACGGACTAGTTTTATGAACGGGCCCCCTTACTGCGATAACAGATCATAAATACACAATACTTTGCACTCGAATCCCGGGCTTCAAACTTAAAGGGCAAATTTTGGGTAACCGTCGTAAAAAGTCCTCCAATCGGGATGGGGGAGGCCAAGGGGGTTAGATAGATAATCAGAGTTCGAATGGCACCACCGTGGATGACACACTCCCATTAGAATATGCGACATAAAGCTTCGGGAATCGTTGAGGCAGCTTGGAACATCGTACCGTCTAGACTGCAAGCATCATTCGACTGCCCCTCGAGGATGGAAATGACGATGGGAAGAATCGTATACACTCCATAGCTTCGTGCTCGACTGGTCTTACCACCGCCGGCGGGAAAATCAGTTATGTTTATCCACTGACATTTGACAGCAATATCAAAGTGGATATACATAGCACAAGGCGCGAACGGGCTTTCCCCCCCATCCTCCCACCAACTATGATCTTCCTAGCTCATCCTACCATCTCCCCGGGCTTTCAAGATCCAGATTCCAGACGCATAGCAAATTCAAAGAACAAGAGTCGCAAAATCCGGCTGGACGGCCTCGAGTTGAGAGATATGATCCCTGGGAAATTCAACTTGCCGACTTAATTCCTTGGGTGCACAGAATGAAAATCCAAGTAGAGCGAGTGATGCTATGAGCCAGCCGTTCGTTCGCGGGCTCAGGGCGCCGACCACACCCATTTGGAAAAAACAAGTGTCGTTGCTCGGATCGATAAAGCCCTCAGTATTGCCCCAGTACCTCGAGGCTCCTTGACTACCGCCCACCACAATAAATGGGAACGAGAACCTGGAAGAACACGTACGTCCAAAGGCTCCTAGAGCTCCTTGGCCGTCGTCGCTCGCGTACTTACACCTTGATAGGAACGAGAATGGGTTGGCGCAGGGTCCACCCCACCATCACCAGCCGCAACAACCAGATGCACCGCAAAATAGCGCCACTCTGGGAACTTGGGCTCCAAATCCCCACATTTTACACCCAGATGAAGATAGCGGCTCGGAGAGTAGAAATGTCGATCGCCAGGCTATCGATGATGAAGCAGCAGCTCAAAAATTCGAAAGCGCCCAAGGCGACACTGCCCACTGCGCATCCAAGGCAGGAAACGGAATGTCCAGCGACAAGAACGAAGCCTCAAAGGCCGAAGAAGGAGTCACAGAGATAGCGACGAAGGGCCTCAAGGACGAAGGACAGAACTTGCCGCTCTCAGCTCTGTCCTTCAACCACGCAGAGATTCCTCGACGAGCCGGGTCTGACACATCGCCCATCCACGAGGGTCGGAAGACGGTGGAAGAAATGGCCAACCAGAACCTGGAAACCTCAAAGAACGAAGAAGCAGACACAGATATAGTGAAGAAGAGGCTCGAGGAGAAAGGACAGGCTATTCTGGCCTTCAACCCCTCCGAATTTCCTCGCAGCATCGGTTCCGTGGAGGACGTATTGCCCATTGAAGAGGATTGGGTAATAGTGGACGATACCATTAATCTTGCAGTAAGTCATCGTATCCTTTCCAGTTCCAGCACAAGCTGAGGCTCGAACAACAGGATGCGAGGCCTCTGTTGGCCCGAACCTCTTCTGGCGCGGGCGCTGGAGAACCACAATCCAAACCCTTTTTGTTACATATATTGGAGTATGCGCTGGCCAGACCGCCAGCTGGGCGTCCAGATACCCAAGCTCGCTATCGCGCCGCACAGTCTCCGCCGTTGTCATCGTCGAGACACGTGCGCTCGGGAGAGACGGATGAGTGCAAGGTAGGAGTGTCCTGATTCACTGTCGCCAATCCAATACTCAGAATAACGATGAACTAGGCCTTGCAGAAAGTAGGCGCGTATACCGCCCGTAATAACCCGGCCGACATTGTGGAACATCGGAACATTCGAAGAGCCAGCGAAGATCCCGTAGTCATCCATCCGCAGCACTGCGCCAGTAATTCGTCCAATTTACTCCGTGTGGTGCCAGACGAAATGGCAACCCGTCGTATCAATGCCTTCGAACCGCGATTCTCTTCACTCTGCTCGATAGCCAACATACCGCAGGATCAACCCAAGTATTCAGATAAACCCAATGCAGAATCGCGACTCGCGCGTGCTCGATTGCTTTGCCCCGGCGAATAGCTCCGTCCAGAAAGCAGGCGTAGAGACGTCAGATCTCCCAGTGCAGTTACAAGTTCCCTGGACCCTCGAGAAGCAACAGAATACTGGGGGGGAACCAATTCTCGTCATCTATCGTCATCCTTCGTCATGCGTTGGGGTCCAAGTTGGTTCTAGTTCGAATGGAGGGGGGAGGTTGGTTGGGTTTCCGCAGTATGTGCTCATGGGTGGGTGATTCTAGATGCCTCCGATGTCTGCGTCGCGGATGAGTGGGTGATATATGCTGCTGCTTTCTATTTTCGTTGAACATGTTGTGTTGGCGACCTCGGTGAAATATATTTGCTATTTTCGACCTGCTGTTGCTTTCGTTTCAATTCGGGGCCCGTGTTCCTGAGTATTTCAAGACCTTGGAGTGTTTAATCCGACTCTATAGTTTCCATCGAGAACACCGAGCGGGGAGGAAAATTAGAAAGGTGACGGTGATCGTCGGAGCTTGGTGGTTATATATGGTGGGATTTATCAGCTACATAAAAATCCAATCAATATTATACTCCTGTTGTAAAATTGCGAAGAGTTTCATCTGAAAGGAATAGAGCGCGAGCGACACAGAAAAGCCATGTTGGTATCAACGCCATGTTATATATCTCGCTTATTATGTACAAGTATACTACCGTACGATCTCTACTGTAATGGTTTTATAAGCTTTCGGGACAAGGATCTAGTTTTAATATATTCACCCAAAAGAACACCTCTGGTCCTAATTGTCAGTGAGCATACTTTCCCTTCTGTGGTTGGGTTTCCATGAATCGGATTGGTGACGTACTCGATCTAGGAGAAATGGCGACCAAGGATTTGAAGCGGCTCATCCTAAGGCCGCGGCCATCGTGCATCAAGCAAGGACTACCACGTTCGCAGCGTCATTCACGAATCACCTGGGCCCAGTCGATGTTGAAATGTTAAACAGGGCGCATTTTCAGCACAAGGTCAGGAGCAATAATGCGGTCGAAATGATGCCCTCAAATAACTATGGAAGTTTTTCAAGTTGACAAGAGATTCGGATGCAGTGAAGATGACAATCTGAGCAGCATGCTTTTCATAGATCCTCAAGGATATGGGATCGCCCATAAGCAAGTCCTCAGAAAACCATCCCAGGTGGTCATATCCGGAATATCACTCAGATCTATCAAGCAAAAATCGATTAAACGGTTATATAAAGAAGGAAAAAGTCGGACCGGGATCAACACGGATAGTCATAGCATGGGGAAATTGGAATCCAAAAACCATCGTCGGCCTAGAGTTATTGAAACGTTGAACGTTCAACTTGGTTTGAAGCAAAAGGCAACGTGACAGGATCACGTATGAGTCACCCTTGTCACACCCCATATGTATCACAGTTTGCGGAACTCGGCTCTTGGAATTGTACCTCATGGCGTCCATCCTCTACCGTCAGTACCTGGGCGAATCCGACCTTCCACATATCATGGCCCTCGTCCAGAGCGAGCTCAGCGAACCCTACGTTATATACACTTTCCGCTATTTCCTTCATCAATGGTAAGCACCAAGCTCAATCTTGGTCGTGTGATCACCCTCCAATGACCAATGCTCTTCCCCTCCGTTACTTTCCTAGGCCCCATCTGTCGTTCTTGGCAAGTTTTCATCTCTGGGCAAATATATACTCTTTGTTTTCTGACCTCATCGTTACAACAGGCCTATTCCAGCGATTCCCCGACGAAGGAGCCTATCGGTGTGATAGTATGCAAGCAGAGTCTGCACAACGACCTCACGAATAGGGGGTACATCGCTATGCTCAGCGTGGATAAGAAGTGGCGTAAACGAGGAATAGGTTCGTCACCCCCTTCACCCTCTTTTCCTTCCTCACAGGATTTCTTAGATTGAACTTGGGAAACCCACCATACCTCTTGGTGCGGACCTTATTGTTCTCTTTTTTTTTCTGAATATAGCTAGCTCGCTCGTCCGAAATTCAATTCAAGCCATGAAGGAAGATGGGGTCGACGAGGTATGTCGTGATTTATTCCATTCCACACGTCCATAAAATGAACCTAACGTCATCTAGATCGTTCTCGAAACCGAATACGACAATTTCGCCGCGCTATCTCTCTATGAATCTCTCGGGTTTATGCGAGAGAAGCGCCTCCATCGATTCTATCTGAATGGCAAAGACGCTTTCCGGCTCGTGCTGGTGATGCCCCCGCACAACGACGACGGCGGAGAGAACACCCCACCCCAACGGACGTCGGACATGGCGAAACGCTTTCTCCGACGCCCTCCGCATCGTGCCATACGCGTGTCACCTTACTCTGACGATGAAGATGAGATATCTGCGCGTTGATCCACTCATTGATCCATTTTCGCCCTCCCACCTGATCCACTTTATTCGCCTCCTTGGCTATTTTTTGATGATCTGCCTCATGTCGTACGTCAGGCAGTCTTTTTTTGTTGAATTGAGACCCCACCCCCTCCTCCGGATCATGGGGCGCTCAAGCTGTATTCTAAATTCTTCCTTCGGACTCTGTTTTTTTTTTCTGTTTCTTTCTTTTTCTTGTCTTTCTTTCTTTTTTTCTTTTCCTGTCGTTGTATCGCCTCTCGAATCCCCATCTCAGTCGTACCCTAACACATTGTACTATATCTGTATCCTCACCATTAGCTAGTTAGTCAGTCTCTCAGTCCCAGTCAGTCACTAGTCAACGTTGCTACCCCCTCTATCTATAGTTAGCTATCCATGATCGTCGATCATCCCCTCTCTCTCACCTCCGGCTCAATACTCATCCGCACCACAACAACCACCCCTCAGGACTTTTGCGTACTTGCATCGTACTGTACATATGTTTTCTTTTGTGCAATACATGTCGTATATTTATATATATCGCATCGTGCGTGTGCGTGCGTGTATATACTTCCGCATTCACATCCGCATCGCTGCGTGCGTGCGCATGCATGCATATGCACTTTGGAAGTTGGAACCCCGGTGGTCGTATCAAATTCCAAAATTCCCATTCCCGCAACCCCTTCGCAACGCTCACGAACGTGGGTATTAAGTATTTGTTATCGATATCTTCCTTCATCTATATCTCATCCGACCATCCATTTCTTTCACTTCTTCATTTCTATTCTTTCTTTTTTACTTACTTCGTCCGTGGAAAATCCACGAACATGGTGGGATACAACGTGCTTTTTTTAGGCCGTTCACATGGAGAAGGGAGTGAAGTTCGAATCTGGGAATGACGTCAGAGATCGAGCAATCGGGTCAGTACCGGGTCCTGAACTTGCTTTAAACCGGCTTTCGAATCTCGAGGCGTCAAGCAATTGCAAGCCATTTTAGTTTGCGTTCACGTATAAATTCGAGTACTGCCTTTAGTAATCTAGCACAAATGCTACCTACTTGACTCCAGAAGAAAAGAACGCAATCCTTTCAACGCCGTGACGATTCAACGAACGAACGAACGACAGCCGTGTTTCTGGTTGTCGCTCTGATACTGATTGAGGGTTCTGTAGGGTTGTCATTATGGCTGATCATGAGGTCGGGTTGGGTCATAGATTAGATTACTTAGATATCACGACACACGGCGGACTGACTGGCGGACGGTTTTTGCAGACGTTTCTCTCTCTTTCATTCGTACTACGACATTCTGTATCTAGGTTATCTCGTACGCTCCCCGAATTCCATCTATTTTCCCCGCCTGACCAGCCTTTTTCCACCGACGGCTCGGGGACATCCGAGTCCCCACAGTTCGAAACACCAATAGCTGTACACCAAAATTGTGTTACTCGTCCATCGTAAAAAATCCGAGATGCATTCTTTAGTCGATGGACGTGGAATCAATACTTCCACCGAAAGTTATTTTGTCGCGATTTGGATCAAAAGAGCGGGATCGATGGACAGCCTTGCGATGGATCTGATTTGCGTATCCCATCCTTTGCTCCATGAATGGATATCTACGTAAATGCAACATGAGAGTTATAACGTTTTAGAATCACTCGCGGAGGTGGTTCATGAACGAACCCCAGTGCCGACAAACGGGGAAGTTCGGAAGCGCCCATGATGGAAATGCTTACGCCTGTTTATGTTTTCCATCCATTAAACCATGATCATGAGAGTCGGTATGTCCAAGGCATATATATGATCACCACTCTCCTGTCTCCATGCTTCATTGCTCATATCGCGGAATGTTTGGACCTCTCATTTTGACTACAAATGGATTTTCCATGTCATGTCAAGCCACGCACAACGTGTTAGGGCGCTGTTTTGCTAGGGAGGTACTGGATACAATCATGCGATCTGAAGTGCATGGGATGCAGGCCGAGTCATGTACAGAGACGTGTCGTATGCCCTGTTCCCACAGGAAAATACCAGCCTATAACACCCGACGCCGGCGCTGCGATCCCTTGGATTTGGGTCCTACTTTTGAGAGGCGTTGACTCACCGGTCCAGCAGGCGGACAGCCTGAGCCCTGAGCCCTGCATATCCTCATGATCAAGGATGATCACTGGTTGTCTCAAAGTAAACGAAAGGGATTGCAGTGCGCGGAATCGTCCGAGCAACGCGGAAAATCACTTCCAAAACCGCCGACGCCTAGAAAGGCTGTGGCAAAAAACCCCTGTTCTTCGTGCACGCTGCTTCAACTCTTCAACTTGGAACTCTTTTCGGTTCATCACAGCAACCGCAGGATGTTCGACGATTTTTCTGCTTGTGAGTAGGCTTTTCTTTGGATGGGTTAGGAATCTCACGGTTCGCATTCCTCAGTCCTCGAGACCCAGCGTCCAGACTCCCCACAACCAGACCTGCCCTCCCATTTCATAGACATCTCGACGGAAATAGTCTCTGAAGGAAATGAGGAGGCACTCAACTTTCGATTTCTGGCCGATCCGTGTCTCTCCTATCCTGGAAAGATCGTTTCTGTTGTATACCGACGCAACAAGAACGAGCCAGTTTGTGCTGAAAACGCGATTTTAGATTATGATGATGATGATGATCTATTGGACAAGCAGCATGAAGCGTTGCAAGCGCTCCTGAAAGCAATTCCCGACATTGAAACCAGATCTGACTTCCTGTATGACACGGCGACGTGCATTACTATCGAGACCATCGACGGTAAACTCACGGCGTCTATCACTGAAGACGTAGACGCGATTATTTCCTACTTCCCTATCCCGTTGTCCCTCTCACATATCCCCACCATCTCAGTAACTGAACTCAAGCGCATTCGGCCTCTTCATGTGTATGTGGACTGCGTCAAATGGCAAGGAAACACTTACGCCTTCAAAAGATCTGGCGAGGATAATCACCACGGATCTTCCATGGAGCTCACGATCCTCGATCGGCTTTCCAAGTCACCTAACATCATCAATCTCGTAGCCATCGTCGTCAATGCCGACAACACTATCCTTGGATTTCTCACCCCATTCATTCGCAGTGGTGACCTAGGCAATGTTTTCGAAAGAGCACGCAGAGGTCTTGGTCTAGGCAATGAGGATGATGCCACTGCTTTCGAATGGCCACTGAAGCTCTCCTGGGCGCGCCAGATTACACAGGCCGTGGTGGATCTGCATTCCATCCAGGCCTATAACGGGGACTTGAAGCCTCAGAATGTACTCATCGACTCCACTGGACAAGCGCTGCTCATCGATTTCCATTCCAAGGGTATCTCGGACGAATTCGCAGCACCAGAACTCTTGGAAATGTTTTATTCTTCTACCCATGAAACAATCACCATACCCCCTTCTTCGGATGTGTACTCACTTGGGTTGGTCCTTTGGGCAGTGGCTGAGGAAAGGTGGAGGGGAATGCGTCCCCCCGTGTGGCGAGAAGGGATCTTGACGACGCCTGATTGGTACAGAGATGTCGTCAGACGGTGTCTTGCCTTGTCCCCTGAGGCCAGGCCGTCTGTCGCAGACGTATTGGCCCTTCTAGAGTCCGAGGGAGGGTAAGTAGTCAAAAAAAGGTCTGTTGGCCAGCAATAAAATCTTGTACTGCATTTTTCGCATTTGCTACAGTTTCATGGTTGGATAACATAAGTTTGGTATTTTGAACCCTGAGGCCTGAGTCAGTATTGCAATGCAAGAACTCGACTCCGGAA
Organism: Hebeloma cylindrosporum; assembly: GCA_000827355.1. Lineage (NCBI taxonomy): Eukaryota > Fungi > Basidiomycota > Agaricomycetes > Agaricales > Hymenogastraceae > Hebeloma > Hebeloma cylindrosporum. The sequence continues at coordinate 229,832 of KN831794.1, read as the reverse complement.
AAAAAAAACTGGAAGGTAATTGGGAGGTAAGTAAGTACACAGAGCCTAATTGCGTTTGCTCTACTTCTCGCTACGTCAACTCCAAAAGCCTTCCGCGTACCGCGCGCATTCATTCCCACCATCTTTGGAACGGTTGAATGAGCAAATTCCGAATCCCCTGCTTACATTTTCCACTTGATACGTACATAGTCGGCAGTCGCGAGACAAATCTTTCACCTCACGCTGATATCTGCAAGTACTCTATCATCCCACCACATGAATCGCGTTAACCCATAAATTAAAGTGCCCACCCAGCACCTACATACATAATCTAGCACGAAAAGCTACCTACATACTTGGACTTCAGAACGAAGCAACGAACGAACGAACGACCATCGTCGCTGTCGCCGTCATCTCTATCATAAGCAGCAGCACCTAAGCCACCGCGCGTCTCTCCTCCAATAAATGTGTCGATGATATGCAGGTATTAATTTTAAAAAGAATAACTTTTTTACAGCTCATCGTGATCACGGCCCATCTCGTCATCGTCAGGCGTAGGAGCCGTAGATCCTCCTCCAGAGTAGAGTTTCGAAGTAATAGGGTTAACAACGCCTTGCACCTCTGCAAAAAAAAAGACCAAACGAATCAGCAACACATCCAAAAAGCAATCAAAGAAAAAGAGAGCAAACGCACCAGGCAACTTCTCCTCCAAATCCTCCGTACTCGCACTCGACCCATTCTCATCAATCCACTCCGTCGTCTCCTTAATCGTAGCCAATAGCGACTTCTTATCATCATCCGTCAGCTTCCCACCCAACCCTTCCTGATCCCCAAGCTGGCTCTTCAGCCCATACACAAAGGTCGACAGCCCATTGAGCGCCTCGATCCTCTTCCTCTGAGCCTCGTCCTCGCTGGCGAACTTCTCCGCCTCAGCGACCATGCGGTCAATCTCGTCTTGGCTGAGACGGCCCTTCTCGTTGGTGATGGTGATGGACTCGGATTTGCCAGTGCCCTTATCGGCGGCGGCGACCTTCATGATACCGTTTGCGTCAATCTCGAATGTGACTTCGATTTGAGGAACACCGCGGGGTGCGGGTGGGATACTGGAGAGCTCGAATTTGCCGAGGAGGTTGTTGTCCTTGGTCAACGAACGTTCACCCTCGAAGACTTGGATGAGGACGGTGGGTTGGTTGTCAGCGGCGGTGGAGAAGCTGCAAGAAAATGAGCCAATAGTACAAACAAGCGATGAGAAGGAGACGGCTTACATCTGGGACTTCCTGGTAGGAATGACGGTGTTACGAGGAATCAACTTGGTGAAGACTCCACCAGTGGTCTCAATACCGAGGGTGAGGGGGCAAACATCAACGAGGACGACATCAGCAGTTCCTTCAGCGCCAGAGAGGATACCACCCTGGACAGCGGCACCATAGGCGACAGCCTCATCGGGGTTGATTCCCTTGGAAGGCTCCTTGCCGCCGAAGTACTCCTTGAGGAGTTGTTGGACCTTGGGGATACGAGTGGAACCACCAACAAGGACGACCTGGCGAATATATGCGCTTAGTTCGCGTTCGCTTTATGAGAATGTTTAAAAATTTACCTCGTCGACATCTTCCTTCTTAACATTGGCGTCCTTCAACACCTGCTCGACGGGCTTCATGGTCTTCCTGAAGAGATCCATGTTGAGTTCTTCGAACTTGGCACGGGTGAGAGTCTCGGAGAAGTCATTGCCATCCTCGAAGCTCTCGATTTCGATGCGAGTGCTCTGTTGGCTGGACAAGGTCCTCTTGGCCTTCTCAACTTCACGCTTGAGTTTACCGAGAGCGCGGAGGTTCTTGCTGACGTCGGTGCCGGTCTTCTTCTTGTAGGACTTGACAAGGTACTCGATGATGCGGTTGTCGAAATCTTCTCCTCCAAGATGGGTGTCACCGGCGGTGGCCAAAACTTCAAAGACACCGTCGTCGATGGAGAGAAGTGAAACATCGAAGGTTCCTCCTCCGAGATCGTAGACGATGATTTGTGATTCACCACCCTTCTTGTTGAGACCGTAGGCGATGGCGGCGGCGGTAGGCTCGTTGATGATGCGGAGGACTTGGAGACCGGCGATGGTTCCGGCATCCTTGGTGGCCTGGCGCTGAGCGTCGTTTAAGTCTAAAAAATTGCGATTAAGAATAATGGCGAGATGCAATGGTGAAAATTACATACAAGCTGGGACGGTGACGACGGCGTGGGTGACCTTGTGTCCAAGGTAAGCCTCAGCGGTCTCCTTCATCTTTCCCAAAACCATAGCGCTGATTTCTTCGGGAGTCTACAATAAAATAAATCTTTCAGAAAAAAAATCCAAGCGCCAAATGAAACGTAGGACTCACGAAATCACGATCCTCTCCCTTGTGTTTAACAGTAATAGTGGGTTTTCCGTTCTTCTCTGCGACGCGGAATGGCCAGTGCTTCATGTCGCGGATGATGTCCTGGTCGTCCATCTTGCGACCGATGAGGCGCTTGGCGTCAAAGACAGTGTTTTCGGGGTTGGAGTGGAAGGCATTTTTGGCGCTGTCGCCGACACTGCATAGAGAGTTTTGGAAAAGAGCGACAGAAAACCGAATAAAGGAACATACAGTCTCTCGTCATCAGTAAAGCTGACCCATGATGGTGTTATCCGGTGACCTTGGTCGTTGGCGATGATCTCAACAACACCACCTCGTTGTACACTGCATAATATCGTTCAGAAAAGAAGCTCTATGTCGTTAACAGGAAGCCACGTACCCAACACAAGAATAACTAGGTGCCAGCACATAACGGTCAGACGGTGCGATTTCGAGAAAATTGAAAGGCAATTATGCTCACGTTGTTCCCAAATCTAACAAGAGTCGATGAGCATCGGTTGTAGTCGAACGGAGCTCAAAGATACATACCAATACCAATTACAGTTCCATACTCGGGATGGGCTTCCTCGGCGTTGACGACGGCGGGAGAGAAAGAAACAAGGGCGAGGAGGGCGAATACGGCGAAGGAAAGGGTAGAAAGGAGATGCCAGGACTGGGCGCGCGTCGGATGACGAGCTAGACGGCTCATGATGGTGGTGGTAGTTTACAGAAGAACAAAAAATTGGAAATGCCCTGTATTTATTTATTCACGATCACTGACGTGTCACTACAGACGTGGTCAACGTCACGTGTTTCGCCATTTTTCCATCACCCATTTAGCGCGTACAGTCGCGCCGCTGTATTATAAAGAGCATTCTCGATGATTCCCACTGCCTGTCGCTCCGTCAGTTCATTCCGTCCAACTTGTTCCGACAGCACCTGCTTTTTCTGTCAACACACAAGAATCCTCTCGTTTGCTGTTTAACCTACCTCGTACAATGCCTCCCTAGCTTGCAGACTCCCAAGGTAATATGACTCTGGCCACCAATGTCCGTCGCCTGTACAATATAAATATAACGCCGTCATCACATCAAAGAAGCTTGCTTACTCGACCACATTATCTTGTTCGTCGGGCTCAGCTCCAACACTTGACGAATGATCGACCGCTGTCCATCCCCCGACACGCATGGGAACACCTGTCCTTGACGTCATCCCACGTATTTCTCCCGTAGCTTGTCCACGTACCTCGCCGAAATCCAGATACACGTTGGGATACACCGCTGTCAAGTAGCCCGCTTCGCGCGTGTAGGGATAAGAGGAATGCAGGAGCACAAACGTCGTCGAAGGGAACGCCTTGATCGCATTCTGCAAGTGCGCCGGAGAAGCCTTCATAAGGTTAATATCATTGTCTCCAAGTCCAGTATGGAATTGCACTTGTATAATAATACCTCGTCAAAATCAAAAACATTCCAACCACAAATCCTCGCTTCCACTCACCTGGTTTCTTGTATTCAGCAGCGATTTCGAGCGTTACCGCCACCACATAATCGTTGAGCGGCTTGTTCGCAAGCCGAACCGTCCCAGATTCCTGATACGTTTTGTACACTTCGTAAAGCAGAAGCCAGTATCTCCGCTCAGGATGTCCGGCAACCTGCACATCCAACCCGGTGCGATAGCACACGATAGACTTGAACCCCGCCACATCCGGGTCCACCGCACACTCCTTCAACCTTCCTCTAAACAGTGCCCGGAAAGCCTCCTCCATCCCCCCCGCCGTCTCCCAATGTTCCCCATCCGCTGCTATGTCCAAATCAAATAGCTCCTTCATAATTTTCTAGTACACCGTACCCAGTAACTCAGATATCAATTCCCCATCCCACCAAAATCAGTGCAAATCCGCTCACCTCCGCCTCAACTTCCACCCTAACAATCCTTCTCGTCCTCCCCTTCACAAACCGATCATGCCACCTCAACCCCTCCCCCATCTCCTCCACCCCACCCAACCCATCATCCATCAAAACCACCTCAACCCCCGCACCCCCAAAACAAACCCCACACAACTCCTCATAATCCATCCTATCCCGATGGCGCTTCACATCCTCCCACGACACATCCTCCTCCTCCTCCCCCAACCCAAAAAGCCTCGCCAGCTGCCTCGTCGCCCGGAAACAAGCAAGCGTATACCTCGCATCCCCCTTAAGCGCCACATCTCCCCCCGCCTCAGATATCACGCCTTCGAACGGCAACGCAAAGCGCGCGGAGGACCGGAGGAGCGGATGCGCATGGTTATCGATCGCAGGATGGGTCAGTGCCGCGGTGTACAGCGCGAGGTGCCTGGGTTCTTCTGACATGTTTGTTCTTCAAATAAGGTAAGTAAACCTGGTAAAGTGGGTAACTTTCCCTGACGATCTTCAGGGCGTGGATTTGGTATTGGATCAATGGAGTTTGGTAGGGACAGGGGCAAGCGCTTATTTAAGACAGGCAGGCGGCAATTCGGCCCGTTAACCTTTTCTTCCTTCTTCTCGCCACGAGGGCAAACGGGGACAGTATCGAAGAGCAACATTTTTCGATTACAAATTTATGGATACCTCTCGCGAAAAGAGATGAATATGCGCCACTAGATTCGCAGCGGCCGAAAACCCATCGCTTCCTTTCATTTTCTCGAAAACGAACGGACGGCATTTCGATTGCCTCACCCACTAATTTGGATCGGCACGTTGTTACCGAAAAAAAAAAAGAGGTCCTCGTCGGAGAGATTTGATCATAACAACAACGGGAGATCTATGTGGTGCCACAGATAACTAATCTGACCTCCTCCCACCGTACCTCCCATCCTTTTTTTAAAAACAAAAAAGACGTTCCGAACTCCCCGCACACACATTCCCAGTCCCTTCAACACTAACCAACCCCAAAACACCTCAATCATTAATTCTCTTATCAGGGAAAATCAAGGAACGCCAAACGAAAAACGTTCAACGGCAACGGCAACGTCAAACGGCCACACAGAACACCGCTGCCAGTGATGACTAGGATAAAAGTAGAATTGATCATCGATAGTAAAAAAGATTTCCACAGACTGGTACCTGGGATTTTTTTCTTTCCGAATCTAAATGTGTAAGTAAGTAGTATAAAAGGAGTCCGAGTCCGTTACCCACTCTCTCCCCCACCCCCCGTTTCTCAAATCAGGAACTCGCTATCACGCCGTGAGTTAATTTCCGTTCCCGTTCCCATTCCCATTCCCATTCCCCCCGCTTTCTCTGTACATACTAACATCTCTTTCTTTCCTTGAAGTAACATACTAATTAACAACCCCACCCCTCCATAGATCCTCAAACTCCACCGCACCTCCCAGCGTTCAGGCGACCTTCGGACGCTCGCATCCCATCGCACTTCTTGTAGGAATGAAGAATCTCTTCTTTTAGGGGTACGTTAGCATCAATCATTTGCCTCCCTCCCTGCCTCCCTCGCTTCCTTCCTGTTTTCCTTTTTTTCCTCTTATCATGCGCCTCCTTCCGATTCATTATCATCGCCTCCTACTCATCATCACCCGCCCACATTAGACACCCAAAAAAAAAAAAACAACAAGCCGGGATCCCAAGCGACGTTATTCCACATCCCTACAACAAGCGACGTAACGAGCAAGCGAAGAATGGCTTGATGTATGGCAGGGCACGGTGTTTTTGAGCAAGTATACTTGTTTTTGAGCATGTATACTTATGTTGGAAGTTCATAAGGCGAAGATGTTCTTGTAATGGTGGAAGTTACGGTGGTTTATGCGAATAATAATATGCTGGTTTTATGGTTTTGAAAAAGTCAACTGAGTACTTTGCTTGTGTGTGCCTCATTTTGCTTAGCTTGAGGGCCATCGAGGTTTGCTTCCGAATTTCCCTCGAGCGTTCAATGAGCGTACGTCTCCCATTCCCCGAACTTGTTCACAATCTCCGAGCGACCAGCGAGCCAAAATATCCATGTACAATATTTCTGTTGTCTCCGAAAAGGTGATCAAGTCCGAGTCGAAATAATCTCCACTCCCCTGTAAAAAATAGCCAACGAATGATATCCTTGAAACGGTAAGTAGATGCATGCAAAAAATGAAGTACAAGATTATCCACATGGACAATCACTAATACCATCCTAAGCGACCAACCTCCCTACACTCCCTCGAACTGCAAAAGACACAACACGTCTACAGCAGATGGCCTGGCTTCCGGCGCCAAAACCAGACACCGTGCAACGACATCTCTATACCAATCAGGCGTCTTCCCACCTCGCCACTGCACCAGGTTACTAGCACGCATTCCCCCCCCACCTCTCCTCAGCCACTGCCCAAAGCACCAATCCGAGAGAATATACATCGGCAGAAGCGGTGATTACAACCTTGTCGTCACAAACCAATTTCAGGAGTTCTGGTGCCGCGAATTCGTCCGAGATGCCTGACTTCGGCTTTCAGAATGTGCTTGTGGATGATGATGGGACAGTGACTGGCCTGCTCGACTGGGATGGGAATGATACAGTCCCAAGGCAATCAGGGTATGCCCGATACCCATTGTGGATCATGAGAGATTGGGACGCCTTCCTGTACAGCTATGCCGAAATGGCGGACGGTGAGATCGGTGAGTCATTCATCATCCTGGCGGCATGCGTCGCAAAATTTAGTTTTGTCATCTATGTCACAGCACCTCCTCGTGAAGAACTAAAGGAGGACTCCCCCTCCGATCTTCAGCACTTCCGAGATGAATATCTTGCAGCTTATAGAGCTGTTGATTCCTCTGGCGCATATCTCACGCAACGCCTGGCCAAAAACACCCTATATCATTGTCATGTTGGCAAAGCACGCCTTCGGCCGAGAAGCAGAAAACTTTCTGTCCAGTTACGACATTGAGCATGCGGTGAAGGAAGCTCCGTGGTTCAAAAATTATCTTGTGGAAGTTGAGAGGCACGTTCCACCGTCAGGTGAGGATCGGGCAATCTGGAAGTTGGGCGAAAATTAGACATTGGAAGAAGTTTACAGCGCCTCGATGAGTCCTCAGGATATTTATAAGAGGAGAGTTTTCTCCTGCAAATTAAAGGAATAGATCTTGAATCTTCCACGTCGCATTACATGGTACATACAGCCAACGGAAGTCAATTATAATCACATCTACACATCACTGGAATCGTGGTATTACCATTACATTGATGGACTCTCATCGCCACCCACGTGCTTTTGACCCTCAGGTCAGTGGATCGTAGCAACAAGGCTATTCTACCGGTCGACTTGAATTATGCCTAAGTAAGTAGATTTGATCCTGGACTACATACAGTCAAAGCATTGCAAATAGCAATCCGCTCAACACCGGATCGGTAGGACAGAAACCCATTACTTGAAGCTATCCCCAAGCGGAGCAAACGCGGTTTCCGAAAACGGCTAGTTTTACCGGTTTTGGACTAGTGATCGATCGCTAGTCATGTATCAGCACGATGTCAAGTAAGCGCCCACACTGACAGAAGCCGCAGTCAAAAAGCCCCGCAATCGTGTGGCAGTACCAGGAATGGAATACAAAGGCAGTGTTAATGATGCCTTCTTCACATTCCTTGTTTGTGGTTCAGGGTTGGTACCATAACTAAAACCTTACAAGGGAATAAATGAATCAGACCGAAAAGGATTTTAACCTCGGGGATACAGAGGGTTTTAGGACACTATCTGCATATGCGAGGACTCGAAACACTCTTAGAGCCTCACAAAAACCTATTTGAGACTGACAGCATCATCGACTGCAAAATAGTATATATCCGCCCACTCCTTCTTCTTCACGGACCCACAATCATGGACAACACTGGGCTACCAAACGACAACTCTCACTTAATCAGCTGGGCTCAAGTTCCTGTTCTTGTACCCATTCCTCTCTATCTCGGGGGAGTTCCGGGACCAACACCGGCTTTCTACCATCCCCTGTTATATAATGCTTCTATACCGCAAATTAACCAACTAATGCCAGCGACAAACGCTGGTCTCTATGTTTGGGCGTCCATTCCGGTGAGCCCAAACACCTCCACGCCGCTTGCGTACACCACTCGTCTGACGACAGTGGAGGAATTAGGTCATCAAGGGTGGGCGCCCGAAATCAGAGCCATGCAAGAAATCGCTGGGCTGCCGAATAATCCCTTCAACGCATCAAAATTTTCCGTGAATTCATCGAATCCTTTTGCTTCTTCACCACTCGCCCAATACAATCCGGACCCAGCAGTCGGAGTGTACCCTGCACAGCCCTCTGGAACGCTGGAAACCTCCTTTTCGTCGACGAACCATCCTTGGGTGGGAGGTTCCAATCCTGCCGAGTCCCCGTCTACGGGGTGGGGAACTCGGCCACTTGGCATGAACACTATGAACACACCGCTGACGTCCAAGCAAGAAACAACCCAGCAGCACCAACCAAACCACGCTGTCAATGAATGGGGCTTGCTCTTTGAGCCATTCAACCCATCTGCTCCTTCGCCCTTCGCAGAACAACTTCCTGAATCGAGTGTATACCCTTCCCAGCCACGCAGTTCATCGGTACCAGCTTCAACGTCGGTAGAGAATGCCTGGCCCCAGCTCATGAGCGCACCAATGACTACCAGTCAAGGAAATGATCATTTCCAACATTTCCAGTCACCTAATGACTTTGGCAACAGATGGGACTTCGATGTCAGCCAGCTGGCCTCATTCGAACACTCTGCTTCTTCATCGACACAGCTTCGTCTCCCAGAAGAAATGGCAGCAGAGTCATACATTGATGATAACAGGAACAGCAACATAGACGAACCTGTTCTTGATTTCCAGAACTCCTCATTTTATGAGGAAGGGAGGATGGGTGTGGCAGAGCTAGATGTCATGACCGATGAAGACTCAGAAGAGGACGATGATAGCAACAACGGAGACGAACCTGTGCCAGATTAAGCTGGCAGTCTGCTATTATCTAGGGCATCGACCCCGGTATACGTAAAGGATGAGCAAGCCTGTGGAAGTGTAGATGTCAGCGAGGGGTGGAAATGAATATATGGAGCTTGATTACACGCACAGAATTGAAGCTTAAAGTGAGATATCAGTACTCAGTGTGGTATCGACGAGACCCGGTAGAACTAGCGTGAAGGAAAGTCAGAACGTATTCCCAAAGTAAATCGAAGTTCACCGCCACGTCGCTGAATATGATCGATGTGCGGTGGGCACTTCAAAATTCATGAACGCAGCTTGGAATTTTGGAGTATTCAAATAGACCCATGAACGTGGCGAGATAGTTGGACATGGACAGAGTCCAGACCCGTACCTCTGAGAACACCGTTGACAAGGGAGACTTCTCCAGCAAGTTGAGGCCGTCCACGGCTGCAACTCTGGATGTCCTTCCCCGGATCTCTGGAACTCATAAAATGGGGGAGTTTCCATATAATATTACATTCATAAGGAATGGGGAATGGGGAAGGCGAGTTTGAGGGAACGAGGTGGAGATAAGGATCTGAAAGCCGTGCGAAAACGAAAGGCGCTGATGGTTGTTTGGGCACGTGCTCTTTTCCTTGTCGCAATCTTTTGTTAATCGTTTACTATTACTACTAGTAGTACTATTAGTACTGGCACCCTTCGGTGAAGGAGATGGTGGCTTTGTGGAGCCTGGCCCAGGATAGAATTGTCTATCAGTATTCCGCACCTGATAAAAATGAAGCGACCGCCAGTGCTCCCAATTATTTCACGGGACAATTATGAGCTAAAGACTGCCAGAACAAACGTCAGACTAACCTGAAGTGACGATATCTAACTATCTTTGTATCAGTAATTGATATACTGTTGACGTTCGGTCGAAATTGGACAAACAGCCGAGGAAAAGGGTAAGCGCCCACAACACTTATCATCGGGAAGACCCGTGAGCAAGAGTAAGTAGTGACAGTAATATCAGGTATGAATATGACATTAGGCCCTAGAAAATGCAGGGTGATATCTACTACCTATGCTCCACATTTTCGGACACCAGGATAGGATGGACTTTTCCTATGAAATTCATTGTGGTTGAACCTATAATATTAAAGGTCAGTATACAATAAGCGAGTCCGTTGACAATGAGGCCCAAAATGGGAATAACTTAATAATATACACCGCAACGAACTACCAGTGCTACCTCAATCATCATCGGCACTCTTGGTATCCATGTGGCGCGAGCGGCCTCGCGTTTTTCCGCGTCCGAGTCCTCGAACCTCTGGTTCTCCCCACACGTAAATTTCCGTAAACACTATTTAATTTCGTCAGGGGAAAAGCTCGTAAAGTGCGAGCTCTATATACATGTATATCTACATAACAAACCTCAAATACAGATACACTGCTCCTATATAAACTGGCCAGAACACTTAAACCAAATCAATCTCCTTCTTCTCATCACTGGGAGTAACCAGAACAGATTCCACAGAGGCATTGAAGCCGAGAGAACGCAATCTCTCGTCTTCATCTTCGATGGTCCTCGGTGGATAGGCCGCCACGGCGCTCAAGGTGCCAACGGGAGGGGAAATATACACGCTTATTACATAGTAAAGCAGCGCAGAACTAGTGAGAATGCGAAATTAGGGTCCATTGATCTTCGAAAAAGATGGATCAAAACACACGTGAAGATTCCAAACAGCCACGAGAAGGCTGGGGTTTGCATGAGCGCGCACATCAAAGGGACACCACAAGATAGACTTACAGTACAAATGAAGGACTCCAGCGTTAACCTTAACCTGCAGGGGAGCGATCGAGTACGCTAGACCAGGAATAAGCGCAGAGACAGGGACGCTAGGAAGCGAGAGAGAGATGTCAAAGAACGTTTATCTTCATTGATGCCCATATCCGACGTACAAGAAGGCAACATAAGCGCGCCAATTCCAGCCGCCATAAAATCGGTAGAGTCCATTGGGGTTGTACAGCTCCCTCACGTCGAGCTTTTCCTTGCGAAATAGGTAGTAATCGCTGCACATAACTCCAGCCAAGGGACCCATAAAACTGAAGAAATTAAGCGAAATTGAAACAAGACATTATATCCGTAACGTACCAGGAGTATCCCGACAGGAAGGAGAGTAAGGCGCTGGCATTCTATGTCCCAAACATGTTTAAGTCGGCCCGAGAAAGTATAAAAAGGCGGCACGAACAGCAATAATGTCCCATCTGTTTCCCAAAGAGAATCGCAAAGATCGGTGCTTGAGCAAAAGAAAGCATACTGATCGACTCACGGACAAGAAATAAGGCAGAAGATTCCCATCAGGACGGCGGCTCGCCTGATGTTGATATACCGGGGGAAGATACCTCCATCAAACAGCATCAGCCTGAAAAAACTGGCTTCATTTAAATATTAACATACCAGAAAGATCGTTTCCAAAGGGGAACGAGCCAGCTGTTGCAGCCGATCAAGTAATGAATATGTTTCGTTTTAAGTTTTTGTATAGAAACGATATTCACCAGCTGTAACGATTATATTCAGATTGGCGGACAAGGCAAGTTGCACATGTAGGATCGACTAACCAATTTGATTGCCCAGAGTCGCGATCAGCATAGCAAAACCCGTGAAGAATTTGGCAGGTCGCGAGTGGAATGAGCCGATAACGGCCGGGAGAAACCACTGATACTCTGTCAAACGAGTCAGGCCCCTATCAGCTAAACGAGCAACCGAGAAGTTCTTACCTCCCCAGATCTGCTTATACGCAGACGTAACGAAGATGGGGCTGAGTGCACCAAGAGTGCCGATAACTGGCAGTAGCAACACTTGCGACGCGCTGGCTTTATGCGACTTGCTGAAGCGCGCAAAATCGGGCATATTAACCGCAAGACTGGAGAAGAGGCCGATGATTACATTGAGAGCTTGTAAAGCAGACCATGGGCGGCCAACGGCGGGGTTGATGGTCGTAGGACCGTGAACAAGCGGCCCTCCACCTTTGGTCACGATGACCGCCTTGGGAAATCATGAGGGTGCAACTAGAGGCAGGAATATGTAATAAATATTACCCAAAGGAACATCGCACTGGAATCAATGTTTCAAATCGTTGCGTTTTGGGACATGGGATGAACGACTCACAACCAGGCAGGAGTCACTAGGACAGCCTTGAATATGAAGAAATCTAAATTGTAGCGTTAGAGGAGTGAATAAAGTCTGTATTGGCTTCGTACATCGCAGTTTTCTACAAGAGAAGTCAACATCCATTTCCTTGAACCGGACGATCGATACTCACTTTATAGGAAGCATACTAACATATGTCTGAATGCCCCAATATAATACGACACTGAGGATACCAGCTGACGTGATATTAGCCGACGCGGGGAGATGATTCCAGGTCTGGAATTTGGGCCAGATCGCCGAGATCATATTCTCAAGGAACCCTCCAGCCTAGATTCCTCTCATAAGACAAGGTAGAACAGTGTACATAATATTACTGACTTGAACGACCGAGATAGCGGTCCATAAAAGAGCAACCGTACTCCTGAGGAAAATCATGGGTATGCATCCCCACGTTCCGCTGTTAGATGAAGAAATAAGACTCGCCTAGGAATTCGAAAAAATACGGATATCCACTCACAATGAAGCTCTTACAATGACGGGGAACGGAACATGGTAGGTGGCGGCGATGCGACCGGTGAGACTGATAACGATACCTGAACCATGATAGATCTGTGAGCCATTTCAAGGTACAGGAAGCAATTGCATACCGCAAATGAAGAATCCAGCAAATGTGACTACGAATGAAAAAAATATAAAGATGTAAAAATGGTACGAGGCCCCTGGACTCACTGGGGATAACTTCTCGAGCAGTGAATCCGATAGACATGGTCGTTGAAATGGTCGACCACAAAGGAGGCTTGGAAAAGAGGATGATAAGGGTCAAGCTAAATGACTTGGAAAAAATAGCAAACAGCAAGCATATCAGAAACCCAATAAGATGCGAAACTGCCAATTCCCCAGACGCGTGCAGGAACGGGAACGGGGTCAATGTCTTCATTCTGTTAATAGCAAGTCAGTGGTAGCCTCGTTTAATAAGGAAAGTCACTTGCCGACCATCTTGGATCATCGGCGTACGTTCCAGGAGACGGCTCTAGCATCAACGAGAAACGAGGCTTCTTGGGGACCGAAAACTTCATTATGTTTCGTGCAGCAAAGTTCGGAAACCAGTACTATCGTGACCTAACCTTTTCCCTCTCATTTTAGGGAAGTTCTTATCTGCTCTTATCCCTTGTGGTCGTGAAGTGATAAGTAAAAAGTGTATAGCGAGGCACCGCAACCAACCAAGAGCTCACCTTGAGTAAGTTAGTTTTACGCTTATCTCCCGGCGTTCCTGGTAGCACGATAAGTCCAGAATCCGGATTCACCTATAATTAGTAACTCACCAAACAAGGCTTCATTGGCGGCCTGCCTGGGGATCCAGGCAGAGGATGTAAAAGTAGGTTGAAGCAAGCGGTCACTGGGGTCCAAGAAAACGCGTCCCGAAATTTGACCTATTTTTTTCGCAGGTTCTGCTGCGAGTCTAGTTTTCGGGGCAGGATCATGAGGGATCATATCTACTCTTCCGAGTCAGTGGAACAACTGTCATCCAAAAGGAAGAATTTCGTACACTTAGAGCATAAAATGACTGCCACGTGTCGGCGCGATCACTGAGCAGGACCAACGCATCAACTTGATTGTTCGCGCTTATCAGCCACGGCAGGGATGCGCTCGATAAGCGGCAAACTGGGTTAAACCTCTATTCTCCGGCACTGAGAAGGAATCACCATGCTTCTCTCAGCTGATGCAAAGCCCTATGCATTCACCTTCGAACCAGCCAAGACAGCCCTTATACTCGGTCAGTCTTCACGCCTGTTGGTCTTCCATGGCGCAAAGATCATAAATAAAAACAGTAAATGACCTCGATCTCGTTCTCCAGTTGACTTTCAACGCGATTTCCTTGAGAATGGCGGATTTGGTGATCTTCAGGGTGGCAACCTTGCGGCAGTTCAAGCATCCGTTGGGCCAGCTGCAGCGGTTCTCAAACTTGCCCGGAGAGTAGGCCTCACCGTTGTGCACACTCGAGAAGGGCACGAGCCCGGCTTGCGAGACTGCCCTACATGCAAGGTTAGGTCACCTCTCCCTCAGTCAAATATTAATAAAGCTTTATACCCATAGCTTACGCGACTAGCCAATGCCCCAAATTCAAAGCATACCGTGGTTATCGGAGGAGTAGGCCCCAGTGGTAGCCGTTTGCTCGTCCGAGGAGAACAGTGAGTCGTATTAGTTTCATCCATTTGCAATTTCTGATCTTTTAAAAAGTATGCACGATCTTATCGACGAGTTGAAACCCATCCCGGGCGAATTTGTGATCGATAAACCTGGGAAAGGTAGGCGCCGAACTTAATTCCCTTATTTTTGCTGACGATATGCCTCAGGAGCATTCTACGCAACAGAGCTTCATCAGATCCTCGTCAACGGTGCGATTTCGCATCTCATTATCGTAGGCGTAACGACGGAGTGTTGCGTGACCACAACACTCAGAGAAGCGAACGACCGGGGTAATTATCCCCTCACTCCTTCCTGGGATCAGTCAGCTGACTTGAAAGTGGCGAAGGATTCGAATGCGTACTCGTCAGCGACGCAACTGATGGATACGTCCCTGAGTTTAAGGCTGCATCGCTCGAGATGATCACCTTCTCTGAGGCAAGTCGAGTCGGGACTGTGTTTATGCTCCCACCTCACACTTCATCTGAATGCAGGGTTTATTTGGATACGTGTGCAATTCCAGTTCCATTTTGGCGCCTCTGGAGAAGTATGCCGAACAACGCGAATCTGCAGCTCCTACGACATGGGATGGATCAATGGACATCCTAACTCTGCAATCTCTATACTCCAAAGGCGTCATCACCCCAGAGGATGTGGTGGATGAAGTCTACAAACGGTTTAAACTTCCTACCGCAGATCCCGCAGTCTGGCTACATGTCTTTCCCTATGCTGAGGTTGTTGAGCGTGCGCGCGAACTATTAAAGGCTTACCCAGATCCAGCCGCTCGCCACCCATTGTTCGGCATTCCATTCTCTGTCAAAGACTCCATAGATATTGGAGGAGTGACAACGACAGCGGCCTGTCCTGAGTATGCATATGTTGCTGAAAAGGATGCTGCCTCTTATGCGGCGTTGATCAAGTCCGGGTGCATCGCAATTGGCAAAGTCAATCTGGTGAGATGGGTTTACTCTCTGCCACGCCCCTCTCACCCCGCTTCCTTCTTCTTTAAAAGGACCAACTGGCGACAGGTCTCGTCGGAATGCGATCACCATACGGCCAACCAGCTTCTGTATTCTCATCAGACTATGTCTCCGGAGGCTCGTCTTCCGGCTCATGCGTATCAGTCGCCTCCAATCAAGTCTCATTCTCGTTGGCCACCGATACCGCCGGCTCAGGGAGGGTCCCCGCGGCATTTAATAACATAATTGGCTTCAAACCAACCCGAGGCACGGTGAGTCTCCGTTTCCTATGATTTTTCGTTCACAACTCACGCCCGAACCGCAGATACCCGCAGCTGGAGTGGTCCCATGCTGTTTGAGTCTCGACTGTATCGCTATAGAAGCTTCTACAGTTGCGGACGTCCGCACTGTTTGGACCACTCTCTTCAATATCGACGAGCGGGAGGCTTTCTCCAAAGTTTCTCGTCCGCCCTGGGCTCTTGCTCCTCGTGCCGTCCTTCAGCCCGAAGAGAGCTTCAAGTTCGCTGTCCCACCACTCGACTCCGAATCTCGCAAACTAGCCACGAGGGAATTCAACCAGCTCTTCGACGCGGCGGCGGGACTCATGAAGACAATCGGAGGAAAGCTCGTCAACGACGTCGATTACACGGTCTTCGAGGACGCAGGGAGGCTTTTATACGAGGGCAGTTTCGTAGCTGAACGGGTGTCGGGCGTGAGGGAATGGTACGACGCCCACCCAGCGCCGACCGATCCAGACGCGAAGGATGCGCTCTTACCAGAGATACGCGCCATCTACTCAGCGGCAGCGAGTAATTTTTCGGCTGCGGATGCCTGGTCCGATGCCTTCAAGATGATGAGCAGTCAACGTCTTGCTCAGGTCGAGTATGGGAAGATGAATGTGCTCGTGGTACCGACAGTGCCAATGCATCCCACAAAGGCTCAATATCTCGCAGATCCAATAGCTCTCAATCACAAACTAGGAAAGGTGAGTCCTACCTCCGCGTATGTGCGTTCGGTATGGCGACATGCTAACGTTGAGCTCTCTAGTTTACACACTTTGCCAACATTCTTGATCTCACGGGCGTCTCTTGCCCTGCTGGGTTTACCGAAGACGGCATGCCATTCGCAATCACGATACTTGGGCCGAGCTTCTCGGACGGTATGGTGCTAGAGATTGCCCAGCGTTTCGAGGCCGCTTTTGGTAAACCGGCGGGCGTTAATGGAAAGTGTGGCGCCATCAGTATTCCTTGATTGATAATTGTGGTTACCGTTTCCGCGTTGGGGGAATAGTTTACTGCGAAGAAAATGGGCAAAGGTAGACGAAATATAGTACAGCACAAGAATTTCTGAATATCGAGCCTTCACCACGCATCAAGCTTCCACGGGGTTGATGAACCATTGATTCTCGTAATGGAGTACCTGTCCCCCCGATTTCACTGTGACCTAAGGTACAGAATCATGTGTTAACACCATCGCCCTATATTCCGAGGAAGGATGGAGACTTACAAGTGGCTGGATAGCGGCGCTGGTGAAACAATACAAATCTGAACCAAATGGGATAATCCTAGTAGGACAGGCAACAACGGATGAGAAGAATAACAAAGCTTAGGTAGTAGGCGACTTACTCGTAGATGTCTGAGTCCGGAGTTGTAACGACTTGCCAGGTATAAGCATCCTGGGTCCAGACAAGGCTGTTATCCTAATTGAATATTTTAATGAATGGCGAATAAAATCAAACACAGCGACCCACCTCGTTCAGCCCAATAAATAGGCCAGCGGAGCCTGCGATGGTGTTATTGGTGCTTGGCGAACTCGGATTGATTCCCGGAGTCAACGTTAATTTCTACGGACGGAATAAGCGAACTACTTTCGCAGGGATGAGTGACTTGGACACTCACGGTGTTGGGGGGAAGGCCAGCGCTACCGTCAATCGTCAACACGACTTGGGTGGAAACATCACAGACGGTGGAGATGATGTAGCGGCTGGTCTCTCGACTCTGGATATTATATGTGGACATTGTTCGTTACTGGAGTTTGCGGATGATGAATCGAAGGAAGCCTACAGAGAGCCAGTATTTATACCTTCTGGCGGTTTATACGGGTTTGTTTGGTCGAAAATTCCTTGAAGACACGTTCCTTCAAGTAATAATCCAAGGTAATAGAGCGAAAGCAAAAGCTGACTCTTGGAAGCCCTTTGCCAGATGACTAGTCTCGTACACGCCTGTAATGTCGAGGTTAATCTTGATGCGGGGCGATTTCTAAGGACGTACAGTTTCTCCATACGCACGGGCGCAGGCAGGGACCGTATCGAGCGCGCCACTGACAATTCCATTTCGTCATCACGATGATAAAGTACGAACGGTGGGATCAGTAGACCGTAAAGGAACCCCGCGAATAGACGGAGAATGCTTGGAGTGCCTCACCTGCTTAATTCCAAGTTTCCGCTCATGGGTTTCTTTTCCGACCCTCAATTCTGAGGGAAAGAAACTGGATATTAATTATGTAGGCACTCGTGATGGAGATTGAAAGGCTCCGGGAAATGGGAAATCCGATGATGATCTGTTCGTCATTATGATCATTGCATTCATGAGAGTGCGAATATGATCTTTCGGATAGACATATGGACACGGACGTTAACCGCGTAACCCGCTCCTCGTCGGTGGCGAAGCTTAAAATATTGTAGCCCCGCCACGTATTGAAGCATCTGAATCACGCAGGAGAGTCTGGCTGAGCATGCATCATGAGTGGCTTTTAGTCTAATAAATCGAGGTTAGTACGTACCATGGCCTATGAATATCCTCAAACTCGCCGCTGTACGATGACTCGTGCACACAATTCTTTTCCGATGGCATTATCATTAGGGTTCCGACGGACGAATGGAATGCGGGGTAAGGGAAGCTCCGTTCCCATTAAGCAGATTCGACATTAGATGTTGACGAGAGGCAGACTAGAATTTCCGAAGGAGAAGTTAATGGAGGTCAGCTGGTACAACACGAGGGAAGCACTTACATGAACCCTTGAAAGCCCAGCTCAACCTCTGCCGCTCACACAACCAAATCAACACACACGTATCAAGAAGCTATGAGCCTTTATTCCAGCAGGGACAAGGAGGAAGGTCCAGAGATGCGCACTGATTGGATCGGTCTGATTCTGAAGATGCCCACACTTCAAAAGAAACAAAAAATATAGGTCAAATGCCGATGCAACGAAAAACAGGGAGTCCAATCCATAATTCTTCCACTATTCCTGAAGCCATCTATTAGAGTCAAACTTAAACCAGATTTCCCATATTACTTCTTCCCCTTCGATCCCGACGCAACCGTACCATCAACAGCCGCACACCCAGAAGGCCAATTCCCCTTGAACACATACATATCCTCTACCGCTGGAACGAGCTTGGCTGAGCGTCCGAGGGATTCGTCTATTTTTGTGGTGTGGGGCGTGGGATTGATAGATATTGAGTGCGTTCCGGAAGCAGTTTGTGGATACGTCGATTTGTTGGGTTGATAAGTATAGATTTCGGGACCGGAAGGAGAAGATGACGGGTGTCGTAAAGTGGCGATATCGAGGAAAGAGAGATATCTGATCAGCGTATATTCTTGGAAACGGAGAGGAAGGAGAAGTTAAGAAGAGAGTGTGTGCGAGAAGATGACTATTGAACCAAAAACCAACAAAAACGAATGATAGAAAGCAAAGAGACGGAAGGAACAGAGAAAAAGACAATCAAAAAGATGTAGAAGGGGTACGCACAAATAGGATCGCTATCGACGTGTTCAAAGTGCTTCAGCTGCCAGGTGGTGCCCGCTGCTTGTTCATCTTTCCGTCGTTGTCTTTGCTCATTCTGTTCAGGCGGCGGGTCAGATTCCAGATTGAATGGAGACGGAAAAGCAATGTACCTCGATACGGCTCTTCTCACGACTCGCGATCTCAAAGTCGCCTTCCCGGATGCCCTTGGCCACGAGGAACCACAAGCGCCGTGTCTCGTATTCCCCAAGCTCGCTGCTCCATTCAAGAGGAACGACCTCCTGCTTCTGCTCATGGACCTCGTGGAAAGAGCCCGATCCGCCCTTGACATACTTGGAGTTCTCGTGCCAAGTCCCCTCCACGACGACTTCTCTGGGTCCCGCGCCGCCTTGTCCGGGCAAAGGAATTGTCGTGGACTTGAAAGTATGAGATCTGCCGGAGAAATAGCCCTTTCCTTTGAACTCGATCGTCGTGATGTGTCCACCGCCAATGATATGCGATGTGTCCGCGAGTTCGATGTATGGCGATCCGTACCACAACCCGTCGATACGCAAACGAGGCAAAGTGATCAGATAGGTCTCGCGTTCCGATTCGGGTTTATCTGCGCCCACGGTGAGAACTGCATGCCCGATCTGTTTGACGATGATTGAGCCAGAGGAAAATGAGGTCTTCTGTGCGTTGTGGCCTGTGAGTCGCAAAGATTTGGAGGAGTTATCGATGATGTAGGCGGTGATGGGCGGGTGATGGGATACTTGCTCCACGAGCAGAGACGTTGCGCCACGGGACGGGTTGGAATCTGGGGCCGGCCAGATTCCATAGAATGTTTCACCGAGGACAGGGTTGAGGGGTCTATTTTATGAATGGTCAGCCAGCTGGAAAGAGAAGTACAGCAGTGACGGACTTTTTCTCGGAACCCATCTCCTCATTACGACTGGTGTACTGATCTTTCAAAGTGCTGATGAACCATCGGAGGACTGCAAGGGCACGCTCATGGCCAGGCTTTGCATCCGCGATGGCAGCAAAGTAGTCTGGTCGCTCGCACCAGTAAGCTACATGAAGATGATAAGCGGGATTTCCGAGCAGAAGAATGAGAAACCAAACCCGGGAATTCCGTTAGGGAGGTTGGGGAGAGGATGAACGGAGGAGCAGTGAGGGAAGAGAGATCTCCCGAAAATGAGGCGATGCTTTCGAGTGACTATCAGATTTTAGAACAATTGGGAAAAGGGGGAAGGACAGTACGATTTGAGGAAAGAGGTCCAACTTCCTCTTTGGGCGGCAGGTACGGCCTACACAAATTGAGCAACAACAACTAGACAGAAATGTTCAGACTCACGCCAGCTTCTTCGGTGGTCATCGCGCTATGAAAGTAGGATGCCAACGAATGACGTAACACAACTCACGTTTAGCCTCGGCATTTCCCGATCAAAATCCTGCATCCTCGTCAACTTACACCCAACACCTCTTTTTGAATAGTCATGTCAACTCTTTTCGCAACGGTCTCAACTACTTCCAGATTGAATATCGAATTCGGAACCTCCCTACAAAATCTGGAAGGAAATGACCAAATTTCAGCATTGCAGAGACGTGGTAACCTTCTCATCCCCAATGTTGCACGTTAATCTTTTCAGCATTTTATGTGGATAATATTGCAAGCTGAGGGCGGATAATTGGCCCCGGTCAACATGTCCAAGATTAATGCCTGGTGTACCTGGTTTTTTTATCCCGGAGCTTCGTGCAGGGCGCAGGATGCCCTACGTGATGGCCAAACGTTGGCGCGTACCAGCCGCTTACGCATTGTACAACGTTGCAGCGCTGAAGGAAGACATGACCTTTTTTAAGTCTTTCTAAGTAACGTACCAAATTGAATGGATCACCCGGAAGGCCTGACCTGACAGAACCCTAATCCCTTTCAAATCCTTTTGCTCTTCTTATCAGTCTAGAGTCATGACCAGCGCGGCTTCATCCAACACCAGCAGCGCACGTCCTCTTCGTGGTTTCAACGTTCGCAACATGGAAAGGTCGGGCGATGGATCCCCATTTTCCCTAGAAGATAAAGGCTAAATCTAGGTGCGTAGCAAAGTGTCCTTCCGCCCTCACTTCCAAATTTTTTGCTTCTAGGGGATGTTGCACCGTTGTGATGAGTCTACAGCTACATCGTGTTGGCTGGACCTGGGCATCCACGGGGTTGACAGACAAGGATTTCTCCAGATATCTCCTACATATCTCCGAGAAAATTCCTCATGCCGCCCAGCTTATCTAGATTTTTGTGAACCGCGTGACACAAAAACTGCCAGTTGAACAGATCCTTTGAAATTCTAACAGACCACGTTTATCAAATTTAAAACACGGCGCAATGTAAGTATTATGTATGCAGCAATGCAGCAGCACATCTGATTTTTCGATTTTCCTCACCAAGCGCCCATTTCCAGATCCGAGATCCAGGGACCAAACGTGATACTTACATTGATAATTGAGGATCGACGAGAAGCCCGTCGGACGCATTGTTCATCCGGAATTCTGATTCATCATTATTTCAAGGCTAATATGGTCTTGGCATTTCCGTCTCGTTGCTGTTTCGCAAAATGAAGGACATCTTGTCCCACTGCCCCTACTCTACGTTTTGGCCATCTGTACTATCTGACCGCGATTCCCTTAATTTCTGCCTTTTTCTCCCCGGGGAATCAGGAGGCCACACCGACCATAGGAGCCCATGTCCACTATACGCATAGACGATCGCTCGTCTTCTGTGACATACTCTGAACCTGCTTCAGGCCATCACTGGTCTTCGCAGGGCTCATCCACTTCTAACGGAAATACGCTATCTCTTACACGGACACGAAATGCATTCGCATCCGTGACCTTCACTGGTACGTTCCTGAGCAACCTCAAATCATCAGCGCCATGATTCCAATTCATAGGAAGCTCCATTGCTGTCTACGGCCTCATCTCAGATAGCGGCGCAAGCAGGGTTGCTCCTGTCAGTAGTTACAGTATCGATGGAGGGATAACATATACCTACACCGCTGCCCAAACCTCAAGTGTACAGTCGCAAGTCCTATTCTTCAAGTCCGATCCCTTGCCGAACGGCCAGCACACCCTGGTGGTCACGAATCTCGCCGAACAGGATTTTTTCTGGCTGGATTACTTTGACGTCACTCCCAACACTAGCGACGCTCCTACCACAGTCACAACAACCGACAATCCCGGCCCAGGCTCGACTACAATAATCGTCCAAACTTTGACAACAACATTCGCAGATGCTTCCACTACAAGAACGGATGTTTCAACGTCTGCGTCAACGTCTGTATTATCACATTCATCTGTATCCTCCATCTCTTCAAGCGCCGGTACCGGACAAGATTCTTTGGTCACGGCCCAGTCTGAGAAAAAAACACCTGTAGGAGGTATTGCCGGTGGCATCGTTGGAGGGGTTTCGTTAATTATGATCGTCCTTTTCCTTCTGGTATGCTTAAGACGCCGACGCACAAGGGCAGAGGGTGATATCAAGCTAGATTCTCCCAACCGTAAGTCCAGATCGATATCTCCCAATATGCCATTTTGACGAATAAACTTCGATTAGATTGGCAAACCGGCGTCGTACCTTTTGGACAAATCGCTGAATCTCACAATTCCACGTCCCAGCTCAATACCGCGCCGTCCTCCTCGATTACTTCGTTCCCATATGGCGGATTCAATCAACAAAACATGGTCTCTGGGCGATCTGCGCCGACATACGGTCAAGTTTATCCGACTCCCCCTCCTATCGTACCCCAGGGAAAGCGCCAGGTGGCGATGCCGAGCGAGTATAGCTCCTCCACTGGACTGGTGAACTCACAGATGGAACAAGATCGACTCCGCGCACACGCTTCGTCTCCGTCCTCTTCTAGTGGGATAACAAACTTCTCTCGTGGATGGACAGCGGATAGTAGCATTGGTATCCCTCATTCTGGAAGCTCGGACGCGGGAGGCATTTATGGGGCCATACAAGAGGATAGTCCCCCTGCATATCAGCCAAATACGGTGGAAAGCGGCGGGGTTTCGAATCATCTACCAACGGCGGGGAAGCAGTGATTTTCGTACCATGGTACCAGGTGACGCGGTGACGAGGCTTGACAAGATTTTCCCTCCAATTCTCTGGGTCAGAAATGATCCCAGGGTTTGGCGCATGTCGTTTAAAATAGGAAAAGGTATCAAGGTGTCAATACTTTGAAAGGAGTGCTGATTCAATGGCTGAACGCCAGGAACGATTTAGTTGTCCATACGGGACAAGCGTTATAAAAAAAAATACGCGAGATGACAGCGATACAAGACCTCTAGGCATCCAGCTTGCCTACGGCCGCCATTATCTCATCGATATTGATACAGCTAACCCACTCCTCAAGGTCCAGTTCCTCTTCGAAGCTAAACGTCGATTCCGGTGAGCCTGTGAAGAACGCACACACACACTGGTACTCTTCCTGTTTTAGGACAGCACCTCGCGCCACTCCGATGTGGCTCGCGAAGATCCGAAACTCCCAGCCTCGCATTGGTTGTCCGTCCTGGAACGCCCGTTGGTTGGGCACGTCGAACTCAAGACGGGTATAGTCGAAGCCGGGTGGCTGCCCGGTGGCTTTGAGGAACGATTCCTTCAGGGCAAGGAGAATGCATAGCCGTTGGAGCATTCGGGCTTCATCCGACGTGCGAGTGATGTTGGCCTTTTCCACCCGTGTTAGCTGCCGCGGAATGAGAATGTAACTAAAGAGGAGATCACGCGAACAACGGACTTTATGCGATAAACGTTCGAAGTAGAGCTTTATAGGAGTTCCTTGCGGCTCCACCTTAACTTGCTTGATTCCTAGGCCAATGTTGATGACTTGTACTTGTGGGCCGCAGACAGCAGCCATGCCACATAGTGAGCTTTCGTACGCCAAATGGTAACCTATGCTCTGCAGTGGTAGAGGTTCACCGGGATTGCTGGGCTACGCATGAAATGAGCGAGAAAGTTCTGGGAGAAACTACCAGACCACTCACCCCAAAAGTGTCGATCCAGTGTTTTCCGGTAGGTGTTCGATAATCGAGCCAATTTGAGGGACGAACACGACGGTGCCGCATCATAAGGACGGGGAGAAGTTGAGTTATAAGCAATCCTAATAATCGTTAGCTCCATAGCACTCGCAACCAAATGGTTGGGAAAATACAAACGAAATGAGTCTGGATTAGTAGCATCATACTCAAACCATTCCCTCGGGAAACAGCGAGTGCAGAGTTGATGTGCTCGGTCATATTCTGCCTTAGAATAGTCCCGGTTCAGAGATAGCGTCCACACGTGAACTTGGGTGCCCATTTTGTTAAACTCTCGTTTGTTGTCGGTGAGGTCCGCGGTAAGATAAAGAATAAGTACGGTATGAGGAGCACAATTAAGCCCTCGATGTTTATAAGGCAAACTTCAAGTACAAGGCAATCAATTATGTAACTCTAGTACGTCGAAGTTGCACGTCGACTACCCACGTCTATTTTAGGAACTATGTAATTTCTTGTTCATGAGTTTCAACCTTGTTTCCTGTACATTCAAACCCCTGGTTACAGTGACTTTATTCTTTGTGTGAATGAAAGACTTGAAATTTCATCACTGAGGAATTCGTTCTCTCTTTTTTGCCCGGAGACCAAAATAAGCGCCGGGCTACTATAATACCGGCGGACCATATTTCCTCCCAACGGTTTTCAAGACATACTCGTTCTTACGTCGGACATATATCTTATGGTTACTAGATATCGGGAAAGCATGATACGTGATGGGGAACGGGGTAGAAGAGATATACAAGGTAGCAGAGATATACAAGATAGCAGAGATACAAGGTAGCAGAGGTATACAGGGTAGCAGAGATATACAGGTAGCAGAGATATCCAAGGTAGAAGGGATATCCAAGTAATAGAAGCCCTCTACTGGGACAGCTTGGGAATGATGTTCACGAATTCATCGAGATCAATGTACTTGACCCAGTTTTTCGGTTCTTCTAGAAAGCTATATGTCGATTCTAGTGTTCCGTTGTAGAATGCACGCACACATGTGTACTCTTCAGATTTTATGGTATCACCTCGTGCTACTCCGAGCCTGCTCATGAAGATCAGGAATTCCCAGCCTACTAGCGGAAATTCGTCCAGCAATACGCGTTTTTGGGGTAGGTCGAACTCAAGGCGCTTAAAGTCGAAGCCGAATGACTCTCCGATGGCGTTGAGGTATGCTTGCTTCAAGGCAAGGAGAATGCAGAGCCGCTTGAGCATGATGTCGTCGGACTCGCCAGTGACGCTGTCTCTTTCTACTTGTGTCAGCTGGTATGAAATTAGGCAAATTATTCAAGAGAAAATTTACGGACGACTCACTCTATGGGACAAATATTCCAAGTAGAGATTGACAGACATTCCTTTCGGCTCTATCTTCAATTCTTTAATTCCCAGACCAATTCTGACGACTTGTGCTCGGCTGCCCGTGGTACAGGCCATGCCACATAACGAGTTTTCATATGTCAAATGGTAACCTACGCTTGATGGGTGAGGTCGATCCGAATTCTTCCAGTTGCTGGATGAGTATGAAAACTCAGGGTGAAATCTAGTTCACACTCACGGGAATGATGTCGATCCAGTGTTTTCCGGCAGGTGTTTTATGATCATTCCACCTTGAATGAGGAACACGATAGTACCGCATCATAACGATGGGGAGAATCTGAGTCATGAGCAATCCTGATAATTGCAGTGTTAGCCACAGACTCGGAAAACTAGACAGGAAAATACAAACGAAATGAGTCTGGATCAGTAGTTTGATATCTAAACCGTTCGTTTGGGAAACATCGTCTGCAGAGCTGATATGCTTGGTTGTATTCCTCCGCAGAATATTCTCGGTTCAGAGATAACATCCACACGAGAATCGTTGCGCTCATTCTTCTGGAAGTCTGAAAACTGTGTCCTTAGTAAGGTGCGCGATGAGATAGATAGAGAGTAGGTGTGGTGTGAGAACCATAATACAGAACCTTGGAAAGCTTGATTATAAGGCAAAAATCAGTTTCCAAGTCTATTTTAAGGACCTGACTTATTGTTTATTGACCTCTTGCTACCTGTTGAGTGGCTTTATTCTTTTGGGCACCATTGAACCTTAATTTAGAAATAGGTTTTGCGAACCCTACATAGACAAGAACAAGAATTCAAGGAGCCTCAAATTCATAAGCGCCGGAGCAACAGACGTATCCGACGTTTGTTTATTCCAGACGTGGGGACCCTTGCGTGGAAACATCGCTATTCGGAGCCTTTATAACTAATTCTCTGCCTCAATTGTTTCCTCAGGGGTGGGTGGACCTTTGTACATTTCCCGCCCATCTGTCCAAGGTAAGGATACGCACAGAAACGTGGGTAGGAGCACGTACTTATCAGATACCACATTGCGCTGATAAAGGCAAAGCCGACGAACACTACAGAGGCATAATCTGAGGAGGAAAATGATAGAGGTTAGAATGAAAATTTACAGGCAATTGAACAAGAAGCTCACTCATCGAAACCTGTGTCACAGGGATAACGGCAGGCATCGAGAACAATACAATTTCAAACGCCATCCACATAACCGCAAACACGTTGAGTCCGTAACCCCACCTCCCAAGACTAAAAGGCGCGTCCTTCATGTCCTTCCTCCCGTTCGCCACCGAGATCGCGATAGGCATCGCATAGCTCGCACCCAAACATATTACAGCTACGCCGACGAAGGCGTTGAAAGCCGCCGTTGAACCAAGGAAAATCAGTCCAAGCAGCAGTTGCACGACGAGAGAGAGCAGGTACGCATTGAGCGGTACATCGCCCAAATTATGATTGACTTGAGACCAGACGCTATGTAACGGGATCGCTTTATCGCGTGCGAAGCTCCAGGTCGCACGAGATGCGGCACAGCAAATTGATAGAGCACAGAACACGCCAATTCCGAAGACGATCAACCACTAATATATGTCAAGTGAGATTGTGTTAAACTTCAACAGCATGCAGATATTTACCATCCCGAATCCACCTCCCTTCGAGCCCATGATGAGTTCAAAGAGGAGGCCGATAGGCTGACCCCCAGGTACTTTAAAGTTAATAAGTGTCAGAAACAGTTAACACGCGCGAATATTACCTGCAAGAAGTGTTGGAATGTCCGGCAGGGTAAACAAGATTGGGAGGAGAAAAAGTAGCCCAATAACAAAACTAATTGGTATAGACCATGACAACGCAAGAGGCAGCTGCACAACCGGGTTATGCACTTCCTCTGCCATGCTGGCAACTAAAAGTGGAAGAAAGTCAGTGGTTTCCAACATCGGAAGACAAGAACGAACCCATCCCGATCGCGGCATAGGTATACGCTGTGCGATGGTCACTGACGAGCACCGAGGAGCAAAATAATCGAGGGGCTTACCGGGCTGTAACGAAGAGATTAACAACTCAATAAAACCACGACAATTAAAGTAATACAGTACCGGAAGCAAACCTATGAAGAAAGACCACCCAGGTGTCCAGCCAGAAAAAGATGGATCAAAATGCCCAAGAGCGAAGGCCGCCGAATGCCTTCCGGAGGCTGCTTTGGCCGAAATACAGACGAGCATGACTAAAAGCAACCTGAACCATGAGTCAGAGGTACGGAAAGTTGGAACTCACCCATGACCCCAAGCGCGGTCCAACAAGCACAGATGATCTACAAAATTTTGACCGTGCAATCAAGAAAAGAGGATTATCACACGTACATCTATTGTCGGGAGAAAAGAATTGAAAAGAACGCCAACAAGGGTAGAGACGACGGTAATCCCAAGGAAGACCATGTCTGCAAGTAGCCAATCGCAAGGCCCGTTAAATAAAGCATGGTGAAAATTCAAATTCCTTACATGTCTGCCATGGGGCCGGGATCCAGTCAGGATGGAAGATGCCTATGCCTGCTACAAGTATCTGTGCAGTCCCCTTAATGGCTGTGATATCAGATACATTCGTGGGGCCGTGTATGTCCAAGAAGCACTCACAAAGGTTACTGACAGGCTAATCGTCCAAACCCCAACCATTGTTAACCACCCATTAATCCATGATGTGAGGACGCGTCTTTTGGGTGTCGTGAGACGGAAGCACCAATAATAAGCACCAGCGGACGTGGGGTACTTCGAGCATATTTCTGCAAGAGATAATGCGAGGGGTTGCGTGGTGATAGATATCAAGACCCAGCTATGATTCACGGAAATTTAAAAAGAAAAGATGCTTTGAGGAATTCCACCCACCCCCAAATGATAGTAGCAGGTCCACCACCGATAAGCGACGTAGCTATGGGAGCTGCAAGTCCAAAGGCTGGATGCGATTTTATCATGACCTCGATTATAAGATTAGACGCCATGCTCACGTACGAACGGCAATTATAGCTGATGTTTCGAATCAGAAGTGATCAGAAATACGTTTCCCACCCATTTGGCATGATTTTTCGCACCCAGCAGCACTAAGATAAGCTGTTAGAATCGAATGGAATGAACCACGGAATGCGAAACGTACTGAACAATATGTGAAATAAACCGCGCGACTAAACTCTAGTTAGTAAAGACCAGCTGCATGATTGGTAGCCTGCGTACTGACCCTTATTAATTCCTGCTGGTAGCCCAACTTCTTCAAGCTAAGAACGACGTCATTATCTATCGGGCTGACTTCATTCGGCATTGGTCCAGTCGAGGAATTCTTCGACATTATTGCGTATCAGGAGCTGCCCGGTAAAGAGGAGGGAGAGTAGAGAGCTGCAGAAAGGAAGAGATGTATTCGATTCGCGCAGACCGCAGACAAAGGAATAAGTCTTCGGAGAGAAAGATACTGGCCAGGTTTCCTCTCACCGTCGTTAAGCAGAGAGGTCTACAGAAATGAAAGATTTCTCGCGACTCAAGTTGGTGTTCAGCCGTTGAATTCGAGGGGAGATGGCCTACCTCTCACGCCGCAATACCTCCAACTGCTGACTGGGCAGTTACTTCTTGAGAGCCCCTGTGCGGCGTCCATGACTAGAAGTTGACCCTGTAAGCGTTTCAAAGAAGGCTTCGTGATGTGGCCCAGTTTCTAGAACGAAACCATGAGACGTTGTGAGAAAATCTGTGGCTCACCAAAATTCCCAAGGTAAGTATCTCACGCTGTCATGGCCAACTCCAGTAAACAAGGTCAGTAAACGGGCTCTCACTTGCCCGAATCCAAGAGGGCAGCGAGGCTTCAGCACATGAGAGGGTATTTAGAAGGCGAACAAACAAGACAAACACTCCTGCCAAAATTGGACGAAAGTCAGGCGCGCCGGCATGGTGTAACCTTGTAAGTAAAACCCGGCGCTTATTTTATTATCAATGTTCCCTCAGGTAGTCTCTCAAAGGCAGCCCCGAGAACGAGATTTCTACCTCTTCAGTACCATGCGGCGGATATTTTCTACACATTCTAGTCGCATCATTAGCGGCATGGAAACTGACCTTCCCCGTTGAAGGCGTTAGCCATTCCAAAAAGCGCTGCGGGGGCGAAGAAAGACTTGGAGAAATACACCAGGTTGCTTGCTAACTGAAGGGACTTTGGGTTGCTTGAGTAGTTGGGGTTGGGGACCAATGGTTTCTAGTATAGTAGCCCATCTTATAACTTTGTCCTATCCACACGTATCGGAAGATTATGCTGCCAGCAAGCTGAAGAAAAGGTGCATTATCCTTTCAAGTTAGAAGAGAAATACTGTATACGTTCCTCTGAGACTACATATGCACACAGACACTGACCAGAAGTGGTAAGCTGTCAAATTGGTGCTCTAAATTTAAGTGCCCGTCAATGATCGAACCACCACTCCACATTGTAGATGAAATTCAAGATCAGTGTAAATGCAAAGAACAGCTACAATAGACATACATAGACAACATATAAATTACACTGAAGAAAAATTACAGAGTGTTCTTTCCGGAATACATGGGGGCGACAGCTAATGCGATTCTGGATGCAACCAGCGCCCACAATGTAGCCGAACAACCTCCGAATACAATTGGCGAGCCTCTCATGCTGGGATAATCAGCCTCGTACCCGTTCATGTGGCTCTTGCCAAGGGACCCCGAGAATCTTGAAAATTTCCTCTTCCGTCTCTGACGCAACTAAAACGCCTGGATGAATGTCCCAATTAGAAAGAACATAATAGTTGCCGAAAGTGTTAGGCTCACCTGCGTTCATTTTTATTCGGCGATCGCGGGGGTCGCGAACTATGTTACCGAATAACCCCTTCTGGTTTAAAGAATAGCCAAGAACGTTCGCCTTCATACGTATCGCGCGGTTGAACTACAAGGCAAACATGAGAATCAATAGCTAGGGGGGAGGGAGCAATAAACGCACAATGTCATCGCCCTGAGAAAACCTCAATTATAATTCCGGTACGAAGAGGAAAATCACTCACAGTGTAATAGAGCAAGGCAGCACCTCTAGCTGTCCATGGCACGCTGAGGAAATCGATTCTTCGGCGTTTGGACCCCTTAACATCTGGGACGTGGCATAATCCACGGTATATAGCCTCCAGATCGTCCGGGTCCTCTGGAAGAGCAAGGTCTTCCGTGATGATGTCTGCGGCATGTAATTTTTGCAGCAGGCATGGAAGGACACCTGGCATGCCACGTCAAAGGAGGCTTCCCGAAAGACGAGATCGAAGACTTACCGCGATGAGTATTTCCGTCATCAACGGGACGAGTAATGAGGATGTCTATATCTCCACAATCCGCCTTCCCTCTGGAGGAAATGAGATATGGAGTGTACCGCGGCGTGAAAGCATTACCTTCGGTAACTCCCCATAATTTCGATATATAACTTAGGATCGATGGAGAGTGCTAAACCGCGAAGTTTATAAATGAAGCAAGTCGAGGAATTATCCACGCACCTATTGGCTTGATTAGCTCGAAGATCGCCTTGGCTTCAGCTCGTGGCATCCGGTCATTTAGGTCTTAATAGATGGTGCGTTAAAAAGGTGAGTTGAACTAGTCCCAACACTAACCATCGTAATATTGAAGACCTATTTCTTGAACAGGAGAGAGCTTCACGCCCCCTTTTCCAGCACGTAAATCGTCGAGCGTTCGGCAACCAGCCGAATACCACTTGAACGCGATAGATTGACCTGTATCAATTCAGAGGAATTCAGAGCCTCAAGGGCAAGTGGGGCGTACCAACTCCATAAATCCCTTGGAAAAGGCGGGTGACCTCAACGTCTTTCGTTTTTTCATATTTGATACGCTGAAGGTCCCCAGTTTGTAATATTTCTTCAATCTTTGTCGTTTTGGGAAATCGGTTAGCAACACGCCTACTTCATGATTGATCAAGAGAGCGAACCAACCTTTTTCGCTGTCTTCTCTCCGACACCCCGGATACCTCTTGCTTCTTCGTAAGTCTTGATTCGACGAGGATAGTTTCGTAGGGCCCGGATAGCTGATGGTTCCATTGATTTGAGAGTTTCGCGATAATATTGTTCTAACTCCTCACATTTACTGTAGCTAAAAGCTCGCCAGTGGTCATCGTCGCCCATCTTCGCCTTGTGCAGCTCCATCAGCTGAGTGAGCTACACCCGGCCTAAGTTAAGATAAATGGGAAAGGCCAATAATATAAGTTCGCTAACCTTATCGATGATGTCTTGATTGGGACAATCCCCTTTCGCCTGAACTTCCTTCTTGTCGCATGTCCAACCCTTGAAAATTGAATATACAAGTCTAATCTGGTCGTCACCAAATTATTGTTCGACGAACCCTCTTTTGCCTCGGGGCGGGGGGATGTGGTTCTGGGTCCCCCGCGTCCGAATCCGTTCCTACATCTTCCGACGCATCAGCATCAAGATCTCCTAAGCTGGACCACTAGAGAGTAAAAGTTCAGTATTTCGAAAACGAATCATTGCTCAAGATTCCAGGCTCACTTCATCCTCCTGCTGCCGTTGCTTATGGGCTTGAGGGTAAAATTCAGCTAGCGGGTCATGGTTGTTTTCCTTAGATGACTGTCCATGGACAGGAGATCGACGAGGGGATGTTGGTGGCGAAATCAAGGCGCCAAATGGACGGGATGAATGAGCTGGAACATCACCTTCTGACTCTGAAAAAAGGGCTGGAACATCTTGAGTTGCAGCGCTCGTACTGGCTCTAGACACAAACGGAAGTTAAGATTAGACCGGTCTACACCTGCCGAGATAACTTACACCCCGTGACTGGGACCATCGCCTCGATTTTGCTCCGCGGCTCTTTCCTTTCCTTTCTTCCTAAACGAAGGGGCCGCGATGGGCTGCGGTTTCCGTCCAGCATCCATGCGTTCGTGGAATGCAGCATGTAGAAAAAGGATATCGCCATCTAACCTAGCATCAAATTCCTCTTTGGAGAGGCTGTTCTTGTGGTTGATCCCGCTGACAACCCATGACCACTTGAGCGTTGGAATGTGTTCGGGAATATCCTTCAGGCGTTTGACGCCGAGTGCGCGTAATGTCGTACCCTCTGGAGCATCCGTGATAATGTGCGTGGTGACGTTCGGGTTGTATTCTGGCATGAGGTCCCCGCCATATCGAACAATCTGATTGCACGATGAGAAACAATATCAAAAGCCCTATGTGATACATACGAGGTCCATTCGCCCGCGAGTCGTTTCCGAAGCATACGTCCTGTCCCCGCCTGTATAGAATATATGCTTTCCATGGAGGAACTTGATACCAGATGCCTTGCGTTTGGGAACGGACTTGGAAGTGGAAGGATCTACGTCGCTTGACGCAGTGGCAGCAGCAGCAGCCTTCACCTGCAGCATGCGGGCGTAATCTGCCGGAGTGACAGGTGGAGGCTTCTCCTTCTTTCCTTTCGTCTTTGCCTTGGGTTTCTCGACTGCTGTCTTCATCTCTTTCTCTTTCGCTTTCTGTTTCAAAACAACCGGCGCAGGTGAGCTGGCACGAGATGACGGAGATGAAGAGACATATATGATAGAAGGCTCGTCGGTGGGCTGCGCGACTGGCTTTCGTGAGGGCTTCAACTTGATGACTTTCCCTGAATGCTTCGAGCTCTGGTGATTAGCGATCCGTTTTTTGACTTCCAGATACATATCACTTGCTTCCAGCGCTAATTTCTTGGGACTGGCTTGATAGGCAGAAGCAATACTCGGGTCTTCGATGGGCGAAGTTGGTGGTCCCGAAGCAGGTACGTTGTTCTTTGAAGGCTGCCGTGAGATTCCCACGTCATGGAGTGGACGGAGATCAAGCTCCTTTTTCTTGGGAATCAGAATGACGTCTTCTCTGCGGCGTTTCATTGGCGAATGATTTATGCTTCTCGAAAAAGAAGATATTCTAACCCGAAATTTAGACCATGAACTTTTAAAACGACAAAAGACGACATACGGGCTGAAGTTCGGAGTTGGGGATTCCAAACCTGGCTGCGGCCTGCTGCTCTGACCTTGCGCCTGCTTTTTCTTGCGCGGACTCTGACGTAATTCTGCTGGGATGGCTTTCCGTTTGCCAGATTCCGGAGTTGAGGCTTTCGCTGGGTCAGACATTGCAACGGTCAAAGAATCAATTTCCTCCATATCCGAGGTACATTTATCTGGAGTTTGTAAGTCCTGAAAGGATTTCCCAGATAGATGGTTGATTTCGGGGGATCTTGAAGGCACATCTCCACACAATGCGTCTTCTTTCTTGACAGCCGCGCTGGTTACCTTTGGTCGCTTTTCCAGAGG
This sequence comes from Hebeloma cylindrosporum, assembly GCA_000827355.1. Taxonomy (NCBI): domain Eukaryota; kingdom Fungi; phylum Basidiomycota; class Agaricomycetes; order Agaricales; family Hymenogastraceae; genus Hebeloma; species Hebeloma cylindrosporum. The sequence goes on along the minus strand of KN831794.1, from coordinate 195,893 downwards.
TTCCAGCGGTTGCAAGGATGCCTTCCGCTTGAGCTTTTTTCCGGCATCTTCATGGTCACTGACATGGATGAAACGCGACCCAACTCCTTCACCAGGTGCCGAAACTGAACTAAGACTTCTTCTTGCCTCTGGTATCCTCGAGGTTGATGCGTAAGGGTTGTCTCCTTGACTTTGGAGATTTTAGTTGGGGATGTGTCCAGCGATGAAGTACCACTCACCTCCGATTGAACCCAGACAACCTCTGCCGAAACTCATCAACCGTCTCATCTCGTTGATTCATACGAGCGTCTTGCTCAGCATAGTAAGCATCTACGTCGAAACTTGCCATAGAAAAACTGTTGAAGAACGTTCTGGTAGTAACGTTTAATACAAAAGCAAGTTGAGGTGAGTCAATATCATCATTGACAATGACATTGTTCCGATTCGGGTGACGTGACTCAAAGTAATGTGCACGTGATGCAGCACATGCAGCACACGGCACATGTCACACAGGACACTCAGAACTCGACCTAAGTATTTGCTCGCTGAATTATTCCCTGGTGGATACTGCCTATCTGGAAATTGCATGAAAAAACTGCATCCTAGGTTTTCCCAGCTTCTGCGGCCTACCTGATATTTCCGAGTCATTCATGACTTTGCCGACATGCCACCTCTCTACCTGTGAAGAAAAGGACTCGAAGTGGAAATGTAACTGGGACTTGATTGTACGCTTCAGGCGATATATAGTGATGGACTACGCACTAGTAGACGCCCGCAGGGAATAATGACATGCTCGCTGCGCCGATTGGATATTTTCTCTTGGTATGTACTTAATGACCTTCAACCGAAACGGCTTTTACGTTTTCCATCTGGACCAATGGTTAACCGCGTTTGAGCCCGACTCCTGGTACAGTCCATCGCAAAGTGATCCTCTCTTCAGTACATTCCGACCCATGATCAACACTGCACAAACGAACATGCTATATAACCCTCGACATGTAGACCCAGCTTCTTTACCTGATCACCATGTCTCTCCGAAATGGCCATTACTCTACAGGTCTCCCACACGCTAACGGGAACAACTCCAACGGCCCTCATGTAACGGATTCGCCAACCCCTGGAAATGGTAGCGAAGAATATGCTTCGGATTCTCCAGACGAAACTTCCTCCATGGAAGAGCTCGCCCCAGAAGAATTTCCGTCATACTTCTCCGAGCGTGACAATCATCTTTTTCATTCGAGCTCCTCTCCGTACCCCCTGCCGGTGGATGGTCCTGAACAACACGTATTGCCCGCTGTTTATTATCGCAAATGTCGCGCCCCTAAACCTCTTTTTTCTCAGCGACTTAATACCAACCATGATCTACTGCTCCAGTTCTATGGGGCGCATTACGTAGGTCCTGTGCCCGACGTCTTGGTACAGTCGGAGAGACCTCGGATGGCGCTTGATATTTGTACGGGGACAGGGAAATGGTGGGTGGAAATCATTTTTCATTGTCAAATTACTAAACCTCTCCTGGAACAGGGTTATGGACATGGCACAAGAGTTTCCCGGTGTACACTTTCAAGGCTTCGATATCGGTACAGCCACATCCGCTAGTTTACATCCCTGACTGACGACACGACATACAGTACCCATTCAGACCCGATACCCCTTGCCGAACGTCCAGTTTGAGATCCACGACGTCAACACGAATTTTCGCTGGCAGGATGCAACATTTGACCTCATCAATGCACGAGATATAAACATGGCGGTTTGTTTCCCCTCACCTCGCGCGACACGTTTTGGACCTGACAAGTTTCATAGGTTCGCGATTTTCGTCAGGTCGTGGAAGAGGTCGCTCGCGTTCTGCGTCCTGGCGGCTTGCTCATATCGTATGAGTGGAGCCCATATCCAGCATTCCACCCATCCCTGGACCGCGATCCGTCTATTCACGCCCCAGCATCCTGCCGTCTCGCTGAGGCCGTCCGTGGGGCATTCCTTTCCACTCGAGGGCTGCATCTACTTGCAACGGAGGTGCCTTCTATCCTTGTCAACACTGGACTTTTCGCGGATGTCTCACCAAACCAACATCATATACCCGTCGGCGCATGGCACGCCGACCCTTCTCTCCGCAGAATTGGAACGATGTGTCGCGAGGCGCAAGAGCAATATGCCGACTCCATAAAGCCACTGCTCCTCGAGGCTGGCTGGGAAGAAGCCGACGCTTCTCGCATATTGGCAGATTACATTCAGGAAATCAGGACTGTCGGTGGTCTGGTCATTGTTTTACATACTGTGCACGCACGCAAAGTCTAGGTAACGAGGGACCCGTCGAGTATGCCTCGTTTCTTTCCCGGTAGATATAATATCTTCTGATTCTTCCTTCTCATAATTTAACTGCGACCCGTTTCTTTTATTGATATTTTGTGCATGTCCCCGGTATAATTCAGGAAGGGCGAATTAAGCCCACCTTCGTACATGGGATTAGTGGACTTGTGGCGCTTTCTCTGCGCAAGAGACATCTAAATATCATCCTGTTCCAATTTCCTTGGATGAGGTAACATCGCGGCCCCACTCACGATGAGCCAATCGCAAGAACCTAGTTTTGGGAAATATATTACTAATTAAAGGCCGATGTTCCAGCTCGGAAATTATGCCTCTCTTCCGTATATTTAATGACGCGACTTTGGACGGAGGGGTAAGTGTGCTCGAGTCAATCAATGCAATAAAGATGAGGAAGGTAATTCGCGAAAGCTAGGCATGCATGGATCCAACGAGAACACCGAAAACTACAACTCGAAAAGCTCTTTCCACAACTCGTTCAAATGGAATAGAGCGGCCAAATGCCCCCCCTTGACAGACCTGCAGTGGCCATTCTTATAGCTCTCCGCAAGCCACTTCGCCATCGCATCCGGGGCCATCGCATCCCCCTCGGAGGTGACCAGCAGTATCGGGCGGGCGTTATGTTCTTCGTCGAGGTCTTTCGGAGCGAATCCCCAATCCCCGTTAATGGCATCTGCCATCTCCATGAATCCTTGCCAGCTGTCCTGCACACTCCTCATCATGTTCAGCCCGAACTCGCGCTCAGTCTGACCCTCGACTTTCCCTGTCTCCTCTCTCCATTTCGCGAATTCAGCTTTCTCCGCCTCGTCCATCTTGTCGAACAACGTTTGACGCACGAAAGCCTCCGCCTTTTCCGGGGTGTTCATCTTGTGCTTCAACGCAACTGAACCAAGGCGTTGGAGGAGGTTGAACGGGATATACTGCGATGGGGGTCCAACTGCGATATAATTCGGGACGGTCATCGACTTGGCGTGATCCTTGTGCAGCTTGAAGGGTGAGAACGGTGCCAGAGCCATGCAACCAGCAACATTTCGTCCCGCCGGGAATAGCTCGAAGCTCGCTCCATACAACATCTGAGCTGGGACAGTTCCGAACGAGCCTCCCGCGATATAGATCTTGAGCCCCTCCTTCTCAGGATGCAGATGGTCGATTAGGGCAGTGGTATCCGATGCGAGGGCGACATGGAATGAGGTGCCCTTGCTCCGGGGGGAAGATTTCCCCCAACCAGCAAGCGTAGGAGCTACGAAGTGTACGTCCTTTTCCACCAAATATTTCTGGAGATAGTTCGCTGTCCCTACGCCGAATGCGCCATGAAAGAACACGACGAGGATTGAACTGGAAGGGTTCCCAATCTCCGCATAGGCGAGACGGCGTCCACCAGGGAGGTCGAGGTATTTCTCTTCTGCAATAGGGATGTCAGTGGCCATGCTGGATAGCGGATGAATGGTCGATGTAGTATGGAAAAGAGGAAGGTAGATATAGAACTTAAAGTCGTTGCTGCGGAAATACGCAGCAGACCTGGGCGCAGCTCTTCAACATTCAACTTGGTTAGCAGCAGTACAACGGAGAAAGTCCGAATGCGGACTTCTGGCCCTGGACCTTTGCTGGACCTAGTTCTTGCCTAAGCGCCAAGGTCGCGTTTTGAGAGGGGATTAATGAGCTTGACCCTAGCCTGTGTTCTTTCGGCGAAGAAGTTATCAAAGTGACTTGAGAACCTACCTCTTTATTTAGTACTTCGATGATTTTGCTCTATCGTGGATGGATTGAACCAGGAGGTGATCGGCACTGATCGGCACATCGACTTGGCATCGGACCTGCTTTTGATCGGAGAAATGCGGGGGCTACCCAGCGCTGAGCGCACCAAGCGCACATAATATTCTGCTTTATGTTTACATTGCAACCACCGGCCACAACTCCCACACACCTTCAAAGTTCGAAATTTGGCCAAATACATCTTCCAGTTAAATGCAGAACCTTAGGTACCTTCCTGGTTTTCGTTTAGTTGGGGCTTTGGAATATGAAAATTCGTGTACAATATCCTGCTGCTGGTTGATTTTTTCCAAAGAAAATCTCAAACCATTTATTTCTGGTAATCTTCCTTGCAAGGCATATCACGCAGACCAGGTACAACTAAAGAGGTAAACTTTGGCAGATACTTCGGCGGTTAGTTGAACCGGGTCCCAATCATACTTTCCCATGTTCTTTCTCAACATCACTTTAGGCGCCCAAACGCAAGGAGCTGCAATTTGGTGGTGGAGACCCATGTCTCCATTTCGTCAATCCACTGTGCCTATAACCAGGCACGATCCTACATATAAATGGATAATCGCATCTATTTTTCAAGGTCACATTCTAGTAGTAATAATAGTATGAGAGTCCAGGAACATATTTTGATAAATAGCCCTGAATATAGCGGAGTCCTGGAAGAATTACTATTCTCTCCCCTCGACCTTCCCAGCCAAAAGGATGCCAAACGTCAAGGTGACCAGCGCGGAAAGCACTATCGCAATGAATCCAATCGCAAGCCTTGCTACAGGAAAATATCCATTCGTCAGGGCCGACTGAACCATGAAGTATCTCGTTACACCTGCAAAAGCATATTGGAAAATAGAAGGTTTATAATGTCGCCACTTTTATTGGAATAATTCATACCAATGAGGAGAACCGAAAGGCCGACCATGACTGTGGTGGCTCCGAGAGGGCGAATGTACCCGTGGAGCCAGTGTGCTTCCGGATTCCGACTTGACGCAGCTGAGAAAAGTTGAACCAGCGCTAGAATAAACGAAAGTCATTAGTCGGATGAAAATTAAGGGGGGCATTGAAGGGAGGGCCAGATAAATGGTGAAGCCTTGCTTCGACGAGATTCGATTTCATGAATTTCACACTCACCAACGCCGGCAGAAACGATCGCTAGACTGGTCCGCACATACGCAAGAAATGTTCGTTCCGATGCGAGGTGATCCCGAGCCACACTGCCTGAATTCTGCAGACATAACGATAGCGGTTGTGTTGGGGGAAATGGACCAAACGATAACGGCGCTGTTGGACGGTGTTTGTTATCAGTCGGTCCTGGGTGTATGTCATCCAGGCTGTCAATTGTTACAGGCGAAGAAGGTCTGGCGCCGGAAAGCCTACGATAAGGAGGGGAAACTTGGCCGGAATTTGAATCGCTGTGGTCTTGTGGGCCCATGGCCCGCTCATGAGAGGTACTTTGTAGATGTTTGATGGGGTGCGCCTTTCCACGTATACGATTTTGCAAAGTGTTGGTCCATGCTGTGAATACTCGCGGGGAGCTTTCTTTCGAGCGCGAAGGATTGGATGATGCGCCGGCAAGGAGGGGCGTGCTTTCAATGGGGTCTGAAGGCGACTCAGAACGCGATGGCCAGCCTGAGAAATTATCTTGCGTACTGTGGTCAACAACTTGCATCAGTGGAAAAAGAGAGCACAATTTATAGGGGTTCTCTCCTTACCTTGGATTAAACGGTGGAACTTGGGTGGGGATTGGGAGTTTCGTTTATGTAAAAGATCCGAGCTTTATCAAACTTCAGATGACGGAATGATTCTCCGATTTCCCGTCATTTCCTATCAATTGCCTATAGCAAAGAAAGAGGCTGGCCTCGGAGTCACATTTTATGGTCCAAACTCGAGAAACGGTGTACCACTGACACCGTGTCGTCCCGATAATCAGTACTTCCTCCGTATTGGAATCCACTTTCTACAAAGCGTCTCCCAACTTGATCGCATTCGCAAATAAGTACTAGCATAAGATGATGGCATAGCTTTGCATATGGCCAATCTATTCCTCAAGCCATGGACCGCCGTGCTTGACCACCACGCTTGCAGATAAGATATAGCACGATCTCTAAAAATGGCATAAGATGGCATAAGTATTGCTCTTGACACCTCGCCGTTTCCTGAAGCCATGGAACGTGCTTGAATCTGTACTCCCATCACATTCACAGATAAGATAAATATAGCAACGGTTGGAATCCCAAAGCCTCTATTTTAATCCCGGTATTTTTAGGAGAAGATCATCTCATGGCTTATATCACTTTATAAAATATCGGGTCTTGCAGCGAGCTGGACGCTTGCACCTCACCCAAGGAACGGTCGCTATTTTAGGAATTATGATAACAGTTTTTTGTTTCATTTCTTTGATCAAGCTTCATCATGATACATATGTGAAGCTCGAAACTAATGTGCATCGTCCCTTTCCTTCAAGGTTCCTTTGACGTTTTCTTGTCCACAAAAAGCGCCTTTTTACTGTTAAAATTGTCCTTGTTTTCACAAGGTTTTCAAGTCGTTTATTTGGGAACATATTGTAGCCTCTCATTCTCAGTTTCTTCCTTATACGATGCTCATTGATATTCCATCGTTTTCCCCTGTCTTTTAGACTTTTCTGGAGGCCCCTGGCCAAGATCACCAACATTCAACAACGATCAACAACGCCTGTTCAAACTTGTTCAAACTTTGAAACTTCATAAATCTTTATCCCGTCCTTCGGGTTCGTTATCCCATTTCTTACGATCTTTGCTGATTCGTTAACGACCGGCGACGATGCATTTGTATAATTTGACCTTGCAACCACCAACCGCGACGACCCAAGCCATTGTCGGCAATTTCTCAGGCGCCAGGCAGCAAGAAATCATCGTTTCGCATGGAACAAGACTAGAACTCCTTCGACCAGATGCACAGACGGGGAAGGTTGCAACAGTCATTGCTACCGATGTTTTTGGCTCCATTCGATCGCTCGCTGCCTTTCGGTTGACTGGTGGAACGAAAGGTGAGCATAGTGTGCGTATATTCAACGGCGTCTCGATTGCTCATTGTTGTTAGACTATGCTATTGTAGGATCGGACTCGGGGCGTATCGTTATCCTGGATTACGACCCCAAGACGAGTAGCTTCGTGAAGCTACATCAGGAGACGTATGGAAAATCCGGTGCGAGACGTATCGTTCCTGGCCAATATCTTGCCACCGACCCCAAAGGAAGGAGCGTGATGATATCGGCAATGGAAAAGTCCAAGCTGGTGTATATTCTAAACCGTGATGCGGCCGCCAACCTTACCATTTCGTCACCGTTGGAGGCGCACAAAAATGCGGCGATTATTCACCATATTGTTGGGTTGGATGTTGGGTTTGAGAACCCTATGTTCGCAGCGCTGGAAGTGGACTATACCGAGTCTGACCAGGACCCAACGGGGGAGGCGTTTAATAACGCGGAGAAAGTGCGTACGACCGTTTTCTTATGCTGAGTCGCGTTCTCACCAGTATTAGATGCTGACATATTACGAGCTCGACCTGGGCTTGAACCACGTCGTCCGAAAATGGAGCGAGCCGACCGATCCTCGTGCTAATTTGCTCGTGCAAGTACCTGGTGGACAGCTCGCGTCATCGGACAGGTTCGATGGTCCTTCTGGGGTATTGGTTTGCTGTGAAGACCACATTATCTACCGACACGCGGATGCCGCTCAGCACCGTGTCCCTATTCCACGGAGAAAGAACCCACTCGAGGATCCTTCGCGTGGACTCATCATTACCGCCGCTGTGATGCACAAAATGAAGGTGATTCCCGTCCAATGATTATCGCGGCTTTAAACTTAGTGCTTTTCAACCAGGGCGCCTTCTTTTTCCTTTTGCAGAGCGAAGATGGAGACCTATACAAGGTCACTATTGAACATGAAGAAGAGGAAGTAAAATCGCTAAAAATCAAGTATTTTGATACTGTGCCCGTGGCCTCAAGCCTTTGTATTCTCAAATCTGGTTTCCTGTTTGTAGCAAGCGAATTTGGCAATCAGTCAGTGATCACCCCCTGTCTGCTCCCTCATGTTGACTTTATATTCTCCAGCTTCCTTTATCAATTCCAAAAACTCGGCGACGATGACAACGAGCCTGAATTTAGCTCCACATCATATCCCTCCTTCGGCATGGCCGAGCCCTCCGTTCCCCTTCCTCGTGCTTTCTTCCGACCCCGCCCTCTAGAAAATTTGGTAGTCGCTGACGAATTAGAATCATTGGACCCCATCATCGACTCAAAAGTCATGAACCTCTTGCCCAATTCCGATACTCCTCAAATCTTTGCAGCCTGCGGAAGGGGTCCAGGCAGTACGTTTAGAACTCTACGGCATGGTTTGGAAGTAGAGGAGTCTGTAAGCTCCGACCTTCCTGGAATTCCCAACGCAGTCTGGACAACGAAGCGCAACGAGGATGGTGCGCGTGAACTTTACTTTTTTCTTTGAAGTGTTAGATTGATCGAGTGTTTTTAGACCCTTTTGACTCTTACATCATCCTCTCCTTCGTCAATGGCACGCTCGTTCTCTCTATCGGCGAAACGATCGAGGAAGTCCAGGACACAGGGTTCCTATCCGCGGCCCCCACCCTCGCGGTGCAGCAAATCGGTGCCGACGCGCTGTTGCAAGTGCATCCTCAAGGCATCCGGCACGTTCTCGTCGATAGACGCGTCAACGAGTGGCGGGTACCGCAGGGAAAGACGATTGTGTGTGCGACGACGAACAAGAGGCAGGTCGTGGTGGCCCTGAGTTCAGCAGAGCTCGTGTATTTCGAGCTAGATCTGGATGGACAGCTTAACGAGTATCAGGATCGGAAGGCGATGGGAAGTACGGTCCTTGCGCTGAGCATTGCGGAGGTGCCTGAGGGCAGGCAGAGGACACCTTACTTGGTGAGTCTTATACGCTTTTTTTTTTTTTCTTTTTTTTTTTTCCTTAACCGTATCCTCCATTGTAGGCTGTGGGTTGTGAAGATCAGACTGTCCGGATCATCTCACTAGACCCAGAGAGCACCCTCGATACCATCAGCTTACAAGCGCTGACAGCGCCGCCTTCATCCATCTGCATCGCGGATATGCTTGACGCCAGTATCAATAAGGCCCAACCGACCATGTTCGTCAACATTGGTCTGCAAAATGGGGTCCTGTTGCGCACGGTTCTAGATCCTATCAACGGGCAGCTAACTGACACACGGACACGGTACGTAAATCTCTCCTCTTTTTCATCCACTTGGCAAAGCATTCTTATATTATATTTTCTCTGACTATCAGATTCTTGGGAACACGCCCCGTTAAACTCGTAAGAGTACAAATCCAACGAAATCCTGCCATCTTGGCCCTGTCTTCGCGATCTTGGCTGAACTATACCTACCAAAACCTCATGCACTTCACACCTCTCATCTACGACAACCTCGATTACGCATGGAGCTTTTCTGCAGAACTCAGCCCGGAAGGACTCATCGGTATCGCTGGGAGTGTTCTTCGGTGTGTGAAGATCAAAATTTATTTTGAGGCGTTCCGGAATTAATGTGCATTGCATACAGGATTTTCCAGGTACCGAAATTGGGTATGAAATTAAAGCAAGACTCGATGCCGCTCTCATATACTCCGCGCAAATTCATTACCCATCCTGGGAATAATTATTTCTATATGATCGAAGGCGACCACCGTGTGTTGTCGGAGGAGGCTACTGCTAAAAAATTGGAGGCCTTGGTGTGTTTCATTTCTTTTCCATGCTTTAAATCATCTTTCATTCACATACATACTCGATGTATTTTCTAGCGTCAGCAAGGAAAGAGGATCGACGAAGAAGTGATCAACCTGCCTCCAGAGCAGTTTGGGCGACCGAAGGCTGCTGCGAGTACATGGGGTTCATGTATTCGTATCATTGACCCCATCGAGGCCAAGACCCTGAGTGTTATCAACCTAGAGGACAACGAAGCGGCGTTCTCGTTGGCTGTCGTTCCATTCTCTGCTCGGGGTGGCGAACTGCATTTGGTGGTGGGCACTGCTGCGGATACGCATGTCTCGCCGCGGAGTTGCTCGAGTGGATTTTTGAGGACGTATAAGTTCGTGGACGAAGGCCGGGCATTGGAATTCCAGCACAAGGTGTGTAGTACCCTCAACGATGTGTTTGATAAACGAACTAATCTTTTTTTGGTATGATTTAGACTGAAGTGGATGATGTGCCTTTGGCTTTGTTGGCGTTCCAGGGAAGACTTGCTGCCTGAGTTGGAAAGGCGCTGAGGATATATGACATTGGCAAAAAGAAACTGCTTCGAAAAGTTGAAAATAAGGCGCGTTGCCAAACACCGATGAACTAGTCCTGTGGTTTACAAATTTCTGACTTTTCAGACCTTCACCACTGCCATCGTTTCACTCGCCACCCAAGGCTCGCGGATCATTGTTGGTGACATGCAAGAATCAATACAATTCGCCGTGTACAAGGCCCCAGAAAACCGACTCCTAACATTCGCCGACGACTCCCAACCTCGCTGGATCTCGGCGATGACAATGGTGGATTACAACACCATCGCTGCCGCCGATCGCTTCGGAAATGTCTTCGTCAACCGGCTAGACCCCAAAATCTCAGACCAGGTGGTCGACGACCCGACCGGTGCGGGCATATTGCACGAAAAAGCCCAGCTCATGGGCGCGCCTCACAAAACGAAGATGCTTGCACATTTCCACGTTGGCGATCTCATCACTTCGATCCACAAAGTCTCCCTCGTCGCGGGTGGACGAGAGGTGCTGCTGTACACCGGTCTGCATGGGACCATCGGTATCTTGGTGCCGTTCGTGTCGAAGGAGGATGTCGATTTTATTTCGACGCTCGAGCAACACATGCGGACGGAGCAGGGTCAGGCGAGTTTGGTAGGTCGCGATCAGCTGAGCTGGAGAGGGTATTATGTGCCGGTGAAGGCGGTTGTGGATGGGGATTTGTGCGAGACGTATGCGAGGTTGCCCGGGACGAAGCAGCAGGCTATTGCTGGCGAGTTGGATAGGACGGTTGGGGAGGTGTTGAAGAAGCTGGAGCAGCTGAGGGTGACGGCGAGTGGGTTCTGATGTGGTCATTTTTGTATTGTTTTTGTAAGTACGTACTGATGCATTCTTCTGTACTGCACATGCTTCGCTATCATATAATGAGTTTGTTTTCTTTCTCTCAAGGCAGTTTATATAAAGATGATTCCCATCATTGCTTAGGTTCCGCAAGGTACGCCCGTGAGTGTATGGGGAAAATGAATTTTGAGCCGCAGGATGAAGTGGAATTGAAGTAGAAAAAACTAAACAACGCTTTCCTACAGGGTACTCTCTGTGGGTTCCGATGCAGTCTTTTTTTGCATTTTTTGCACGAGCCAATACTCGTAAAATTATATCATAAGGTTACATGCCAACAAGCTCGATCTCCACGTTTTAAATTTGCCACTCACTCTCTAAAAAAATATTGGTTTCCGAAGTGGTTTAAGCACCAAGATATCCAAAAGATGATGATTGATTAATTTCAAAAGTAGAAAAATCTAAACAACGCTTTTCTACGCCATCTAGAGGCCCAGCTCGTCAGCGTAAGGAAGGGAAGACTCTCCAACCGTCACGTATGTTGGCTTGGCGCTGAGGAGGGAAGCAGCAGCCTAAAAGGAGGAAAACGAATGAGCGATGCGCATGCTAATAGAGAAAAATTACGAACTTTGGAGAAGGCGGCGGCATTGACGGCGTCTAGTGATGACAAGGTGGATTCGACGGAGGCCTCGGCACCACCGAAGATCTTTAAGAACGAATGAGTTTCAGAGCGGGGAAAATAAGGAAAGATTCGTACCTTGGAGCCCAGAGCGTTGATGAGACCCTCTCGGGTGTCGACGTTAGCAGCAGCAGCGAATTTTGCTTTAGCCACAGCTGACTTGAGCTCTTCAGCCTTGATCCCTTGAGCAGCCGCTTTGAGAGCAGCGACGGCGGCTTTACCAGCTTCCTTGACTGGCAGATGTTGAGCCCTGGACGAGGAGTCCAAAGAGGGTAGCGTCAGAGTAAGGAAGGTAAACTGGTTGCACCGAGGTTCCTTCAGGGAGAGAAGAGAAGGGGGAAAGGCCCTTTGACCATTTCACGGAAGGCGTGGGCGAGAGGTGGGCAGATAGAGCTGCGAGCTCGGAGGAAGGCGCGCCTGTGGTTCCGAATCCAATGAACACGGTTTGAGGTCCGCCGTTGCCCGCCAAACGGGTCTCTCCACCAAAATATTTCGAAGCAGGAGCAGAGGGGGAGGAATTCGACGAGGCTTTCTCGAATGCTTTCTCGACAAGACCGGTGAGGGTGGCGGGGTCAATGCCGGTTCCAATCACTGCGATGTTGCCTTTGGAGAAGGCTGACGCGGCATATGACTTGATGTCGGCGACAGTGAGCTCGTTGTGCTCCGGGGCAAACAGAGATTGCCCAAGGCCGTTGCGGAAGGCGAGTCCATGAGCTACTTCGATGGCGCGCGTAGCTGGGTCGTGGGTGGCAGCTTCGGTATCTGAGGCAACCAAAGGAGCAACATATTCCTCAAATTCGTGTCGAGTGAACTTTGCGGAAGTCACAAATGAAGACAGGACATCGACGAAGTATGGGCTGTAGACGAAATCAAAAAAGAACAGAATAGAAAACCAGTATAACGCACGCATCTTCCCGTAGAAACTCGGCGGTCAGAGCTAGATGCTCCCTTCCAAGCGTCGAATACAGAACTCCTCCGTACAATTCACTCTCGCGAACGGTCCCGATCGCCGAACGACCTGTGGTGCTCTGTTGGATAAAGTTATGAGGTCTACGACATCTCTAATTAACCATAATAACGCACCTTGAAAGCAAAGTTTTTGAGAGCATTCGCAACACCCTCCTTGGGCTCGAAACGACTGCCAGCTTTTACCAAAACCGTGACCGACGAGGTGGGTTGGTTGTGGTCAACGGCGGCGACTTTGACGCCAGTCGTGTCGATGACGGTGGCAAAGGAGCGTGCAATGCGCTGCACATTGCGCGACGACGCTCTAGCGGCCAACATGAAGAATTTTGAGAACGTAGAAAAATATGGTCAACAAGCGTTGCCTCGGAGTTGGCTTTCCGACTCCGTCCGTACCTGCCATTTTTGGACGCCCCATCAACATCAGCGCCAAACCAACGCCACACTGGATGTCAAAAACACTGAATCCTAGAAAGTGTGTCACCGTGCTGAACCGTATAGATGGTTCACAACTGGTCTTCGTTGTGAGGGATTCCTTGGCCCATTCGATTAGGATTCGACTCGCTGCCATACATATCCGTGGAAGAAACACAGCCAAGTGCCTAGAGGACTATGCCATCTCATGCCATTTCTCAGAGATGTTCATCACGGCTATATGTTATCTGCAAGCGTGCTGGTCAAGCACAACGATCTGTGGCTTGAGGAAGAAAAATGGCCAGCTGCCGGTAAGTAATTGATAATAACTGACAGAAATGAGGGAATCATTCGTCATTTGATAAACCCCGGACCTTTTCCATAAACGAAACTTCCAATCAACTCCCAACCCACCCAAGTTCCACCACATAATCCGAGGTTAGGTGAGAAACCCTATTGGCAACTGTGCTCTCTTTCTCTACAGATGCAAGTCGTTGACCACATTACACAGGATAGATCCTCAGCTTGGCCATCGCGTTCTTCGCCTCCATACCCCACTGAAAGCACACCTCTTCTTGCCGGCGCATCATCCAACACTTCGCTCTCTAAAGCACCCTCCACAGGAGTATTCACAGCATGGACCAACGCTACACAGAATCTTATAGTACCCGGCAAGCCGCACCCCATCCAACATCTACAAAAGGCCCCAACAATTCGTTCGCTTGCCTCTCATGAATGGGTCATGGACTCACAAAACCACAGGCATTCAAATTCCGGCCAAGTTTCCCCTCCTTCCCGGAGGCTTCCCGACGCCAGACCTCCTTCGCCTGTATCAATTGCCAGCCTGGATAATATACCCCCAGGACCGACGGATCGTCCAACAGAGACCATATCGCAATCCCCCTCAAGCATTGTGGCTCGTGATCACCTCGCATCGGAACGAACATTTCTCGCCTACGTGCGGACCAGTCTCGCGATCGTCTCTGCAGGCGTTGGTAAGTGTGAGATTATAAAACCCTCCGAGAACTTCAACGAAGCCAAGCTTCACACATTTATCTCGATTCACACAAAAGACACTCCCTTGTTTCCCCCTTAACTTTCATCCCATTAATAATGATCTTCATTTATTCTAGCGCTGGTTCAATTCGTCTCTGCTGCAATGAACCGGAATCCGGAGGCACACTGGCTCCACGCCTACATTCGCCCTCTCGGATCCACCACAGTCATAATCGGCCTTACGGTGCTCTTAATTGGTATGAATTCTTCCAATAAAATTAGCGCAATTATACACCTTATCTTTTCCAATATGCCTTTACAGGTGCAGCAAGATACTTCTTGATCCAGTCGGCTCTGACGAATGGATATTTTCCTGTAGCGAGGCTTGCGATTGGGTTCATTGCGATAGTGCTTTCCGCGCTGATGACATTGACGTTTGGTATTCTTTTGGCTGGAAAGATCAGGGGGATAAAATAGTAATTGTCCAGGAACTCCCTTACGTGCCGAGCGACTTATCATGACATGTGAGCATCGCATAGCTAAGAAACTGAACATTAAAGGACCGTTCCTTGTACGAGATGCAAGCTTTCTGATCGCTGACAGGCTTAATATTTCGGATACTACGGGGAAGATCGTCGACTAAAAAAAGAGCGGAATTCAAGGGGCCACAGATAAGATATACATATCACTCACAAACCAGTGGATATGATACGTCCATCATCCTAACCGTTCGACCCGAATTTTCCTGCGCCAGGTACGGGGCCAAAGGCCGCGAGAGCACGTCCTCCTGCATTAACGGAACAACCGAAGAAATAACTCTAAAATGCCATTCCAAATTTATGCCTTGGGGCTGAACAGCACTGCATCTTCAACTTTCGACGTCGACGCATCAATGGCCCTTGGGGGGATCTGTAAAAGAATCACCTACATCATTGGAGATGGAGCTTCGTAGGTAGTTTGAAAATGCCAAAGATCCGGTGGTGGCGGGGGTCTGGAGGGGAGCAGCGTCATCGCAGGCAGTATATAGAACATGACGTTTGTATAGGTGAACGTCGGGATTTTGTCTCTTGACCAAAAGTACATAGCCTCTCGTAGCTTTGATAGTGAATCCGCCTTGGGAATCGGAGAGATCTAGGATGCAGGTGACAATACGATCGTTGCCCCGGGCCCAGATATAGATCGCCCCAGTTTTGCTTTATGTTTATATCCACATATTTGAGCACAATAGTAGGGTTGGGCTCGTATTTTCGAAAGTTGGGAAAAAGTTGGGAAGGAGATAAAGTGAGGCCGGCCCGGAAGCGAAAAACGCTTGATGTGCATTGAAATTTGGGTTCAAAGTTTGATTACTTACCACATGGACACCCGGGGCCTCCAGGTCTGATTCTCCTGAAAGCCATTCCTCTATCATCTGCAGTATACTTACATCCGAGTTGTTTCTGAACCTCATGCTTCTATGTCTGCGCTTGGTCTGGGTGGATCACATCTTTTGTATCCAGGCGAATCAACGTTAACTAACCACCACACAATCGGTGCCCTTTCACTGCGACTCGGTCCAATCATAGAAATGACTCACGATGACTCTTCACATAGCCTGACTCATCTAATTTTTCGACCGTGTACATGGTCCGCTTTTCACGGTCTATGTTTTTCCGTCCCTGCGGCACAGTCTTTACTCATGGTATCCATCGCTTGACGTCCTTTCTATCTAAGCGCCGTGATTCAACTGGGTAAAAAGCCGAGCCGATATCTGCGGCTTGGAAGGTGCTTCAACCTCAGGTACTAAGTACTTCCGTGCTGTGCCTGGAGTTTTGCCGATGAGTCAAGATCGCCTCAAATCCCTTATGTTTTTCCAACGTTCTTGCGGCTGCGCTGTTGGCGCTGTAGGTGGCCCTTAAATAGGCTCACTTTCAAACCAAACACATTCGCACTCATCGCAAAGACCATATACCAAACCAACAAAGCACCAACCAAAGCCCAACCAACATGAATTCATCACCCTCTACATCTACGACTTCATTGTTGCCTTCCTTCCAACGCAAATCTGCTCCGAAAAATTGGGAGTCAGCGTTTGGACAATTATCATCATCGTATGGATTTGGCGGCGCCGTCCCGTCCTTGCCCGCAAAGGCATCGAAGCCTTCGAAATCATTGCCCAAGTCAGCGACATCACCACCCGTGCCTCCACAGTCGCAACCAGTCAAAGACTATGAAGCGGCGTTCGCTCAGCTCTCATCGTCATATGGCTTCGGGGCCCCTGTCCCATCTCTTTCTTCAAAGAAATAGGCAGAATTGGAGGAAACACTCTCAAGGTGCATTTTTCCCTCCTTAGCCTATCGCGGCAATCCCTGACTAAATACCAGTTTGTAGTTACCTTAAAATTATCTCATACATCCCCAGTTTGACCACCACCAAGTCGCCAACTTCCAAGCAATACACGGGCGCCTTCATATATATGTACCAATTATTTCGTTACACTAAGTACTGTATGTATATGTACGTAAGGACTAGTATACAATATTCTGTAGATTAATCCAACCAACGTCTAAAACCTCATGTACCTCCTCAACATGGCGGTTGAACAATGCTCGATATGTAAGTTGTTTTTTACTCCAAGTTCATATTTTCTGCAGCCTGCAGGCTATGTATCACGCTAAATATAAACGCCGATCCCGGATTGCCTCCGCGCCCGGGAGACCCTCAACCCACGTTTCCCGATCGACCATGGTCACAGAACCCTCGTCTACACCGGAGGAGCAGCAGCAACCATACCTCCGACTGGCGACGATAGATGACCTGGACAAGATCGTTGATTCCGCATTTCGAGCCTTCATTCACGACCCAGTCATTAACTATGTCGGCAATGTCAAGAAAGTGAGTCCTACCTTGGCCAGGTCGTAAGACGACCCATCGTAATCGTCCATGCAAGTCACAAAAGTATTACACTCACCTCCCAGTATTTTCATTGCAACTAGATGCTTGAAATTGGCGTTGACGTGAAAGCATGCGCCAGCCGTCTCGCATTTTTTCAATTTCTATTCAAAGCCGGCTTTCTGGTCGGCGCGCGTATCACCGTCATGATAGACCCAGCCAAGAGCGACACCACTCAGGGAGACAAAATCATCGCCGGTGCATTATGGCTTCCACCCCGCTCCCGATTGGCTGTCTGGATGGTTCCTACCATCGTCAAAGCGGGCGTCATTCCAGTGTTGAAGCGTTGGGGCCTGACAGGCTTGCTGGTACATATGTTCCAATGATTTCAAACCCACCGAGTCTCCGATGGCTTACATATGCTTATAATACCACTCAGCGAATCGTGTTCGAATATCAAGCAACTTCAGAGTCAAAAATGCACAAGCTTTTTAAAAACAAGGGGATTAAAAAGAAGTCGCCTGATGACGCTTGGTACCTCCAAATGATATTCACCGATCCAGAATACCAGGGAAAGGGTAATTACTCTCTATGATCTTCTGAAAAGTCATGCAAGTTATGTCGAAAAGCTAATTTCCCCCCCTTTTTCCTTGAAGGGTTGATGTCGAAGCTTGTTCGCGAGGCTTTCACTCATTCTCCCGAGGGCATTTTCACGCTCGAGGCCACCACCCCAAAATCCAGGGATCAATATGCACACCTGGGATTTGAGGTACGCGTATTATGTGTCGGTGATAGTTAATCCCTAATATTTGTACCCGCCTCCCTCCAGCTTCCAACCCCCATCAAATTTGGCCGGGGAAAGGCAGACGGGAGAGGGGTCTCAGCATCCGGGGAAGACGCCGTTGGAGTGGAGATATGGGCGATGGCCAAGGTACCCGACTACTTACTTGTATCATCAAAGAATGGGAATAAGCTTAACACTATCTTATCAGTGCCCGCTGGAAAAAGATCACGAACATTAATGTGGACAGGACGACGTTGGGTGCTAGTATCTAGTTTACTTTTTAATACATAATATTCTTAACATTTCTTGAATCAACCACCTCTGTTACTGTATAGGATTTTTGCGATAGCGATACATGTGCAGTAAACTGAAGAAAATAAGTCATGTGTATCCAACTAGAGATAGCCTGTGAGAATAGCAGCAATGAAAAGTAGAGATGATCAACAGCAAAGAAGTGGGAGAGAGACATTATCAGAAAAAAAAACGCGGATGGTAAGATGATGATGAAATGAGCGAGGAAAAGAGATGCACCGAGAGGGATTTGTAGTTGTGAGCAAAAAGAAAACAGGGCGAGATATAAAAGAAAAAGAAAACGGAGAAAAAAACCAAGAAGGAAAAAAGAAACACAGAAATCCATTCCACCCTTCGACCAATTCAATTTTTGAGAGAGAGAAAGAGACAAAAACATTTTTCATCCACCTCATGATCACCGTCCATTATCATCAATGATACTCCCAATACTCAAAGGATTCTTCTTCCCACCACCACGGACATCTCCATCCCTCATATCCCTCTCCCTCCTCTGATCATCTCTCCCTTCCCTCTCTCTCGATGGCGAATACTCCGGCCTACTACCCCGAATCTGGATCATCGAATATCCAGAACCAGTCGCATTACCAGCACCAGAAGGCGACCCCGTGGACGGGGAAGAAGACATAGACGAGTGTCCTAGGACAGGACTCGTATTGCTACCGGCATGTGAGCTGTGTCCGTGTCCGTGTCCCTGTCCGTGCCCATGCCCGCCACCCCCACGCAAAAGCGGCGCGAGCTGGATGCGATCTCCCGGACTGCCGACAGCACCAACGAGAACACTGGAAGTCGCCGAGGTGGAGGGCACGGAGGCTGATCCGTGAGTTGACGTCACAGGATGGTGCTGTTGTTGTTGTTGCTGTTGATGTTGCGGGTGCGGGAGCTGCTGTTGCTGCTGATGCGGCGGGGCTGCTTGATGCTGCTGCTGCTGCTGTGGCAAAGGTTGCTGATGAGCCGGCTGTTGTTGATGCTGTTGTCCATACGCATCACCCCATGGACTCATCCCCTGCTGTTGTGGGGGCGGCGGCGGCGCTCCAAACGCAGGCACAGTACCCCACTCCGGTGGCTGCTGTTGCGTCTGCTGTTGACCGGGACTTGGACCAGGGGGAGCCCCATACCCAGGATACGTCGGGTAAGGCGGCGGGGGCGGGCCGTACGGATTATGCCGAGGTTGCATTGGTGGCGGAGCCGGTGGATGCATCGTGTATGGCGCTGGTTGTCCATACGGCGCAGGCGGGGGTTGCTGGTAAGGTTGTCGAGGCTGCGGCGATCCCGTCGGTGCGCGGTACGACGAGGAATAATCGTAAGCGCCTGACGGCGCGGTAGTTGCGTGTGGTGCGACCGGGGGCTGGATCGCGTTTGGAGACGATGTGGAGGGTGGAGGAGCGGGGGCAGCGTATTGTGGGGGCGGTGGAGGGTGGCCGTGGCTGGGTGGTGGAGGTGGGCCTTGTTGGTGCGGTGGTGGGGGCTGATTCATTTGCTGATGATGCTGCTGGTCATAGTACCCATACTGAGGAACGGCATGAGGAGGTGGTGGGGGTTGTTGAGCGTACATGCCCGTTGCATAATCGTAACGCGCAGGTGGCGGTGGCATAGGCTGTTGGGGGTATGCAGCGTAATGCGGATGCATACCAGGCTGCTGTTGCTGCTGGTGATGGTGGTAATACGATGTGTCGTACATCGGCTGTTGTGGAGGCGGAGGAGGCGCACCCCATTGTGGGTAAGGTGCATATTGCGGATGCGGGGGTGGAGCACCCATCGGTGGTGGAAGCGGAACGGGCGGAGGAGCCACGGGTTGTTGCTGTTGCGTTTGCTGGATGGCATATTGAGGATGTTGCGGCGCTATAACCTGATGCGGCTGGGGTGGTGGCGGTTGGCTTGGGTCTCTATATTGAGGAGGAGGGGGTTGAGGAACTTGGGCAGTTTGATGCTGCTGTTGTTGCCCATCGTAAGAAACGAAGCCTCCGCCACGTCCATCACGTATAGTAGGTCCAGGAAGCGTACCAGCTGCAGTTGATGGTGGCGGCTGCATACTTGCCGCTGCATTCGGGGTAGGATCCTGACCCTTTGGCGTTGGCGAAGGAACCGCCATCGGCGCCGGGGGAGGAATCGGGGGTCCTGAATTCGGGTTCGCAGCGGCGATTGGTGGCCAGGGCTGCTGGGATTGGGGCTGTTGAGGGGCAGGCGCTAAAGCGAGAGGGGCTAATGTCGATGTGCTGGTTCCAGGAGTTGGACCAGTGACGTCGGCGCTTTCGTCCATCCTGGATCGCTTCGACTCGCGACGCTTTCCTCTCGGCCTGCTGGGACCATCGTCATCATCGTCGTCGTTGTCTGAGTCCACGTTCATAGGGATAGGCTGGGTCAGTGCAGGCACTTGCTTTTTGCGTACACGAATATCTTTTCGTATGCGGATCTTGATGCCTTGATCAGCGAGTGAGCACGAAAGCGGTGTAGATTCTGTAAGTCAGTGTTATTTTAGAATGTGAAATCAGAACATCATGAATATAATACACCTTCCATGCCAGGGAATTTCTTTGCGGTGTAGACGTAAAATGGAGCTGAGTAAATGGATTTACAATGGCGAACATTGTTCCTGCGTTGGAAAAATCTGTCAGCACCAAGTTTTGAAGGTAAAGAGGCAAGATGGATCAAAAACGACAATTTACGGTCATAAGCGAAGGGTTCCAAGATGAGGGCGTTTCTCGTAACCACGCGAGTCACGTTTGACAGCGAAAGGGAAAAGATAAGTGGGGCATGGGGATCAGCACCGAGAATTCGGGTCGGACGAGTGCCCAATCAAAGTGTACCAGTTCCCAGCAAGTATCGTAGACCTCAAAGACAGGGTGGAAAGGGCCAGAAGGAACAAGAAGTGGTAGGGGAAACGATAAACTTACGCGACGACTTCGAAAAGGCTCAGTTTCAGGCGATAACTTCCCTCCGTACGTACGCTGAGATCCGGAAACACAAAGAAACCAGCATCTGGATACAAGTATAAGTGATGTGTGCCATAACAACGTCCATTAGAACATACCTTCGTTATTGTGCTGAGGGTCCTTTAGGTGGTACAGGGACGATACCACTGAACCCGTGGTACACCTGGTGCGTCCATCCTGATCAAAACAATTCAGATGGTGACTGATGAGGAAAGAACCAATTCAATCCAACCTTGAGCCAATGTAGTTCATTGTCGTCGTCGGGCCGCGCGAGACTTGCGAACATGAAATAATACGGGTTTTGGAGGAAAGACTGGGCATAGTTGGCAGCATCGGCTTCGTCAGAGTGAAGTCGCGCGGTTGAACTCGAACTCGGGGTCGGAGATCCAGGTGCAGAAGCAGAGGAACTATCTCTCCTTCGCCGCGATGGGGTTGTCGATGAACTCGCTTGTTGAGCAACAGGGTCAATGACTCGCAGCTGGACGATAGGAGGGGGGTCGATGGGTCGTCGGTCCGCTGACAAAGACGATATCAAAAGCGAATCGGACGAGGACGAACAGTTACACACCTTTGCCTCCCACACCACACATCCGAGCCTGCTTTGGCTCTTGCCGCACAACAAGTTCATAAATCCTGCGTCGTCCGAGATCGTACGCGTCGGTCATGTAGCATCCGTGATATTGGGGGATTGTGGTATGCATTGCAAGGTGAAAAGGATGGCAAGAAGAGATCATCAGCGTTGTTCAGGAATTTTGATGAAGGATATGTTGTAAAAGAGAACTCATGAGGATACGGTGGAATGGGCTATGTGAGTCGAGCGTTAAAGGCTCTCACACCGTTGATTTTCATCAAGCTCGACACACCGAGAACACCCGAAAGAAATACAATTATCAACCCACCCATAGAATTGCGCGAACCCGTATCCAAGGACTCGGGACTGTGCAATACATGGAGAAACAAAGACTTACAATCGGTCTCTATCATAGGCGTAATGGCCAGTCATGGCACTGGTTCCGGTGAGAATGGGGACCTGTTGCTGGTGGTCGTCGAAGGACAAGAGATGGGACTGGGGAGTGTGGTTGTCCATGGGTGTACTATTATCACTGCGCCCTACTGTCGTTGGCTTTAGGGTTTGCCCGGAATCAAACATATCAACACAGATTTTCCACCAGATTGGTCTTTTTTTGGTAACAATCGCCGCCCGCTGTCCTGGGTCCTCTCACACCAATCGCCTGGATCTCCCTCGCCGAGTTCTTGGGTTTAGAGAAACCAGAAACATTCCTCCAAATGATAACGGCCGTCTACTCAACCGTTTCTAGAACCAACAAACCTCCCAGGTCATACCTTGGGATTCACGAATCCCGAACAGAACCAGCCTGGAGGCACGCTGTGAGTTTCCGTGTCAATCAAGCTCAAGTTTTAAATCGGCAATACGTTATGAACCTTACAAAGGAGAGCCTACATGGGCATGAGCGTGTGTACGTTCCCAAGACAGCCTCCCTTCACAGTGTTATGGTTCATGGGCAGACACCTGCCCCTCAACACGATGAAACTTTCACTGGTTCCCTACTGAGCCACAATCAGCGCAGGATTTTCGTTAATCGTTATCATCCAGAACGATCAACCCGGTCCTCCCAAAAGTAGGGGATAAAAATATTCGCCGAGTGGGTTTTGAGGGTACGATACATATGATCAGAAATCCCCATGACAGGTCCCTGTCCTGACGCAGTTCGCCAAACCTGACCCAGCATCCGAAGCGCAAGAGCCCCACCTCCTGGAACGGAGTTTCCTTTTGTTGCAGGGTACCTGACCCATGTGCCTTCCTGCAATTAATTACCTGCCTGCGCTTTTCGCCTCTGGTGCGTCTTCTCAAAGACTTCATTAAATAGGGCAGATTCTTCTGACTTCTAAGCGTGTAACTGGGATCTCCCACAAGAAATTGCGACGCTTTGTTTTTGGAAAACCACGGCCCAAGCCCCAAGTACAACGCCCAATCATAGCCAATCGTATCACAATTAACCTTGAAGTAATCTCTCGTTATCAATTTCGTAAGGACCGCATCACGATACCTCTCTCCATCTGGGTCAAATCTAGGTGGTTCCGGAGCTCGTTTTACATGCTCTTTTGTCTAATCCTCAGGAAATTTTGGGCCCCATATTCTAACCTCCACATAGGAACACCTGAATCAGTCCCAGAAAACAAGTTTCTGCCCACCGAGATAGCTATTAGGAACTGGTTCTGGTTGGCTTCTGGCGCACTCGTAATTACCACGATGCCGGGGCCCACGAGTTCGAACAACTCAAATGGATCCGGAATTCCGTTTCGCATACCTTCTTTCTTGAGCTTGAAACCCTCAGCCTCCTGCTCGCGATTAGAAGTTGGGATCCGAAAGCCTATATAATACGACACGCAAATTGACACCAACATAACGTTTCTGCCAAGCTGTTCCTGTACAACTCAATTCCATCCACGGACAGGGATGGGATAGAGTTCTCAGCCCCAATAATCACACCCGAGGTGCATTTCATACACGCTCCACTGCTAAAAATAAGACCTTGAGGCAGGTGAGTACATCAATTCTCAGCCTTGTCAAGGCTCATTGGCGCCGACCAGTAGAAACTCTCAGGAAATTCTCAAGGTGCCGATGCAATGTACCCTGGCGGCCTTGCGGAAGCATCGCAAAGAACAAAGGCAGCTATCTGACTGCGGCCGTAAGTACTTCATTTCATTAATGATCCGTAAGTAGTCTTATTTCGCGATTAGAGCATTCGGTGTCGTTGCGAACGTGGCCGTGATATTGCAAGGGTGGCGATCTGTGGGCGAAGTAAACCGCAGGGCCTTCACCGACAATCCCCCATACCTCGAACTCGGAGAGACGGGAGTTGAAATGATGCAATGCACTTGACGTAGACCGTTAGGAACGAAACGAGCTCTTACGTCGTCCACATTTCAACTTATCGATAAAGGACCCACCACCACCTTCGAATTCCCCCCGTGTACCTCGTGCCTCAACCCGAATATCTGACAGTCATCTTGGATTTATATAATGCCTAACCAGGACGCACTAGCAAATCGATATGAAGGTCATTAAGTTCACTATCTTCTCTATTTAACTTCAATGTAACTTAAATCAATCGATCGCGACCCCATCCGTTGGTGCATGCTCGTAAATAACGGCATCACTGTTTGTGAATCAAGGCGATGAAATCCTACATTTGGTTAATCGGAATCTAGCAGCATGCCTTCGAAAGAGACGCGGGACTCTTGTGTGCTCGAATTCAAGTGCCAGTGGCGTCAGGCTTTTATCTCGGATGCCAATAAGGACTTAAACCTCCGGGACATAAAACTGGTATTAGTAATGCTTGGACATCGAACACGACATTTCAACCGTAGACATGAAGGGTTGAACGCTAAGCGCAAAGCGCTCAACCTCAGAACCCGTAATAAACAAAGCATGTGTTTATTCCGAAGGGTAGACATGAGTGCGCGAACGTATACATTACAGAAAGAAATGGACTCTAATAATGTAGTAAATTATATATTTCCATGCCGTGATACCAATTGACCAATAACAAAAATGGAGGAGATGAACCGTGGGTGCGTCGTAAAGTAGGAAAGCGCTACTGGAAGACATAGTGCAGGGAGAACAGTAATGAAAGGGAATCGAATAAGAAAACACTGAATATACAATCATTTATGAGTGAATTTTTTCCAAGGTCTCCAAATCGGTAGGTCGGGGCTTCTTCAAGTCCTTCTCGTCCTCGCTGTCTTCCTCGACACGTTGAGGAGGCTCGGCGGCTCCGATAAACTTGGGGTTAAGAGCGAAGGAGCCCTTGGGGATGAAGGTGGAGAGGAAGATGATAGCGCAGGCGACAGAGAAATGAACACTATCGCGGGAGCGTGAGTACCGCCGAAGTCAGATAAAGAAGTCGAGTGCTTACCCTCCGACGGTCTTGAGGGACTGCAGAATATTCCCGGTCTTCTAGAAGTCCTTGTCGAAAACTCTTCCAAGGACCGCGCTAAGAACAGCGTTCAAGACGATGTAACTCGAATACAGGAAGGCCTGTGCATGGATGGTAAGAATACAATCTTTTTCGAGTATCCACGACTCACCATGACGGCGCCCAGAGCGGAGACATTCTTTTGGGCGAATTGCGCCTCGGACAGAACGGATTGAATGTAAGCAGCAAGCGAGACGTCACCGGCCGCCCAACCGAATGAGATGGGGATGAAGCAACCAGCAATCTTCCATGCCCAGCTAACATTGTGAGTAGCTACCTTGGCGAAGGTGGGGAGAACCCAGACGAGGTTCAACTGCGAATAGAGTCAACAATATGAACATTTGAGGATCGCTTATGACAAACCAAAAGAGCGTCCAAACGCAACCAGGGAACAGGTGTAGTGACAATATCCGAGAGGATAAGGACAGAGAGGGCACCCAATAACTGAGAACGAATTTAACTGAGAACGAATTTGTCAAAGAAGGGCATTTCGTACCTCTCCAAAGTTGGAACCACCGACGATGATTTGACTCCAGGCAGAGATTCCGAGGACACGCTTAGCGAAGGCGGGAGCCAGAGAGTTCTCCAAAAACCTGTGCATGTACAAGGCAACAGCGCTGAGGGAGGTGTGTTTAGTATATCTCTCGGGGACGTTGATACTTGATACATACTAAGATGGGAACAACCCTGAGAGGAGAAGTCAGATCCTGTCCAGAACAGCGATTGAATTCAGATACTCACAGATGAAACGCCTGTGTGTGAACACGAGGGTGAATCCAACGTAAATTGATTGACCGAAGCCGATAACACCCTGTCCAATTTGCTTGAAATAGTTGTCGGTGGACCTCGCCTCGACGTCGCCCAAACCTGAAGCCTCCAACTCTTCCCGGATCGCATCGGCACTCTTGAAGCTTAGAGTGCTGATGAGCAGCCAGATAGAACCGGCCAGGGCGAAGAAGACTGAAAGGAAGGAAACAAGGTTATGCGGTGTACAAGTGTCAAGGGAATAGAAGAGCGCACTAGGTGTGAGGAAGAAGCTATAATTGTTACCAAAGCGGCTGATGGCGGAGGAGGAGGCAAAGGCGCCAGCAGTTCCAGCGACTTCGTAGAAAATGTGCTTTTCGTTTGTCAGAATGGTTTGACTGGAAATGTTTTGAATAGTAACGTACCACGGTAGCGTCCATACGACGCAGTTTCGAGACGTTTCCACCGACGATATCGGCAGGACTACATATGAATATGTAAGATGCGGGCCATTGGCGTTACAGCTGGCTCGACTTACATGACACGACGAATGAGCTCCACCATACCGTAACAAATACCGGCCAAAGTCCAAACGACGAAGATCTTGAATAGACTATTAGTATGAATTACTCGCTATCTTGTAGCGAATCCTTACAAGATTGGGGTTCCAGTTACCGTAGCTGGGGGATTTGGCGCCCGCTGGCTTCATCTTTCCCCCTGTCACAATCTCAGTTTCAGAAACGATAGAAAAAAAATGCTGAGAACAACACACCGGTAGAGGCATCAACAATAAGAAGGATGACGGTCATAACACCGAACAAGAAGATAGCCCCAGACAAAACTGAACGTGTAGGCCATCTCTTGATTAATGGCGCGATCAAGATGGCACCAACACACTGAGCTGCCTGATTGACACCCTGGGCAGCACCGACTAACGAGGGATATCAATTGTGTGGATGCAACCGATGAGAAAAAAGATCTCACGCTTTGTGAAGGTATTGGCAGCCTTGAAACGATCCGTAGCCAGAGTCGTGATGGAGCCATTGAAGAACTCAAGGCCGAGTTTGTACATCATGATCCCGGCGATGTACAACGCACTGTGGGGACACCATGTTCAGAGAGGATCGACAACAAAAAAAGGATGAAGACGAACATGTTGCGCTTCTGATCACCAGAGTAGGCTGTTGGATGAGGTCGTGTCTTCAGAAGTGGGGAATTGGTAGATGTGTATTCGAGCGCTTACAATTCCATATCTCGCTGACTCTACCCATCGGTGGTTATCCTGAGATGATCGACAAGGACAGTGCGAGGGTGGGATGGTTGTGTAGCTCGACAATGAAGCGTTCCGTTAGCATTTTATCTATGCTCTGGAAGACGTGCACGTTCGTGAAATGTTGGTGGTGCGTATAGAATCAGACAGGATATCAAGTAGCCAAGGCCCAAGGCGACTTGGCTTCCTTGGCTGTACCCTGCTGAGCTTGGTGGTGAGCTCGCTCTCCCTGTGAAACCTGTTATCTAATCTCTTTGCGATGTATCATTCAACGCAATAAGGAAGTATCTGACGCGACGAGGTCTTAAAAACACCTGTACGTCGAGGAACCCACGAAGGTCCAGGTAGGAAGAGAATGGGTTTTAACGTGGGAACTTGGGACACATTCTTTGGCAAGTTTATCACAATGAACCTTCCCTGAAGTAAATAAAGAAGAAGTTGACAGTCGGAGTGGAGGTGGAGGCAGGCGCAAGCCAAGAGAGGAGCAACTCGATGCCAAGCCAGGGCGGTATGTACCGTTGCCCGATTTGGCCATCAAAATTTTTACTTCGTGCCCGTTTGATCTGAGGTCCTGCCCATTCCACAACTTGTTTAACAGTTGGTTAATAATAACTCCAAGGTCTCTCGCCGCGCCATGGCCATTCACGGATGCATCGCGTGCTGCACGAGTTAGGTTTCGGTTTACCGTGTGTCGATTGTCCCGTATATTTGCCGATCACCTAAATTCTGCCCACCAGTCTCTAGAGATAACATCCAGGCACATTCTGGATATGTATGCCTCTGGTGAACTTGCCGCCAACGGCCATATGCAAACGAATGTCGTTGGAGAACGTTCGCACCCGGGCCTTAGGGAGGACCACAGACTAATTTCAAGGGGCAAAACCAGCGAGCAATTAATAAGTAACCCGATCGTGTGACCATGAGAATGGATGTTCGATATACTATTCGTCGGGTGCATCGGCGAGGTTTCCGTAGAAAATTTGGATTCATGAAGCTTGAATACACAAAGAAACCAGTCGTCGTTCACGCCCGCGACGTATTTTCGGTCAATACTAGTCAAGTGTCTAGATCTAGAGCTTCTATACATTGGTCGTAGGCCCTCCGAAGAAGATTACCGATTGGGTATTGATGTCAGAAATTATTCCCTCCCGAAAGAGATTCCATGAAGCAGACCGAGCGGATCAAACAAAATATCTGGCTCGATTTCGAGCTTAGCCTATAAGTAACACTTGGGGTTTGATATGCGTAAAGCCGAGGACATGTAACCTAAGATGATAAGCGTTTCGGTGAGTTACCATCCCCAAAGAATGAAGGAAAATAAGAGTGGAACCAGGAGTGTACCCTTTCCCGCGCAAGTCCTCAGTGTGTCTCCGACTCTCCGGTCTCCTCGGTCCGATAACGGGGAATATATATAATATTGCTACGAAATACCGTGGAGTCCACAGAACGTGCTACATGCCATCAGATTCGCTCTCCTCATTTCTCTAAATGTGGTTCTGGGCTTCTCAAGGCAGTGCAAGGCAGTGCAAGATCATGCACGAACGAGTGTCGCCCTGAATGGAGTGTTGCCCTGAGTCGACTGAGTTTGTCGTGTGACCACGTTCATATGTTCATATGGAACCGCAAGAGACAAACTTGCGCAGGACCTGGCCAATCCCATTCTTTTGAAAAAATCATTCTGCATATCGATATGTCACTCGCATAATTTCCAGCCTCTAGTAAGCGCACGCGCTTCGGAACTTACATTTTGCAGCAACAGTACGCTTTGGGATCTGGCATTGCCCGATGGGTCATAACGTTTATTGAGCTCGGACACGAAAAATTACATTTGCTTTGATCAATACACATCGAACCAGGAACCTAGTAAACCGATCTCACTTCCAAGGATGGCCCCTGGCACTTGAGTTTATGACTGTTCAGCCTAGTTAACATAGTACCAGTTAACAGCGATTCTACCAGCATCCCTGCTTGCCAACTGGTCGAAAGCAGCGGGGGACAAATCAATGTCGTTGGGCTGGCACCCAGCGCATTTGTCGACGGCCGCAACCGTGACGGATTTCCCTTGGTCTGATAAGGAAGAGACTTCAGTGTTCATTTGTCAGTGGCCATACGCATGCACTCACAATCAACTCTGATGGCCCTTCCGCAGTTCCCGCCGCTCCCATATTGGTCGATGGAGAGAGCGGCGACCAACTCGTTATCGTTGTTATACCAGCCGCAAGCGCCGGTCGCGACCTTTGGAGTAGAGGTCAGTAATTTCAGCGATCCAGTCTGGCACGGATACATACTCTGGGATAATAGAATGTAACTTGAAAATAAAGAAAATGAATCACAGAACCGGCAATGTAAGGAAAGAAAAGGCTCACCATCACCGTTGAAGGCATTAGCTATTCCACAGAGCGCCGCGGCGACGAAGAAAGATTTGGAAAATTTCATCGGGTTGCTTGGTCACTGTAGAGACTTTCGCTTGAATACTTGAGATATTGGGGAATTATGGCCTCTAGAACCGCTCATTTTATACCCTTTTCTCTCCATGTACATCGGAAGGTTAGGTTGCTAGGAACCTTTAGGAGAAGACAGACCTATTCCGTTCAGGCTTTGAAGGTTTGTCACAGAAACAATTGGGACAGCAGTAGTATGCGATTTCTTTCTAAACGAGGCCCACGCATAAGAGACTTATTCATTTCAAGTTAGTAGTAAGGCTTTGACCCCATTCCTCTGAAATCGCACTGACAGTAGCAGTAAATGATTTCCAAATGGATCTTCGAACGGGGTCCACACCCAGCGAGACTTATTCCGTTCAGGTTAGCAGAGAGCCGGTGTACTCGTTCTCTTTTTCCTGAAATTGCACTGGGACAGAAGTAATAAACGAATTGGTCTTCTCAATCTAAGTGTCCTTCCGTGGTCCACGGATGTAGGCATTTCACCTAAAATTTGACTCTGGTAGTCGCACTCGAAGTCATAATTCATAGATAAGACTAGCCAGGCCCGTAATGGATAAGTCAAATAATAGACTGTACGAGGGGAATACAGCAATACAAGCATGGAGGACGATTAAGTACCTGAACTGTATGCACGTGGTGAGCACACTAAGCGCCCAACGCTAAGGTTGGGTAAAAAACTATAGGTTTTTTACCGCGACGTTTTTTTACCAGTAATTTACCGGTAATTTACTGGTAATTTACTGGGCCTGGATGTTGGATGATTTTTGGTGGTAACTTACCATGGTCACGTGTTTACCACCACTGCTTTGGACCTTCTGAGGGTGGCTGCTACACAAACTTTTTTTGGTCATAAGGCATGGAGGATGCTTTGCTAGAAATTACAGTGCCAAATGCAAGGAAATGTGGGTAGAATGTAGGTACTATGACACCGCTAGGGCAGAATTTTTTTGGATTTAGGGGAGACGTGCTGCCTCACGTGACCCAGTAAATTACCCGTAAATTACTGGTAAAATACCTGCCATTTGGGCCCGAGGTAACTTACCGGTAATTTACACCCCCAGGAGGTTTTTTACCCAACCCTACCCAACGCGCGTTGCCGATCAAACTCCGATCACAACGAGCTTCACGATGCTGGACCATTCAATATCCGGATCGTTCTTGTGACTCTTGCCATGGTACCTTGAGAAAGCTTGATGATTTTCTCGTATATTTCTAGAACTGCTAAAGGCCTGCATGGTATAATTAGAAAATTAACTAGTTGCCGTTTTGACAAGACCGTGAGTCCGTGACTGAAGGTTCACGAACTATGTTTCTGAATAACCATTTGTAGTTTAGGGAATGGCTAATTTGCATTCAAATGTGTGTTTTTGAAGGCGGGGCTTTGAACTAGAAAATAAAGTTCAAGGTAAAGCCTGGACTCGATGGGTTAGGGAGAAGCAATAGATGTCAAGGCCGCGGGGAACCCCATTATTACCCTAGAATGAAGACAGACGGTCAACTTCCTGCCGAGTAAATATATTTTCGGCGTCTTATCACTCAGGGTGCAACGACACACGGTATATGGTATCAGCCGCACAGTGTAACCGCTTGCAGCGTGCGCAGGATGTATCGTCAAAGGAGGCTTCCAGAAGCTGGAATTCGATAAATAGGTTAGGATCAATGGCAAACGCTAACGATGTTTGTAAATTTAAAAAAAGCTAGAGATAAACATCGAGCCGACTCTCGAAGCGGGCGACCAGCTCACGGCATCCGATTATTTGTGCTTTGAAACACGATGGCTCTGGAAGGCATGGTGAGAATAATGCATCATGCCATCGGTGACCATCATTACACCATCTCCTGGACACGAGAGAGCTTGATCCCCCTTCAAACCCGTCGTCGCGTTCAACACCTCTTTCCATACCATTTAAACGCGACAAAGTGAACATGTATCAATTTAGCCGAGGATTTCAGGCCTCAAGGGGAAATGTAGGGACCAAACCCCATATATTCCTTGCACACCGAGCCAACCCTTTTCGCAGCCTCCCACTGGGCACCTGTTCCTCCCAAACCGCGTTTGGTATAAGAGTTATGATGACTGCTGGCGCCAAAAGCGAGGATTTACAATAAATATCATTGGCCGCCCATTTGACCTTGTGGGGCTAGCTCAGTGAGCAACAAAGAGGCTAGAATAAGTCAGAAAAGGGAATAAGAATAACGTTGCCGGATATTTTGATGGGAACAAACCTGTCCCTCGAGGATTCTGGTCGGATTTTTGTGATACTAGACCTGTTTTTGCCTAGAAATTCCTGGGGGTGATTACTGTGGTCCCGCAGTCATCGCGTCTCAATGTTTTTCTTCATCTTCCGACGCGACGGTCTGGAGATAATAATGTCACTATCATGCAACTTGTGGTCATTCCGGGATGATCTAGAAGGCTGTCTGTCTCATGACCTTCACCGTCAGAATAAAAAATGAACTCGGGAGTTGCAAGTACAGCGTGCGAGAACAGCGGCCAAGACGAGTGGATTCTTATGAGGCGGCCCGCGATTGTTCCGCCGCGGAACAACTTCAACGTCCTTCCCGTCTGCCTCTAACCACCGCTCAAGAGTCAAGAGCTCAAGTCTACTCATCTGACAACCTTTGTGCTTCTTTTTATCGGGACTTTTGAACGGACCCACAATGAAAATCTACCCAATACAACCCACTCATTCCCCACATTGCCTGAGGTTGGATAGGAACCGAACCAAGCGCACGACCTTGCTTCTCCCTTCTTCATGTGAATGACTGGGTATTTTAAGCCAGAGCTTGTGTGCGAACCGGAAGGATGCTTCCTACTGTGCTTTTACCCTATACCTCGCAGCGGGCACGTCCGCGCAGACGTGGTGTGGCAAGCATTACTTGGCGAGCTTGCCATCTGTGCCACTTGGTGGGGAATTCCACGTCCCAGCGACCTCTGAAACGCCGCTTCTTGCTTTTCGTTGCTCACCCGCTATCCGACCTTATCTCGCCGAGGATGGCACTTCGAGCTTGTCTCGTGGACCCAGCGACGTATCTTTCTTAATCAATACTCCAATAACCTTTTTCAAAGTTGCCAACGCAGCACCAATCACACTTCCCCATGGACCCGTACAGCACTTACCCTTTGTTTCTGTCACTGTGAATGGGAAGAACCTCTCCAGCGGTGCAGTCCCTCTCAATACGACCAAACATCCCCTTCCTTTCGCGCTTTCTTCTTTAAAGCCGCGAGCCCAGGCGTACAACATTTCATGCAGCGCGACTTTAGCTTCAAGCTCGCAGAAGTTCCATGCGTTCAGTTCTTTGAGCTATCTTCCTGATCCACCACCCGAAATTGGCTCTGTCACGAAAATGGATGTGCGAACGGGTGCGGTGTTGGCGAGACCTGCTGATGGGAAGGGAGGACTTTTCCGTTTTCCCGATTGGTTTTTATACTGGGTTTAGTGATTACCTTGCTCAAGACCTTACAATACCTGCTCAGTTGAAAGCTCAAGGGTTGGTCGCGAATTGCATGTTATTTCCGTTTCCCCTTTCTTATCAAGCTTTTACTCAGGTTCACAGTGGTAAGGAAAAAGGTCATCGAAAGGTGTTGCTAAAGTTGAACGAGCCTCCCAGGTCCACCCTATTCCGCCCTTCGACAATCTCACAGCACTCGATCTTGTGCTGAACAAGGTCCAGGAAGTCTCTATTTAATGTACGACATGAGGGGGTCAGTACCTAACATTGAATCACACTCCATTCTGAGAAGAGATACGGTGGCAGGTCTTATATGAATGCCAGCGAAGTAACAGAGCAAGTCAACCGAATCAAACGTCGACCCAACCTGCTCGTTTGGTACACTGCAGACGAACCCGATGGGACCTCGGATCCTCTATATGCGACTCTCAAATCATCGAATGTCATCCAAACTCTCGATGGTGGAGATGGAATGGGCGGGGCTGGGTATCACCCAGTGTCGCTGGTCCTGAACTGCGAGAACTATTTCTTCGCGTCTGTGATTTCCTCTGATTAACCTTCACGAAACCAATCAGCTTACCACTGCTATATTTAGAGAATACACGAGTGGTACGGACATCGTCATGCAAGATGCTTATATGATAGGCAACAACGTTACTTACTCCACGCAGTGGGGCACCGTGTGTACGAAAGACTCTGGAGACTGCGGGTTCGTCACACTATGTCTCCCATTAGCTTTCTCGTTAATTTCATTACCTCTAGATGTGATAATTGTCATGGTAGGTTTGAGGATATTTCCACGAGGATGGATGAATTTAGAACCCGTCTAATCATAAATGGCTGGGAGCGTACAAAAGCAGTGTGGACGGTCCCGCAAGGCTTTGGGAACGATACGTGAATTTACATCCTTGAGATTCCAAATTTACTCCATTAAGAATCGCTTGTTTTAACTTAATTATTGGAAGGTTTGCTTCGCACTCTAGATCTTGCCTAGTCCTTTCGATCGCTAACTATCGTGAACCTTCAAGAGATACCCGACCGGCCCCGAATTTGTGGTCCAAAGTATCCTTGGCATAAATCACGGAGGCCTTAATCGCTTACTGCCGTTTGCATAATTTTGTGAACAACGAGAATTTGTTCGAGTCACCACGTGACCAGGTTCCCACAGCCAAACAGAAAAGATAACCGGACGATAACCAATACAGGGAAGCTTTGGGACGCTTTAAAGCTTTGAAAGTCCCTATATGTTCTTCAAATTAACGGAAGACTAAGTTCTCAAGGATTATCTGATTTTTTTACAGCCAACTCATCGAGATCGGTCGAGAGTACTTTAAGCTTAGATCTGATTATCTTATCACGATCCGTGAGATTAAAGTAGATCGCACAGAACTTGAGGTGTTAAGGGTTGGAAACTTCAAATAATTATACATTTTATCTGAAATGAAAGCTGGATGGAGGTTATGTGGGTAACAGAGGCTGTGAGAGGACGAGAAAGGGGCATAGATGCCCCGTATCTCTTTGTTTGGATGTGGGAAAGGCGCCACGTGATATGTTGAACAAATTCTCGTTGTTCACAAAATTATGCAAACGGCAGTATCTCTTTTTTATCTATTCCCGGGCGGCCGCGTTTGGAGTTTTCCTCGGAGTTGCATGTTCATTGCGAGGAGCGTTCAGAATATACAGATCCACGAGCATTCGATATCCCTGGAGAAAGTATGAGTTAGAACGAACGCGGGCAGACATTGAAAATCCAATCCAACACACCAATGGATTCCTGTAAGTACCCTATGTGCACTACGGCACTTCCGACTACACGTCCTGCATCAACGAGATTTTATCCATGAGCGTTCGTCGAGATAGCGGTGTCACATTGCCAAGCATTCCAATTATCTCCTGCGAATTCCCAATGAACATATCGACCATAAATTTCTGATATCCGTTTGGACCGCAGGATCATCGATGCTGCTGCCAGTGATGCCGCATAAGTAGATCTGCACGTGTGAAATAACGATGAAGCGATTGGGGGTAGTTGGCGCCATTGAGTGGATGATTTGGATGGAGCAAACACAGGGATACCAGGAGAGGGTAGAGTATGTGGCGGCGTGGTCAGCGCGAGACTGGCGCTTAGCCGGTGACGAATCACAATGGCCTATTGCCAAATAGGTTCCTGGAACCCTCATACCAATCGCATGCTTAAGTACACGCCAAGTACACGCATCGAGCGTTACATGAACCTTTACTAAGACCATGGGTCCGAATGTGTTCGATCTCGGAGGCCCTGCACTGGCGCTGAATTTTTGCTTCCTGATTTCTGGTACTTACGTCCTCGTCTAACCCAATAGCCTTCATGTGGGTGGCAGGATGCGTTGATTACCATTTGATTACTAACACTCAAAAAAAAGCTCAGGGCAGAGGACCGAATGCACTGGAGTGGGTAGTCTTCTACTTGAGCGCTATTCCAATTACTGTACTAAATCAATCAATTCGCCGGTCACGCGTCACAGGCCCTTCAAAATCGGCGAAAAGCCACAGAGGTCACGCCAAAAATTCCAAAAAGTCCTCAGAATAGGCCTTTTTTGGCGCCAAATTGCTGACAAATGGGCTAATACTTACCAAATAAGGCAATTAGGCGAAACCAAAATTTCGCCGCAGTGGTCACAGGTCACACGGGGTGGCGAATTGATTGATTTAGTACAGTATGTGAATAGCCTTAAATAATAATCGCCTTGGTAGTAAATTCGCCTAAGGCCCAAAATATTCCATTCACGCCCCTTGAATTTGGGATGCGTCAGAAAGGTTACGAAATTTGGAAAACAACCCTAATTTCTAGAACTAAGAACCAAGCCTCATGGAAGGGTCCACAACTGTCACCCACGTCAAATCTTCATCCCGTAATCCATATTCCCCAAACCGCGCAACGAATGCCAGCTTGGCAGCTCTATCTTCGTCCTTCTCCTTCACGCGATAGACGCGTTCTAGAGTTGACCTCCGGTCCCATCGATAATAACGGGATAAAATCACGACTGTATTCGTCGACCCTTTTGGGTAGTCTGTGGGGAATGTGTCCTCGAAGAGGCTACCTTTGCCGAACATGTTGTCGGCTCTCAGCATCTCATCGAAATAGAACACAAAATCATCTTCTATTCTCACTTTCTCGCCATCGATAGTCTCTATCCCTTTCTTGTTCATTATTTCGAGCATCTTTTGCAAGGCTATCGTGTAGCCGGCCACTTTGTCCAGCATGTTGTTACTGCTGAAGAGGATGAGCAGGCAACGGGAAGAAATGTTTGAAGGTGCTTACACGATTTTGAGTAGGTTAATACGACTTTCAAAATGTTAGATCACCGAATACACCTGTGCTGAGATGTGGGAGTGGAATACGTGGCTGGTGAACCCAATATATATAGCCTTTCTTCTTTACGTAACTTAGGTCAGTCTTTGTATTTTTCTCATTTTTTCCCATTTTTTTTTAACCTTGCTTCCTTTCCAAAGGCGTCGTTTCATGGGATGACCCAACCATATTAAAGCCTCCACATCCTTACTCGCTCTTTCTCTCCCGAAAATGACGCCACTCATATTCAACCCTTCCGCGACCTTCCGGCAAATCACAATCAACCGCGCAGATATTGGGCTATGGATTGTCGGCGCGGAGACTCTAGTCCTGGGGACCAACATGAACTATTTCTCGGTCTCAGTCAGCTTGCGCGACCTGGATTTCGCGAATGGAATCGTAGTCACACGGGTGCTGGATTCAGGTGCTGCGATCCATCCTTCGAGGCATTCTGAGGTGCTGTTTGACTCGGTAGGTAGCGGGGCGTTCATAGTCAAAAATTCGTAGCGTCGCCAGGCTCTCAACGACGAGAGTATTATATTTTTTTGGTGTTGTTTTTTGAATTATCGGATGTTTCTGGTTTGGGGTTGCAATGTTCCACTTCTAAGGTTCATCTCCAGCCCCATTGACCCTACTCGCACCCCACCGCACAGATAGCGACACTCCCGCCGAGATCAAAAACGACCAATCGAAAAGAGAGCCAAAAACCTCATACGCAGGAATTGTGGTGAAGAGGTTTTTCTCTGCGTTTCCCCCGTCGCCCGATGGAAGAGGAGGTGGGAACGACGATCGCATTTGCACAAGCGTAGAAAGGAGGTAGATGCCCTGAATAAGATGACGGTGAACCGGTGAAAAACGCGACGCAACGTTGAATAATTTACCATGATCTGAGCAAGTACAAGGAGCATCAGAGATGCAGCTAGATTTCGGCTTGTTATACGCAACATCTGCGAAAATTGGGATTATTTCGTGCTTGATTGATTCTTTTTCCGAATAACCTACCCTCGTCGCGCCCCTCAATACCAGTCGGATGCTGCTCAAGATAATGATCCCAACAAGCATGAGGCTGAGCTGCCTCGCGAACGATGCAAGGTCTTCCATTTTAATCTCACTCTCGGAATAAAATCGGGAGAGAAGGTACGCCAACATGTCCGTGATAAGATCGGGGTACGTTGTTGACGAAGACGATCGACGCGAAGGGAATAGTACGTTGTAAATCGACTGTTTGGAGCGGTATACGTTAGCCGGGAAAGGAAAATGCAAAAAGAAAAAACCTTACACTAATAACACGCATAATACAATAAACTGTAAATATCTTTCCCATGATGTTGTATACCTGGCCTTTGAACGTTTGGTTAAATCGAGCTGTTTCCCGCCGTTCGCGGAGTGCCTCGAGGTTGCGGTTCATCTGATATTCGAGCGCCTCCAACCCTTGCAGCTCTTGGGAAACTGAGGTTTCCGGCCATAAGATACCCATTCCATTGAGATGGAAAGTAAAGACTTACGACTGTCGCCTCCGCGGAAGGTTGATCCCACACGGGAAAACCACGACGATTGATTACTTGACCCTTCTCTTCTTGCTACCTCCGCCCTCCGTTGTTGCATGTCGTTACGGATACTGGTCAGAGCATATTGAGCAGCATCGATGTCTTGGTCGGAAGGTACTCCTTGGGAACGAGAACCAAATGGCAGAAACTGCCAGCTATTGCTGATAGCTCCGAAACCTGACAAAAGCCCAAGGACAATTGTTCCGATTACAATGAGGCGAGAGAGGGCAGCTGTAGCTGCGTCGGAAGGTTCCAGCGCTTCTGGGATGGGGATATATGACAATGCAAAGAGATACAAAGTGACAGGAATGAGGCTGAAAATCGCTCGGGGACCAAAGAAAGTCCTTGCAGACCATTCATCTAGATAAAATATGAGAGATCGAAAATACAATGATCCAAGGATTACGCACCTGTGTTCCCAACTGCCAATAGCAGGCTGACGGATAGTGGTATTACAACGAGGATGGAAGACATGAGGAAGAATAGAGATATTCGCCAATTCAAAAGTCGTGCGCTTTGAGGAGAATTGAGGCAATTCAAAGAAGAGAAACAAGTGGGGCTTACCCGGACGAAAACACACCCAATCCCTGAAGCATGAGGAGGAAAAACATCATACAACTCTCCGCAAAACACCAAGAGAAAACAATCCGAGACACCGTGGTGTGGAGGTAGCTTGTATCTTCGGCCAAAAATTTGGAAGATTTGGGTGTGTGTGTAGTGGGTAATGGCAGTGACTCGAGCTCCACATCACCATTAGAAAGTTCTGGGTGGTGAATGTTGAACGGACTTGGCGGGCGACTCGAATGCGAAAGTCCTGGCGTCCCTGGTGTGGCTGTCGATGACAAACTGCGGAGGTCGGAGTATAGAGATCGCAGAAGGTATTTGCGACATGAAAAAAATAGAGAAAATCTGGTATACAATCGTTAATGTTGTCGGACGTCAGAAACGGCGACCAAGACATACGAACCTTGCCAGCATTAGGGCTGCCGTCTCCGCACCGAGCGTTGTTGACATCGTGCATCCAGCTGCATTCACTGTCCTCGACGCTCCGAACGAATAAACACGGAAACCTTCCTGAACTCGCTTGTCAGGTTTTTTACAAGGTTTTTGCACTACTCGTAAAATGCCTCAAACTTACGACATATGCAATTCAAGCAAATGTTGCTCACCCTCTTTGACGCAAATAAGGTTCAAGGAACTGAATATCAGATACTCGATAATTTTTGTCGAGCCAGGAGCCAAGGAAGATGGAGGTTCGGAGCAAATGTGGTGACGGTTTTGGAATGAACGTGTAATACCATAAGTAGATAAGATAAGATCAAGTTCGGAGATCAACAATCGTTTTGCGGTACTTCGACAAGCAGGCCACTGTCTCCCCTTGGTGGCGAAGTGCACTCTGAGGTTTGAATCAAGTGATACTTTCGACGATACCTAAATTGCTATCAGCTGTGGAATTGTAATTCATTATGGGAAATACCGGTGCCCCTGAATCCGATGCTCGTTAGTAGGATTGGCGAGAAAAAGCCAGGGATCGAGAGACGCGATTATGTAGTCACCTACTTACTTGCGGGCAAGAGGAAAGGAGAGGAGGGGGGCACTCCAGCGACGAATGGTAAGCAAATGCATAGATAAATCTCTATATCACCCCTGATTACTACCCGACTCTCCTAGACCAATACACTGGTAACCTCGAAATCGAATGAAACCGAATTGCTTGTTGAAAGTCGCAGAAATTGCTTTTCAGGCAATTTTCGCAATGCCACTTGCCGCTTTTCATCGGTCCTACTGAAGCTAGCAACCTCTATAGCTAGGGAAACTCGCTTCAGTGAATTGAACCATCCCGGGGTTGTGAGTACTTTGTCAAGTCTACCCCAATCACCACCTTTACGGCAATCTGAATCCATAAGAAGCGAAACCCTGATGGTGATGCTTTCGATGATATTTGTAGCGCGCATGTCCTCGAGCTCGAAAGGAACACCGAACAGGGGATCCACATCGACGTCGTCCACGTGGACCTCCACGACAATATGCTTCAGAGTCTGTATCGATGGCCACAGCATGTTGGAAAGGCTGGGCATGACCTCCCGCGGTAGCAGGACTAGAATGAAGAGAGTAATGAAATATCATGATGATCATGAAGAAGATGTCACTTACAAGTTATGCAGACATTGGCAAGGTTTTGACAACGCCTGAACAATTCCTGTGCAGCTTCGCTCTCGTTAGGCTTTTGGAGAGTCAGCGTTATCTTGGATAGAGACCGGAAATCAATGATGGGTTGTCCATCCGGACGTCGAGCTCTGCAAAGCTTCGCAATTACAGTTGCAGTATAGACCCGTATTACCATTTCATTCAGTGGGATTGAACGCTCAGGAAGAGCCGCGGGAAACGTAGTTTCAGCGGTGCCAATCGTAAAAGGGCCGAAATGTAAGTACTTGAGGTTGACGCAGGGTATAAGATCTGATACGACGAAGTTGTTGAAACTGGCTCCCTCGAAGTAGATAAGGGTAGGAAGATGTAAGAGGTGAAGCAACGCTGGGCGAATTGGGTT
Organism: Hebeloma cylindrosporum; assembly: GCA_000827355.1. Taxonomy (NCBI): domain Eukaryota; kingdom Fungi; phylum Basidiomycota; class Agaricomycetes; order Agaricales; family Hymenogastraceae; genus Hebeloma; species Hebeloma cylindrosporum. The sequence goes on along the minus strand of KN831794.1, from coordinate 155,463 downwards.
GTCGCTCCAGTCGAATTCATTCCCGGGCTCAGAACTATAACCCTTGACCGTGAGGAAAATTAGCCCGGATATTTGTTTCAATGAGTCTTGAATCGATGGGCTAGGCGAGTCCTCAACGATGTAATCCAATTTGCGGATGTAATTTGCAATTTCAGGGCTTTGCTGAAGAAGGCGTTCAAAGGCATGAAGTGTACGAGGAGGTGCTCCGCCATGGTAAGTAAGATCAATGCTTCGGAATATATGTTTCCTGCATATAGGAAGAAACGCCTGGCAGACAAGAGAACACGCCTTTAGTGCTGAACAATCGTCGTCATCGTCTTCTGCGAGAAGATTGAGAATGGTTTCTTCCATTTCGAGGGGAAGCAAGGATGTAGCAGGCATGATAATTGCAGCTTGTGTTGGAGGGGGGAGAGATCCGAGGAGGATGATAGCAAACGAAGCTACTTAGTTGCCAATCGAATGTAAAATTGGTTCACGGCTGCCTCCGTTCTCTAATCGATGGGCCTACCTCGCGTCTCCATATTCGTCCCTGTATAAGTAAGTGGGTCATGTTCTCAGGCTGTTCCCAGGCCGGGGTGGTGCTTTCCGCGAGTTTCGTTGATGTGGGTTTCGTTGATGTGGTCCGTTCCAAGATAGTACATAATGTCCGGACCGGAGCAAGGATTTCTTCTTCTATTCATTCCCGTTCATTACGGCGCTCTAGCATGCTATCTGAGAGTAGGTTGCTTACTTCCGCTCGCCAGATGCATCACAGATTCCAAGACGCCGATAGTAGCTTACAGTGTTCGCGGGGATCGCCTATCGCCTATACAGTGGTTTAAGTATCATTACTAGGCCTCCAATGAAATCCTAATAACAGCGCGGTAGTACGCGCAAAGATCCCTTCCGATTATGCAAACAATCCGTAGTAAATACAACTATAATGCGCAAGCACTTTACGCCCATATACCCTACAATAATTTCCTCGACGCGGCAGGAGCTATCTTCCTCTTTATAAGCTTGAAGATGTACAGCGGAAGAGCGCTGATGGCCACGATGACAGCGACTTTCCAGGCGAAAACGGGGGTAACGACAAACGAGAGGTCTGCAAGCAATCGTCAATCCTTGTGCCTTTTTTCGACCATATGGGAAGACAGAAAGGGTTCATACCGAAATAAGCCGGGAGGAATGCGATGCTGATGACGTAGAAGAACAGAGTGACGACCTCGGAAACCACCATGTAAATATGCCTAAGAACGCCAAAAGGTAAGAGGAACGTTGGAAAGTTGGGCCAAAAATGACCTACCAGGTCGTAATTTCCAGGGCAACCATGATGAGCTCGTTGAGAATGAGGGCGGTAAACGAAATGGACACGATATGCAGGAACTCGTTCTCGAACAGTGCGAGAGACATGATCATAATCGCTGCGCCTATGAGAAAGTATCAGAAAAACGATGATTATCATACGATATATAGTAACCAGCAGACCTTGGTATAAACTGATCATAAGCCACTGGAAGAAAGTCTTGAACGACTAAGCACGGCCCTGAAAAAAAAAAGAAGATGGATCAGGAAACATAGAAAATGATAGAAAGGAAATCCGAAAAACCTTTGTCAACTCCTTATACAATTCAGGATATAGCAGTGCCAAATCCTCGCTAACATCCCTATCCAAAACCAACGAAAACACCGGAGCCATCGTATAAACCGTCGCATACCCCACCATCAACCACCCCTGGTACAGAGCAATAGGCGCAAAGTAAAAGATCGCCGAAAACACTGCTTGCATGATCGAGATGATCAAACCGCGATGGATAACAAACTGCGCCAGTTTCGCGGAACGACGGTAGGAATTCCGGCCATGCCAGAGGAGAAGCTTGGTGAGATGAGAGAACTGGGTTACGGAAAAATCGGCAGCGAGGGATGCTTGTTTGCCTTCTTTCCCAACAATACCGACGCCAACGTCCGCAGCCTGGATCATGCTGACGTCGTTACCACCATCACCGATGCAGCACACTCGTTTCTTGGTGAAGGCGCGAATGAGGCGAGCAACATCTGCCTTTTGTGTAGGAGAACATCGACAGGCGACTACAGCGGAGAGTTTCGTGGCAATTTCGATGAATTCGTTCTTGAACAGGTTTAGACAGAGCTAAGTGTGGCGCAATGGGTTAGGGCAGGAAAACGAACATAGAAATATACCAATACGAACTTGAAGAGATTCTCCGTCAATGACAAGACAACAATCAAGCTTATTTTGGAGGAACTCCAGGTGATCTCGAACTTGATCGGAATCCCGGACTGAAATGAAAGGAACTTCGTTAACAATGCTCTCAATCAGACAAGGATGAACATACCCTTCGACATCTCATGGATGTACTGCCCTCTCGCCACCAGCTTGGTCGAAATCGCAATACATCTCGCCGTCTCCACCTTGTCCCCCGTTAGCATCCAAATCCTGATCCCTGCATTCCTCAACAGCTCCAATGTGCCCCTCACATCATCCTGCAACTTATCCTCCACCCCCGTCAACCCCAAAAGCTCCAAATCATGCTCGAGGTATTTATCAATCACGCCCGCCATCGCCTCATTCCGTCCTTCAAGACTAATCGATGCCGCATGGTACGCGTCCTTGAACTCGGCGTACAGTGTCCCAGAAATGCGCTTGCGAGCCATGACGAGCGTACGCAGTCCCTCGCGTGCCATGTTTCCAGTTTCCTCTTCCAGCCAATCGTTCCTTTGCACGATCTTGGCCATGACCACGTCAGCGCCTTTTTGCAAGAACGAGATCTCCCCCGTCTGCGTGTCCCGCACGACGATGCCCATACGCTTGCTCTCCGAGGTAAACGGAAATATGTCCAAGATATCGAAAGTGACCGTGGATCCGGAAGGTGTGGTCAGCGTCATCCGTGTGCGATCTCGGAATGTGAGCGTCAGTCCGACAGAGGCGGTCCAGGTAACAATAGCCACTTCGTCTGGAGATGAGGCTTGGTAAGTTACCGTACCATCGTCATTCGTTACAGGAGTGACCTAGAACAGAGGTCAATAATAATAAAATGGAAAAAGGAGACCCCTTAACGCACATTATGACATAAAGCGAGACTCAAAACCACATCCCTAACTCTTGAAGACATATCACGTCGACCTCGAGTAGCCAACTGGGCGCCTGTAGCCACTGATCCCTGTCGTTGATTCTCTCCTGTTGCACCGAAAGCAAGAGCTAGCTGATGGGCGATTTCATCCATCGAATCCGAGCCATATGACATTGTGCCCATGTGGAGTTTCTTCATTTCCATCTCTGCAATCGAGAATTAGTCCATATAGCGACCAAATAAAATCCAAATATACCGTTCTGAGTCAGGGTACCAGTCTTGTCACTGAGTAAGTACGTTATTCGACCCAGTTCCTCGGGGAGTGTGCTCGTCCGAACTATCGTATTCGGGATCTCCGCGTCGTTCATGATTTGCTGTGCATAAACTGTCTTGCCCATATCCAGGTTGACCCGCAGACTGATAGGAATGATGGAGGAGAAGAGGATGAGGAAACGAAACACGTAGACATACCACTGCCCTCGGAACCCGTTTAGGGCGACGAGGACCAGCGATAATGCAAACGTGACAGCACAAAGAATCTAAAAAATCGTCGACATGATTCCCTTAGATGTCGACTCAACATACCTTGGCCAGCTTGTTGATTTCCAGATCCAACAAACCAATTTTCGTCTCCGGATGGCTTGTGTTCATCACCGCGCGAGTTTCTGAACCAGTGTAAATGACGAATCCAACTGCGGAGCCAGCTGCCAGGACAGTATTTGACCATAGGACATTTTCGACCGTCAGCGGAGACACGGTGGGAGGAAGTGGTTGTAGGGGAACAGAAGATTGCGATGCGGAGGGCGGCGCATGAGGTTTATTCAGGGTAAATGTACCAATAAATGTATGAATGTCCTTTATGGGTGCATCGGCTAAAGGTCCGTTCAGCTGAGAGAAAACAGTCTCAACATCCTACGCACCATAGATTTCGGCGTCTATTCTGACCAGGTCTCCTTCGTCCATCTTCTGACACTCAGGAACTGCGACCCGCAGTTTCCAGTCGGTCTCGCCGTCAAGCTGGTCTGTACGGATGAAACAGGTTCCCGAGGCTTCAGAGGTTCGAAGCAATACCAGGTCTGCCGGTACTCGCTGATTCTTTTCTAAATGCACAAGGTCGCCGACTCGTAAATATGAAGAGGGTACGGAACGGGTGTTCGCATGGGTGTTAAGGTAGGCTTGTTCTTCGTCAGAATGGGAATGGGTGGAAGGAGGTGGAGTAAGAATCAGGTATCGCTGCGAGTTGGCTTCGCGGTCCCGCAAATTCCGTTTGTAGTCGTCGTAGGCTTCCTTTCCCATCGTTACAAAAAGAACGAATGCGAGAGGTGCGATATAAGTCACGATGAATCCTAAGCACCGAATGAGAAAAGTTCAGGGATTTATTTTAGGACTTGCCAATCTTGAGCGCGGGGACAAATTGGGAGAGCGCGACGAGAAGAAAGTAGAGGTTGAAGAAGAACTTGAATTGTTCGTAGAAGACGATTGGGAGAAACGTGAACGCATTGTACTTTTGATTTCGTACGATGTTGGGTGGATATCGAGATTTCAGCCTGTCTGGCGACTTAAAGGGTATTGTTCGCGATTTATCTTTCGCGTTAAAACTGGGGCTCTTTGGCGGTGGACCTGCTGTAGTCTGGCGTGGAATTAACAAAGACTCCCTTATGAAAGAACTATACCGATGCTTACTGGTGTTCGACCGCCATAATCATCTCCGTCCTCAAACGAAGGCGATCCCAGAAGGCCCTGTTCCTCCTCAAAATCGTCTACGTATCGGTCTTTCCTCTTTCCTGACTTGTAGTCTCGGTTTCGCCGCGAGGATATGACTGCCTCTGCAACGACTGCGGCCGGCATGGTGTCAGAAGACAACGCGATCCCAGATTCTTCAGTTTGCCTAGTTCTTTGGATTTTGCGCAATGGGATATCAGACATCAACTGGCAAAAGATTTCGCCTGTTTAAGACAACAAATGGTTGGTCAATGTTGGTCAACGTTAGCAGCAATGAGCTCGAAATTTAAGACTTACTTGGCTAGGATCCCAAAGTAACATTCAAATGCGTGATAAAAGGTCGGAAGGGAGTATGATATCGAAAAAAAGCAAAGAAAGCAGCGGTCGACAAGCGGTCGAGCCCAACGCCTTCCCAAACGACCTCGTATTTTGGTTTGTTTGTGCTTTGGCGGCCGCGTTATTTACACTGTAAGTATTCCACGTTACAATAACTTTATCCTTTTGATGCCCACATAATCAAATAAATAGTGGAAGTTGCATATTTTACGACCCAATTCGTACAAATGTCATATGTCTTTGAAACTACTTATATACTGTCTAGCATTTGTAACTCATAAAATTTTTCCTTTGACTAGTAGTTTCACCTTGGTTGGACTATTTCAGAACGCAAGCTGAGGGGGGCGACATCAACTTGCGCTCCGTCCGTGGTATGGCTAGGGCCGCCGAATTACGGTCCAAACGGGTTATTCGAAAGAAGTTGAACGGGAATCGGGGGGATGCCCGTAATATCTGGTAGTGCGCGGCCCCGCGACAGTATAACTTGGTTCACATGGAACAATAGAGTAGACTCTTTACCATCCTTACATTTTCGATGACATTGCATCGATATACTTAGAGGAGTCTTGCACCTAATTCGCCAGTTGCGGTATTTACATCGGAAATGAAGTCCACCTCACGCAGACTGTATGAGCACCAAGCCCAGGCCTCGCAATACTCCAGTCCATTTGTCAATTACAACAAGTTTAAATTATGATAGCAACAAGATAGCAACTTTATCTATTGGGACGGAAATGCAGAACGACGATGGACCGAAACCGCTTCATAGTATGCAGGTGGCTCTGGGGAATTAACGGTTGATACCCAAGAAGATGGACCAGGCGAAACGACGCTATTCTGGTCTGAGGAAGCGACATTGCTCGGGCTTCCTACCGAAGACGACGTTGGAGATAGCCCGCTGCTTGCACCAGATGCTAGGGTATTTCTTTGTTTGACATCCCTCGCGGAAAGGCTCTGATGTGGGGGAAAGCTCTGATGCGAGGTTCCTGCCGTGGACGATGCTGGAGAGAGCCCGCTACTTGCACCTGACGAAGGATCCGTTCTCGTAACAGGGAATGGATGAATTGTAGGGGGGTCCCAGAGGGATTCTCCATCTACTGAAAGGGCGCTCGAATCTAAGAATAAGAAGGCAACCATGAGCATAATTTGGTCGGTCACATTGAACGAAAAACGCACTGTCCAATTTCGCCATTTTCAATCTAGGGGGTGAATTTTTCTGCTGCTTTCTTCTTCGAAGCCAAAAAAATAAGAAAGCGATTAAAGCAAATGCCAGCAACGCTCCAACAACCCCACCAACAATTGATCCCACCGGTGTTTTCTTGGTGCCCAGCGCTGATTGCTGAGAGGCCTGTGAGGTTGTTGGGGAAGCTCCAGCGTTCGATGAAACTGAAGTCGAACCATAGGTCGGGACAAGACCGGAAGACGTTGAGGCGCTCGGAACAAAACCGGGCATGGAAGCGAGATTGGCAAACGAAGGAGTGTATGTGATATAGTCGAAGGCAAATGCCTTATTCTCGCATTGTAGAAGCCTGATAACGAGCGTGTGTTCACCGGTGGATAGATTATCAAACGTGACGAATAGAAAATTAGAAATTGCCCCAACGCCGTCGATGTATTGTGGCGAGCTGGTAGTGACAGGGTAGGATCCTGCAACGGAGACTCCGCCGTCTATTGTGTATGTTGCACCTAGAATGCCGAGGTTCGCCCATGAGAACACTCCATATACTGCTAAAGACGTGCCTGATATGAGGAAGAGTCACCACGTCGAACATCATGCCAACAAGGAGAGAACTGACCAGAAAATTTGACGGTAATCGTATTTCCTGCCGTTGTGCTTCGATGTGTACTATTTCGAAAAGGGAGCCCGGCTGGGATATGTCCTGGGATGAATTCATCGGGGGTCCGTGTCCAGGTACCAGAATAACGAATGGCGGGGTCTTCATTGTCGACGATAATTTTTCTTCCAGTCAATGGAGTCTTTTCACCCACAGTGATCGTAGCGTAATCGAGAGATGTTCCGTCCACGCCATCTACTTTGACGACATGCTTGCCATCAGATAATGTTGGGGATTGGTACCATTGAAGGTACGACGGAGGTGTGAGGTCCATGTACGATGTGCTATACGGGGTGCCACCATCGATGCTGACGGTGATTGTTTGTGAAAGAGTGGCAGCTGGTGTATTACCAGTAAAGGCGATCGAGGTTCCTGCAGATCTCGTCATCGAAATTTTTCGAAGGGAAGAAAAACGCGACACACCTTCGAAGGCCACCTCGAACGAGCCAAATATTTGAGAATTGGCAAACCGGGGGGATGTCGAGCTCCCACCGTACCAATAAGGCTGCTCGTCGATAGTCCAATCCTGAGGGCCGCCATAGGTAAAGTCCGCAGAGGTATTATCGAGGATCAAGGATAATCCGCTGGCCATGTAGAGAAGAAGGGAAGGGGAGGATAAGTAAGTATCAATGTCCCGGCGATTGTAAAATATTTATTGGCATCTGATTGAATGAGCGTACCTCGACAACTGCTGAGAATACTATCCCTGAGAATACTACCGCTGAAAATACTGATACATGATACTTACTTGATGAATATATCAGCAAAGGCGATCAAAATATGGGTCCATTCGGGGATGAGGCGAGGAATCAAAAAGTTGCGTGGGCTTGTGCAGGCAACCAAGGCGGCACTGGCAATATGCAAACAATTATTCTCGAGAGGTAGCTGCTTCGTAGATCTTTCTGGCTTCTCGCAACACGATGGGAAAGCTTCCAACCACTCGTCCTCCGGAATTGGCGGATGAGGTTCCCCGTTTCAACCTGAGCGCTGAGCCTTGAGGTCAGAAATTGATGGATGCACCCGGGTACAGCCGTCCCAATCCCAATCTCATATGTGGAATGCACTAGACTCTAGGGCGAAATACAGGCCAAGGAAAGGGAAGACAAAAAATGGAGGCCCTAGGCTGATCGGGGCAGATGTTGGCTGTGGATGTCAATGGCGCCTGGTCACCTTGTTCAATGGTTCCAGTATTATTATTGTGGCATTAGAGGCGAATGAATGAAGGAACAACTTACGACGTTACAGGAGTATGACACAGAGTCATATGGTCGCCAGCGCCCAACTGCCGCCCAACATGTGGACTCGGACTTCTCAAGTATCCGTCACACCTCGGCTGGCTTCCCCGGAACGTCCCGAGAACTCAGCGGCCCGCAGGCACATTTCAGCGGCATAGGCGCGCACGACCTCAATCTCCACCAAGGACCCTCGTCCGCTTGGAGAAAATACATGCGGAGACTCTTTTTTTTATTGGTTATCTGGCATGACAATTGTCGTTCACGTGCGAAAAGCGCTGGAGGATTTCTTGAGTAAGAACCTTGAACTCAGAGCTGTTCCTCTCGGATTACAAGTAATCGTAAGTCGCCGCCGAACTATCTGCTGTTGAAACTCCCCTGGTTATTTCGAAATGAATGCTAACGGACCGTCCTTGCCTCAAAATACCGCAAAGGGTTTGATGTTCAAGCGCAAGTTATGTGATGAGGTTTTCCGATGTCCATTTCCTTCTCGGATTCGGATGGACTGGCGTACGAGGCCTGGCTTTTTTGTTCAAAGTGACGCAGAAGCTATGGTATCTGGGTGGGGCAGAAACGGAGAAGGAAAAGAGCGAAAACGAGAAGGCGGCTTGAGAGCGCTCAGCGCTCAAGTCATATTATCCGGTCCGGTTCCCCGGACATTGATCAATTTGATCGGCAACGACGCGCCGCCTTACAAGTACCAGAACTATAAGTACTATCAGTAGGTCCGTAACAACTACACACTAGGCAAACGAACAGCTCAATTGGTGAAAATCTATAACAAGAATCCGATGGGATCCGATTGAGTTTTTCAGTTGGAGCTGTAACCCAAGTACGGAGTCCACTCGAATCATTCGGAGATTAAGTAAGTAAGTGATGTCAAAAGGGATGAAGCTCCTGGTTAATCTCTACATAACTGACTCCCTAAAGTTCCTAGAATTTTCATTTCGTAAGACCCTGATAGGTATAACAAGTGAAACACACTTTCATCGATATCCGATTGCCCACATCGAGCCCACATTCACCATCTTCAACAAGAACACAATGGCATCGACAACTTCTACCAAATCCTCCTTCGGCCAGACCCTCCAATTCATAACCGACATAAAGCTCCAAGAGCTCGAAAAGCAGCGCGTTGCCTACCAAGCACGAGCAAAAGTTATCGATGAAGCCAGTGCTCTGGGAGAAAATGGCGACATTATTAAAAGGGTATTTCGATGGTTTCAATCACTGAATACAACGTGCGCTTATATTTCATACTTTCAGGTAGAGGTCTTGGCCAAAGCGATCAAATCCTGGTCAGGATCAGGCTCCGTCAAGGACCTCAAAGAGGTGGGCGGAAAATTGAATTTGACCAATCTAGAGTTCTGGCTCCAGCAGGCGAAAAAGGATCCTAGCTTCAGTCAGGAGACCGCCCAGGGATGGGTTGAAATCCTTGAGGAGCACATCCGACACAACCTCACGCGCTTTGACGCTGCCAAACTGTTCGGTGTCTTATTCAATGAATGGCTCGCGAGCGGAGATTCTGTGGCCCTCACATACCAAGCTGGAGATGACGACAATGACCTTCCGGATGCTGCTTCGGAAGCAGCCAGTTCCGACTTTGTCGAGGTTGGCCGAAAGGAATTGTACGAGCAAAAAGAGAAATTTCAGTCGATCATCTTCGAGGACCATCCGATTGATGTCGAAAAGCTCAAAGAGTACCTTGAAGGTCTATTCGATTCCGAGGAGGGAACCAACGCGTTGGAGAAGTTACGCAAGGAAATCAAGTCTTTCAGTAAATGGCTTCAACGAGCGGTGATCACCACATACGACGTCAAAAACGCGATCAAGGGTCTTCTCGCATCTGGGCTCATGAACGAGGAGAAGCGGACAACACTGAAAGCTTTCGAAGAGAATCCCACTGTGTTAGACGAGGTAGCCAGCGTCCTCAACATGCGGATGGCGAGTCTCGACTCGTGGTCATGGCCCAAGGAGGGCATCGTTGTTGAGTTCCGCCGTCATCTCAATGGAAAATATCGGTGTGTATTTTAGTCGCTCTGAAATATCTAATCTAATCATAACTCAGGGCATTCACTGATCCTGAAATCATCGACGCCCTTCTCCTTCACCACATCGGTTTCTTTTGGCAGGTCAAACTCAAAGCGGCCCTCCGTCGCATCTTCGACAGCAAAGCTTGGACTCGCCCACAACCTCCTAATGCCAAAGTCAGGGAACAATGGAAGGAGCAACTCCGTGGCGACGATGGCGCCTCTTCCATCGAGAGCGTGCGTAATGCTACCCGGCGAGACAACTTCTTCCTCGCACAGCTTCAAGACAAGGCAGCCATCGCCAAACCCTATGACGATCTTGTAGATGCCCCAGAGAGAAAGCGAGGCCCAACCAAGGACACAACACTCGGTCCAGCAGAACTCAGGCAAAAGCTCCTACACATCATGACGACGGAATGTTACCTCAACACCGCGCTACACGGGACCCACGCAACGGTCTGCTCCGACCTCGAATGGTTCGGGCCCTCTTTGCCTCACAGCTCCATCCTCACCGTCCTAGAATTCTTCGGAATGTCCAAGACCTGGCTGGATTTCTACAAAACATTCCTCGCCGCCCCTCTTCGTTTCACCGGGGAGAGCGAAACGCGAACCAGGAAGCGCGGCACGCCAATAAGCTACGCGCTCAGCGTTGTCTGCGGTGAAGCGATCATCTTCATAATGGACTTCGCCGTCAATCAGCGCGCAACGGGCGTATTCCTCTATCGCATGCACGACGACCTCTGGCTCTGGGACGCCGACGCCTCGAAGGTGGCCAGCGGATGGGCGGCGATGAACACCTACGCAGACCTCGTCGGACTGAAGTTCAACCAAAAGAAGACCGGCTCAGCCTACGTCGGAACCCCTTCAGAAGCGTCCGCTGCGCTGCCAAAAGGCGACATCCGGTGGGGTTTCCTCAAGTTCGACGCCGCCGAATCTCGGTTCCTGCTCGACCAGGCAGAGGTGGACCTACACATTACAGAAATGCGTCGCCAATTGGCCAGTACCAAGTCCGTCTTCGGATGGGTCAATGCGTACAACAAATACTTGACGTTCTTCTTGCGGAACTTTGGTGGTCTTCCAGCTAATTGCTTTGGCAAGGCTCATGTCGTCAGCTTGATTGATACCCTCGCACGTATTCAACGGGAGTTGTTCCCAGAGTCCGCTGAAAGCGTTGGCGGCGGCGGAGCCGTGGGTTATCTCAGGAAAACTCTTAAGGATCGATTCGACGTTACGGATTTGCCGGAGGGTTATTTCTATTTCCCTATCACCAGCGGTGGGCTTGAGCTTCGCAATGCCATGTTGGAGCTTCTCTCCCTGGAGAAGCGAGACAAGCCTCTCGCTACCTACGGCGACAACAAAGCCGCTGGTCATGACGAAAAGGATGCCGACGCAGATTCGGAGTCTAGTAGGTCTGATAATGACTCAGACGATGATGATGATGACGAGAACATCCCATCGAGCTACAAGAATGTCGACAGTGACAACAGTTCGGAATGGACGTCGGAGAGCAGCGAACTAGACGACGACGACGAGGACGATTTCGACGAAGAGAAAGTTACTGCTGAGGAACTCTTCACCAAACGCATCGAACACGATCGCAGGGAGTACAAACGTACCAAGGAAGTTTGGGATCAAGACTCCGATAACCGTCGCGCAAAGCAACATCTCCTCCTCCAATTAGAGTCGGACTCGTTCATGACTTTCGAGGGATTCACAGCTCTCCGCGAGTCCTGGCGAAGCACCTGGGGGGATGCCTATCGGCACATGCTGGCCTCACCCAGCATTCGTCCCGTATCCATTGTCCCGAACATCCGCCAGCTGGTTGACGATGCCGAGTCCTCGAAACCCTGGAGAACCCTGGATTGGTATGAGAAGTGGGTCGTGAGCATGTATGGTGGGGAGTTTGTGAAGAAATATGGATCTCTGGAGGCCGTCGACCCCAACTTGATTCCAATTGGCATGGTACAACTCTTCAGAAGTTCTAGGATGAAACTGGACCAGTAAATTCCTTTCGCCACCTGGACTCCAAATTTTGTTGTACAATATTACTTTCTTAAATCTGCACCTCGCTTGACGTCTCCGAAGCTGTCTTCCTGTATATTATATGTACTGTACACAGAAATGCCATACTTTTACATGTTACAACAATCTTGTAATGAGATGATGGATGAACGAGATTCTATACCGAAACGTAGTAATAGTATCCACACACGAGCCCTTGGATTATACAGTGTATCCGCGTGAAGAAACAGTACCGCCACTCTTGCGATATTTAACTACGTGCGGCGCTTAGCAAAAACGCAATCAATTAGAAAAGCTAGGTCGCCGTACCTTGGTGACTACAGAATTCACATTCCTTGGAATATTTCGTCTCAGCGCCAGGAGAGAACGGGTTTTCCATTAGTGAAACATGCTGTTGGGTCATTTGGTCCGGTTCCGTGAAGAAAAGGTTGTTTGGAAGTCTGAGTTCCATTGTCTCGTCGAGCCTATCCCGAAGGTGGCGCCGAGCATTCGACCTGATCGAGGGAAGATGATTAAGACGTGGAAGCGACGCATGGAGAATAGGTGGCTCACATCGCGAGCAAAGAGTTGGCGTACACTTTCCGAAAAGCACGAAAAAGTTAGCAAAAAAATGATTGCCAGACCAAGAGAGACTTTGCTAACATCGAGTAACCGAGAACTCCATGCCAAGGTAGAGGAGGGTATTTGGCTGCGCCACATACTGAAATTTTCGTCAGGAATTTCAGTCCCTTTGGTAGACTTTCATCACCTACCAGTACAATACACATGATCGCAGCAAAGCTGAACGAAATTAGATCTTTGCCTTACGATCAAGAAGAAGGGGAAGTACCTGGTCAAAAGCCCTGAACCAATGAAATATTGAATCAATGTCTCCAGGACCGTTTCGCTCCTGCGCACTCGTAATCAGTAACTATTGCAGACAAATAGGAGAACCTACTTGATGGTGCCAGCACTGCTTCTGTAGAGAAGCAGACACATAGCAGTTGCGATAGCGCAATCGATAATGGCCGTAGAACCGAAACCAAGGTAAACCATATACTGATGGTTCTATTATGCGTCGAATAAAAAATAAATGAGGTTAGCCACGTACCACAAAGTCGGTTGAGAAGCTATGCACGACATCGATCTTTTGGCTATTGGAACTCAGTTCTATCTCCCAAACCTCTAATTCGTAAACTGCTCACAGCTGAGTGAAGAATACTGGGTGAACAGTGTGAAGTAAGTATATTTGACCAAAGGTCTGATCTACCAACTTACTAACGGCGACGGCTAAATCATATCAAGGACGTTAAAATGACGTTTAGGAGATACAGAACTGGAGACGTACCAAGTGCAAACAGAGCGATGAAAACGACGAAAATCTGTTCGAAACCACATCACTCCTCCGCACAATCCATCGATTCCATTGAAGAAATATTACCTGGATCGCAAGAGAAAATTTTCGAGGCAATAATAGATTGCCAGATACTGGAATAGAGATAGGGATCCTTGTCAAATCCAGCTATAGCATAAATGAAGGGCGTTATCTCACGTCTCCATATTTGCGAAAGATAGAATCTGAAGAAGTTGATTATGAGGTAATGCAAGAAGCACGAAGTTCGCTCACCCTTGAACGAGAATGATTAAAAACACCTGACAGGCGGAATGTTCAGAAAAATTTCGAACATGCCAATTGATGCCTCGTACCTGAGTTGATCCCAACGCCTCGAAAAAAGGAATCTTCAATCACAACCCAAGTGGACGGAAAGCGAAGACCATACCTTGAGACTCCTTGACGGCGTTCAGTAAATCGTAAATGTAATTGGACGCAAAAAACACACCATAATACATTTCCTGAGGCCTGAGAGAATCCAGCTGCCTGGAGGATGAAAGAATAGACCAAATACATTGAGAATGCAAGGTGAAAAGCGTCCAACAAGCTGAAGAAGGTCGTTCGGAGTCAGTGCCGGCCTCGAGGACTTTTATAACTTGAGGTTCACCAGACCAAGCCAATCTGCAGCCAGAAATAAGGAATTCGAAAGGGTTATAATCGGGAAGAGACTCACCACCAGCTTCTGTACTATTGGATCATTAGAAGGGGAGGTGTAGTATTGATACGCCTGACGAATAGTGATGCCGAACAAACTGAAGGTTGGACGCAGTCACTTTAAGTTATGCAAAAAAAGGGACAGCTCGCAGCAGGTGTGGCAATACGCACATTGCCCCAACTGAAAATCCATAGAAGACGGCGGCGAGCGTCGTATGCAAGTCTTCGAATGTCGTATTAGTGTTCGCGGTCGCCGATGAAGTTATGTTCATGTTCCTGCTGGTTACAGCCTAGGGCTGAGGAAGCGCGGAAGGAGGTCGTAAAGGAGGGAAATAGGAAAGGGTGTTGGAATCGAAAACGAGGACAATGCACATAGTCAGGCGATGTCAATGAAGCCGCAGGGTTTGGGCCGTGTGAGCTCCGCTTATTGACCGATTGTTCCTAGATAAGATCGGTTCCGAGAACCATTTGCATGATGATAAGATCATTTTCCTTCGTCTCCCCCGTCCGAATCTCTAGAAGGTGGGAGGCAGTGGGACACCTATTCAGAAGCACAGGAAATTACAAATAACCGCTCTGGAATAACTTCGATCAATGTCGCTAGAGGTGAAGGAGGGCCATGGGCAACTGACCTTCAAGTTGCGAAGACCACGGAGGCGTCGCTACTGGTTCACAACGGGAACACCCCATTCATGTAAGTTCAAGTTGAAACAAACCTAGACAATGTTCTTCCCCGGGTTACGGCTTTAGAATACAGCGCTCGCCATAACTTCCGGAAGTAGACAGCAGTAACTGCATCCAGTAGGCGTAGTAGACGTTCGTGATTGAAGCCTGCAACTTGAAGTGATCAATGAATGCTGATGCGCACGCCTTTCTCTAACGCTTTAAATTTTGTAATACCACGAATAAACTGCAAGTCTACGAAATTTTGAACACAGAAAAAATTGACAGGCGTACATGTCAACTGTGGAGTTGCCACTCCACCTAATTCATATCCCCAGAAAGAACTATTTTCCCAAGTTCCTAACCATCACATTATGCAGAGAAAGTCCATCATCCTGCCAATGCGTAAGATTACGAGGAAATAATATAACTGCAACACGGTACCGACCTGATCGAGTGACCAAGTGAAACATCCACCCATGCGCGATTTCCTCGCGAACTGAGTTTTGCTCGCAATGCTCCAAGTATCATCGTAGCTGACGACGGTGGTTCGACCGGTGTTGAATAAATACTATAATAGGTATGATTCGAGAAACCCTCTAAAAGGCACGGAAGTACCAACCGGCGTGTTGCTGCAGTCGTCCCAGCCTGCGCCAAAGGGATTAACATTATTTTGCAGCCAGATAACCGGGAAAATCTACATACCCATCGTGTAACCATTGGCGCCATCATAACTTCCGTCTCCGGTTTTGCATATTGCTCCAGATGTGACGAGTTGACTGAATGCAATTTGTTGACCCCACAGAGCGCTGAGATCTCCCAGAGCGCCCCTGATCTTGGGGCGTTTAGGCGGATACCTTGGGTGCGCGCCCGCTGCGGCTTGAGGAGGAAGTTCGGGAGGAATCGAGCTTCCTGATAGGTTCTTGTCGGTGCTTTTAGAAACGTAGCCATAGATTGCAAGACCAAGGAGGAGCTTGGATGCAGGCATCCCAGCACGGGTCCATTGAGCCAATGCAGCTTCAGCCGTGGCTTTAGGTTGTTTACTCGTTCCGCAAAGGTCACCTTCGAAGCCTTTTTGTGAGCGAAAATATTGGCTTGAAGGTCTACTCCGTACCTTGAGGGGCATTCGGCCCTGGATGAGAAGATGAACTGAAGACGTCATAATTCCTGACAAACCGGATCGTTTAGGCACGGAAAAGCAGAAGATGGAAGGTAGCCAACATGATGTTCACGTAAGTCATATGCGCTGCATATTCGGAAACATCGCTCAAAGGCGAACCGTCCTCCCCAATCCACGGAAGATGAGTAACAGCAGCGGATATGATCCTCGACGATCCTGATCGGCTAGGATCAGCTCAAATTCGTTGAGTAATATATCTGCGCACCGAGTTCGGAGCGCAGCATTTTGATGAAACTCAAGAAATTCGCTGCATCTGCTGAAGAATGTGGATTGCCGTCTCCTGGAGCATTAGGATACTCCTGTGAGACGGTGCTTCAGTAAATTAACCATTTTCAGGAGCGATAAATTCATACCCAATCAATATCGATGCCTGAGAGGTTCGTGTCAGCGCCGGTTAACATCTAGATTCCATCAAAGCGCTTACCATCCAAATGATACGCATCGACAGTCTCCGAAAGCGCTTTAACAAGTTTGTTACGGTTGATAGACGTCGACATCGCCTGGCTAAACCAGTGACTACCGCTCCATCCCCCTATCTCGCGCATATATTTAGCCGACAGATATAATCAGCCCGGAACGACGACATTACCAACTGAAAGAACGATTTTTGTTCCATGTCCACTTTTACGGGCGCAAGAAACAAGGTCCTTGAGAGTATCCTGGCTACCGTCGTCCCAATTAATACCCGCTGTACCATTGGGTATTGCAAAAGCTAGAATAAGAAAGTCAATTGTCAGACACATGTTCGTTGACTGTTACTTGCCGAAGAAAATGACATCAAACTTCGAGAAATCAATATCACTTGGCGCAAGTGTGCCAGAAGCCCAGGCTGGATAGTAAGTCGCTGAAATAGGCTTGTGCGTATCCTCGTCGTTTAAAGTAGGGCGCGAAACCGGAGTGCCTTTCGATACCATGGCAGGAGAAGCACCAGACCCTTCGACGTCCATGAAATCAACTGACGGCGCGAGGAATCGAACAAGCTCCAGATGATTGCGAAGCTTGAGGTCGTGCAGAAGATCGGTCAGATACATCTGCAACCCAGCCTTTCGCTCCTTGATCAATTCGTCGTCAACCCAAGCGGAGGGAACGAGAGACGTCGTAATGATTCGCTTCGGAGGCAGTGGGAAAGAACCACCACCCAAGCTCGCTCGCAAAGCAACGAACTGGGATACGATTAAAATAAGTGAGAAACCCAGTGCATATATGCGTCAAAATAAGCGTACCTCCGAGTAACGCCGTTGGACCTCGTACGCGCTGCCGTCGACATGTACGACGTTGACGATGTAGACAACATGAGGCCGTGGATTTGAGGACGTCGTGTGTTTGGAGATAACAACTGAAACGATTGAATTCATTTTCGACAAGGAAAGGAGGGAGGAACTAAAAGAACAACGCGAAGCGCGCAGGTCTATATACACCGTTTGTGTGGATGTGTTTTGACAGAATTCCTAACTTGGGCAGGAGGTTTCCTTGTTTGGCCAGAAAGAAATTACATTCAAAAAGGTCACTAATGGGAAGCTACAAGACGGACCGTGCCAAATGGTATTTCGACATCGCACAAGAGTCGTTCATAACCCCCTGGAACAGGCGACCTGCTCCTTCAATCGATTATTTACCCATCGCCGTGCGAATGACATCGTGCAGGGTGTAGCCATCGTCCTGAACATTGCGGATCAGAACATGTAGGGAAGCAAATATAATGTCGGAAACGCACTTGATCAAGAGACCAAGTCGAACAGCCGGCCATACCATTAGCCTGCGCAAACTTAACCTTGGCCGCAAGGGACCGGGTATCTGTCAGGAACGTTAGATCGCCTATGGCCGGGAAACGAAACTGGAAACTAACTATCAAATGTCACCAAAGTTTTCTTGTCGTGGTTGAAAAGATACTGAAGCAAAATTAGGGCGATTATCGGACCTCGTAAAAAACCAAACATACCGGAGTAGCGCTCGCATCATCCCAGGCTACAACGGAAAATAAAATCAGCATGACATCTCACCACTTGTCGAAGAAAAATGTCACCAAGGTTATACCCGTCACCTTGACCATAATTACCATCAAACCTCTTAACTAATGCTCCGGCTTTTACGATGCTCTTGAATGGGACTGGCCTCCCCCACCAAGACGCCAATGTCAACCTAGGTCGCATCACGTCCGATGAATCTTCAACAAGCGTTTCTTCATGCGCTCCTTTGAATTTGACCGCGGCGTCTTTGAGTGCATTGACCGAATAGTCCATGGCCAGCCGTTTTCCAGCATCAAGACTTGTTTTCCTGCTCTTGAACACATAACCGAAGAGAGGCAAACCAAGCATAATCTTGTACGCCGACTTCAGCCAAGAAATGATCAAGATGCCAACAAAACAAACCTGTGACGCAGGGAATCTAGCTCCGCTCCATTTCGAAAAGGCTGCCTCTGCGGTGGATTGAAGGTTTCCCGAATTGTCTGCAATGTGTGAGTAAAGGCTGAGGCATTCCGACGAAGATCTCACATAAAGGGGAGTTCGCCCCTGGGGAAGACGTAGCCCAAACGCTGTAATTCCTATCCAAGTCTCACTTAAAATGATTAGAAGTAGGAAGGGGGAGAACCTACATGATGTGGATGAAATTCAAATTCTCGGCAAAAGACGAGACGTCGGTTAATGGGAGGCCATTGGAACCCAACCATGGGGTGTGGCCAACCGCAGCTGAAATGATCTTCGAGGAACCTGGAAGAATATTAATAGAAGCTTATAGTGGTCGGAAAAATAGTGTGCACCTAACGCAGTACGCAAGGATTGAATTAAATGTAAAAAGTTGGCTGCGTCATTGGGCGAGTACGGGTTTCCTGATCCCTTGGAGTTGGGAAATTCCTATAATCCAAAGTACATCAAATAATGAAACGTGAAAATCAATTCGCACTACCCAATCGATGTCAATCCCTGAAAATAACAATAAATGAGCCTGACGATCTGAAGACCAGCACTGAAGACCCACCATCCAAGTCATACGTCTTGACCGCGTTCACAACAGCCTCAACGAACGTCATTCGATTCACCGCTGTCGAACAAACGTGGCTGAACCACTGACTTCCTTCCCAACCACCTAACGGAACTCCAATCAACGACTCTTCCACCCGGAAAACACAAAAGACACACCAATAGACAACACGATTTTAGTACCCGCACCACTAAGCTTCGCGCTCTGGATCAATCGCTTCAACTTCGATATGACGTCAAGGGCCCATTCGATAGTGGATGAGGCATTGGGGGTAACAAAACCTAGACGCAATTAAATATAGGCCAACTGACAAAATCAATTGTACGACATACCAAAGAAGAGAATGTCGAATCTGCTATAATCAAGGCTTTCCGGGGGAATCGAATCCATAGCCCATTCTGGATAGTGCGCAGCCGACAAGAAGCCTCCCATGGCAAGGTTCTTGGAAAGAGCCCCATGATTGCCTAAGAAGACAGAAGGCAAAACGTCCTCGAAATCAACACCAGAGGCCGGGTTGATCCCGTTCCGTGTAATAAAATCCTGGAATACTGCAGCTTTCTGGTACTCGGGAGACCATAGGAGGGCGGAAAGATATTTCGCAAGCCCGGCTTTACGCTCAGCAATTAACTCGTCGTCGACCCAGGCGGAAGGAATGAGCGACGTGAGAAGAAGCCGCTTTGGCGGGATGGGGAATTCGTCTCCCAGAGCCTCTAAAAATCAGAGGTGAAGTCACCCTCTGCAACTCCCCTACCAAAACTGCAACTGACCATGAAGGGCTACAAACTGCGCATTGCATCAAAAATCTGCGAACGAGATATCGAAGTAAAAACCAACCTCAGAGTATCTTCGCTCAATGACAACATGAGTCCCCTCCAAAACAAATTCCACGACATAGAGAACATGGGGGTAGGGCTTTGAGGTGGTGGTGTGTTTAGTGATAGTCACGAAGGCACCCATGGTCGATTTCGATTACGAAAAGGAACCATTAGGGGGGAATGTTTGACTATATAACGACAAATGGTTTCGTATGCTAGGTTGGCGTTCGCAGGACGACAGATCGAGATAGCAACTGCCAAAGTGCTCGGCGTCTTGAACATGGTGCAAATGCCCTCATCAGCGGCAAGACTGCTGAAAATCGACCAGAGACATAGTATAAGTTTTCTAAGACACAAGAACAATGAAGGTAGAGCACCTCTTTCACGAAGTTTTGGGGCCCTGGTGAACCAATCGCCTCCACAACGTCCAGATGTGTATCTCACAGAGAATGCTGGCGCGTTGCATCACATGCAATTGGGCATTGCTACGGCGCGAGAGGAAGACAGTGTGCGAGTCAAAGTTGACATGAATGTTTGACAACAAGGCGCGCGTTCGCCAACCGTGACATTGAAGCAAGGAATTTCGAGCAGCCGGGCCGGGTCATGTTCTCAAAAACGTCCTCGTATTTTCTTTTGAAGTCGAGGTAAAAAAAGAGGAAGGTAATTTTACAAGCGTGCAGGACTCGATATCATACATCAGCCGTTATAACGAATACTATACAGACATATAAAAAAACATCATAAAATAACAATTGAAGCGGCAACTGGAAACAGCTTTCTACTTCCCAAGACCCTTACGAATCGCATTCTGCAAGGTCATTCCATCATCCTGAAAGCCGATCGAATAGCGTCAGCATGTCATAAAAAACAACAAGGGGACCCAGCTTACCTGGTCAAGCGACCATGTGAAGCATCCAGCCATACCGCTGGATTTGGCGAACTTCGCCTTGTCAGTAAGAGACCAAGTATCTGTGAAAAAAATGCATGAATGAAGGTTGGCGGGGCAGATTAAAAGATTCCAAACCATCGTAGGTAACAACAGTCGTCTGAGCCGTGTTAAAAAGGTACTATAAAGAATTGTAGTCAGTTTCGAAAAGAGACGAGATAAGATTGAATAAAACACACAGGTGTGTTACTGCAGTTGTCCCACCCTATAAAGCCACATTTAGAAAGTTGCGAAAGAGTAAAAGAGTATTAACGCACCCATAGTAAACCCGCCCGCTTGCCCATAGTTGCCGTCTGACTTCTTGACCAATGCTCCAGAGGCGACGATGTCCTTGAAGGCAATCTGCTTGCCCCAATATCCAGTCAGAGTAGCGAGCGCCTTCACTGGTTCGTCGAGCGGCCCTCCAGCAGTCCTTGCGGCTTCATGTACTGGTTCAGGCTTGGGAGGTTCACCGTCGATGGTATCATTCGCATGTGCACCATTCAAAAACGCAACGATGGAAGCCTTCCCGTTGTCATCTTTCTCCTCGATCTTATGAAGTAGCACCATCTCCTGGGAGGGCATCGAGCTGCCGGTCAAGACAGTCTTAGAGCTCTTCGAGACATATCCATAGAGAGCCAAACCAAGGAGGAGCTGGAAAGCTATGAGCGAGGGATTCGTTTCGGAGAAAATACGTACCTGAGAGGCAGGGAACTTGGCCGCAGTCCACGCGGCCAGAGCGCCTTGAGCACTTGCCTGAGGCTGCTTGGATGTTCCACAAAGGTTGCCTAACTCCAAAGTTTAAAAATAAAATCAGCGAGAAAGGGGTAATGGTACTGACCCATGGGTGCATTTGGACCAGGGGTAGCAGACGCGCCCCAGACATCATAATTCCTGTATCCTCTGGTCAGTGACGGCGTCTACCATCAAGGGCGTCAAAACTTGCATAATATTAACGTAATCCAGCTCTGCGGCATAGGCGGAGACGTCCTTGAGAGGTTGGCCGTTGGACCCCAACCATGGAACGTGGGAGACAGCAGCAGAGATGATCTTGCACGGTCCTAATGTTACGATTAGCATTTCATGAAAATGCGACGGCTTGCGACATACCAAGAGAGATCCTCATCAGCTTGAAGAGGCTGAGGAGATTGGCGGAGTCTGCTGCTGAGTAAGGTTGGCCTGGACCCGCATAGTTGGGGAATTCCTTCATAGAAGCATTAGATCCATCGTGACACGGATAAGAAACATCGACAAACCCAGTCGAAATCGACGCCTGTAAATAAGTGAGAAATGAATTATTGTTACCACGATCTATTATGAGCTCACCATCGAGGTTGTAGGTATTCACAGCAGTAGCAATAGCATTCGCAAATTTAGTGCGGTTGGCGGCGGTGGAACAGGCCTGGCTGAAGTAGTAACATCCACCCCAACCACCTGGTTCGATGTCAAGACTCTGTCTTGGCTCATTCAAGATGGAATCGACATACCGATAGAGAGGACAACACGGGTACCGTATCCACTAGAACGGGCCCCTGCAACGAGTCGCCTGAGGAGATCTTGGTTCGAAGAACCGCCCCAATTGATGGTGTTGTCGGAACTCGGAGTTACGAACGCTGATAGATACTGCGAGTGAGCATCATCGAGTTCAAAGAACGGGAGAAAAAAGTATCAAACCGAAGTATAAAATATCAAATTTGGAATAATCCAATTTCTCGGGCGGGTACGCAGACGCACTCCAGGAAGTATAATACGCTCCATAGATCATCGCCGCTTGTGCACTGATTTTTCCATCCAGGGGGTCGGAAGCGAGCGCGAGAGCCTTGTTCCTGGTGACGGTGGAAGGCAAGGAGTCTTCGAGGTCGAACTTCTGCTCAGTTTCCGCGGTACGGCCCGACAGGAACTCCTGGACCACCGCCCTATCCTTGTACTTAGGGGTAGAAAGAACGTCAAAGAGATACTCAGCCAAGCCAGCCTTGCGTTCGGCGATGAGGGTGTCGTCGGCCCAAGCAGAAGGGATGAAGGTCGTGACCAACAGGCGCTTGGGGGGCAGGTTGTAGGGGTCTTTCAGAGCCTCTGAAATACCGAATGCTCAAAATATGCGATCAAAAAGATAGGTTACACGCTGACCTTGGAGAGCGGCGAACTATGAACGCAGCGTGAGTTCAAATATCCGCGTTGAAAAGGGAGATACACACCTCAGAGTACCTCCTATGTACGGTTATTTCTTTGCCATCCACGTTGACATGGGTAGTGTAGACAATGTGAGGACGCGGAACGGAAGACGTGGTGTGCGAAGCGCTAGTAACGAGAGCAGACATGATAATAATTCGCTGATGAAAAGGGCGCAACGTAGACGGTTATAAGGCTTTCCGCTTCGTTCCATTCATGCGGAGCTTGATATACAGGCCCTGGAAAGTTCAAAGTGGCGGTCGTCTCGGCTGTTTCAAGAACAAGGGGAATAGGCTGCAGCGTCTCTCTGGAGGAGTCCAAGAGTGACCCTGACTGTGGTGGGTCTATCACGAAGCTTCGATGCACTAAATCGTGAGATCGTTTCATGGTTCTGGGAGTCACAGCAGTAGCAAAACGACTACATCCACCTATATCGAGAAGAACCGGCAGTGACATCCCTTGCGGAAATCAACCAGAGCTCAGGCTCATGCACTCGAAGCATGCAAGGCGGAGAGTCCTTTGTTGTAATGTCTTGCTGTCAAACATCGAACTTGTCATCATGAATTCATCAAGAAAAGTATGCATGAAGTGAGAAAACCTTGAGACAAGGAGAGGTACTACATATGCTTTGTGATCCATGTGATGGGAGGAGTCAGAAAGGGTGATGAGCGCCAGCGACTCGGCCGCGGACTTTGAAATAAGTTTCCATTTGGTGGCCGAAGTTCGCCACGCAAATAATCCCTCGAACTAGAAAGTTTAAGGAGACTAGGTCGGATGCTCATCGAGGTAATAACTCCCAGGCGGTGCTCCCTTGGCCTACACGCCGATGATGTGCTCGATGTCCTCTTGTCGCGCTCTGAGGGCTTGCGTCCCCGCCTCGTCCAACACATCCAATTGAGCATCCCCGAATTTCAAGGCCTTGTCGAATATCGCAATAACCCTGTCATGGATATTGTGATACTCATACGAGCGAAACCGATAAGCAATTTGGAGAAGGCTAAACCATTCCGATATGAGTGGTTTAAGTAAATGGAAGGTGGGATGGAAATTTTGTAAAACATCCGTTTCGAAAAGCTCGGCGTCCGGGAAGAGGCGCCCTTTGTATTTGTAAAGGCGACCAAAGTCACTGTTAAATAGATGCCACACCACAGTTCGAAGGTGCTTGGTTCTGTCCCCGCCTGGTTCCGGAATATCCTCTGGATCACCAGCCGGATCGAGAGCGAACTCGTCTCGACGTTCTCCGGGTCCTTTTAGAGTCAGGCACATCTCCACGAGCACCCAGAAAAAGGACTCGATGTCATGTACAGCATCGTGATAAACATGCCATTCGCTGTCTTTCAAACGAGTAAAGTAATGGCGGTCCAAAATTTCACCACTAATGTAAGGCGGGGTACCCTATGATTGTTCACGTCAGCTAGGCCACAAGTCAGCAAACAGGTACGCACATTGGTTGCCTTGAGCGGCTCATTCTCTGGATATGTATGATAGTTAAAACATTTCTTGGCCTAATCAAAGTATTTAGTGAACGTCAGTGTAGATAACACACGGCCGAACCTGTTCCCACTTCAGGGTCTTGCATGTCAAAGTCCCATCCCTCGGAAGATGGCCAAATTTCAAAGCATGTCGAACGGCGACCAATGAATATTTGAAAGAATCGGCATCTAGGGGGAGCTCAAATGCTCGCACGATAATCTCCTCCTGAACTTGGAATTTGGGAACAGCGGGGAGCGTCATTACGGCTTGGGTGAGACGATTCAAGAAACACTGTATTTCCTCTGCAAACAAATTCCAACCATTTTCCGCCTTCGGGAGAAGAACACCTTCAATCTTTTCGCCAACTCTGGCACGGTCTAAATCAATCAAGCATCCCCTGGAGGAAACGGTGGATAGCTCTGACCCAGGCTGCCATTCGATAATGATATTTCCGGGGCTTATGTCCCGATGCAGAACTCCGTTCTCGTAGAGATACTTGTGGCCTGCATATATATAGGTCGACCAAAACTCTGAGGATAGACGGGGACAGTATTTACCTTGAATCGCACCTTGAAGCACTCGAAGCAGCTCTCCAAGTGTGCTAAAGTGTCTCAAAGGCCATCCATATGTCGACGAGAGAAGTCTCGTCCGAATCCGGGATACGACTTCTCCAGGGTCTTTTATCGAAAGACCTCGAATTCCCCCCTGATGTGTATTAATTTCGAGACTCGGACTTGGAGATAGTTGAGGGGGAACTACGAATCCAGTCGTCATTTCGAATGTCCGGAAATATTCCCGGTCACGCTTCCTTTCCTCTGCGATAGCGGGTGGAATGTCCAAACCTTGCCGTATTGACTGACTCGTTTCATCTTTCTCGCCCTCGATCATCGCATCCTCGCAACTAAGGATCGCTCCAATAAAATTGGTCTCGGATCCCTTAGCAAAATTATAGTAGTAGCCCTCGCAGTTCCAGGCTGATTCTCTCCAAGACTGCTTCAAAACAAATACCTAAAAATGGAATTCATTCAGCAATTAGGAAGAAGGTAATAGTAAGCCAAGTACCGGTAGCTCGTCCTGTGGAGAGTTAGAGGCTGAGAGTGAACCTTGCGATGATCGGCGGGTTTTTGAAGAGATACCATGAGGGACCACTACCCAAACGACCGACCCCGTGCTATGTAGAATCCCAGCACGCGGAATTCTCAAAGCTTTGACGGTTAAATATTTAGTTCCGTCATTCAACCTGATGACCCATTGCCTATTATACAGGCTGTGGGGCACTATTGCGTTGTTTAGCTTGTACGACGGCATTGCGATCCCGGTAGACTTGTCGTACACCTCCATGTTGGGATCGAAGCCAAGTTTTTTGGCTGGGAGGACAACAAAAGCAGCAATGAGGCGAATAAAATTCTCCGGTTCCTATAAATTATAAGTTCCAAACCGCCCGTTTCGAACGAACCTTAACGACTTTGACCTACCTTGTGAATGTCAATCGACAACTCCGTGGCTAGAACACCGGACCTATCGTGCATCAAGATAGCCAAATGAGATGGACCGAGAGCGAAACCGAAGGCGAATCGCCGATCGAGTTGCCTGCGAAGGATGCTCTGCAGGTCGTCGATGAGTTGTGGTAAGAGGTCGTCCCATAAATCATCATCAAATCGCTTCATCTTCACCACGGCGACTACCGGCAGCCACCAAGCTGTTAACTGTGGAAAAGTCAGGAATTTGTTAGCTCAAATTGATGAAGAAATGCGGCACCGTTGATACAGTTTCCTTCGTCTTCTGCTACACTCGAGGTACTCGATATTAAAAATGTTTATCCCAAAAGTAGGATCATTCTACGAACCTCCTTCATCCCGACATTAGGTTCCTTCAATACAAGGAGGGCATTCGGGCCTATGTCATCTTTATCTTCTGATATCGGTGGCCTTGAGCGATAGTCCACCCATTCGTTAGCACCCAGGCGGTCAGGATGTGAGTCGCCTTCAGACTTGATCACTTCTTCAACAGTTTTGCGGATCAAATTGCTCACGCCCACGAAGGCAACCAGGACTGCATCCTCCTGATGATCGAGATTTTCTGCGTCCGGAAAGTCTTTCCACCAGCCATCCAAATAGTAGCCTTGAGCCTTCACCCTACCCAGTATCTCCTCGATTAGGCGCTCTTCGACCGGCAGCAATTTCTTCAAAAACGAAGACGTATCCACAATGCAGCAGGTCGACAGAAAGTCAGATTTGGTATCCCATCTCCCCATGCTTTGCTTCGAAACACAGATTGTATTGCCTGAAGAATTTCAGCCCTGGTCGAAAAATTCCGGAAAACCAAGCACAGTTCATTAATTCACTATTTCAGGTGAAACTCGGAGTACATGCCTGGATTTTCCTTAGTAAAAACAGGAAAAGATGCGAGCGTCTGTGGGAAGGAGGTGGTTTGCCTATGGTGACAAGTAGGCGATAAGTCCCAATGTCAATCAAAGGTGACAGAATGGAGGTTTCAAACTGGATCATCTGTTTATATCGGATATGCTCGGGGATGACGACAATCTATAATGGTTGGTGCGAATCTGAAGCGATGCAACGAGCGCGCGAGTGCGCAAAGCGAGAGAACAAGCAGGCCGACATCCAAGGGCTAAAAGTGAGCCAGACCTAAATTAGGCTATATTTGCGGAAAAACAAGCATGGTTGCACGATGAAACGAGCGCCAGATAAAAGCGAGCAGGAGACAAAAACGATATAACGAGAACGTGAAAGAAAATGACAGAAAAAGGACAATATCTAAATCCCCGACACTCCTTCACGCAACAGTACAAATGATTTACATGTTTCTGATATTTACTTGAACTGTTGGGGGTTGATACCATTCGTTAGAATCACGCAAGAACTTTGAGGAAGAAAGCTCACGTTTTTTCCATCATTCCACTTTTTACCGTTGACCTCCAAATCCCAAGCGAGGGCACCCTCGAAGAAGGCCTTGTCTTCGGCGTTGTCCTTCACATCGAGCTTGGTGTAGGCGTAAGACTCCCAATCAGGGGCAACGTCCACGACGGGCTCGACGGCTGGTCCGCGGAGGATAAGAACGCCAGCGATGGCGGAGTCCCCTGTGGTACCCAATACACCAACGGAACCGAAGAGATATTTGCGTGAGGCTTCGAGACGGTTGAAGAATCCGGTGATTTGGTTGGAGGACATGAAGACCTGTGTGAGCTCCTCGTTATACTTGAAGTCGACACGCCACACGGAGAATCCAGCGTAATCGAAGCTAAATAAATCCATTGAGAAAATGTGACAAAGGGTTTTTAAAAAAAACGCACTTCTCATAGAACCATTCAATAGCGCCACCAGCACCGCGCGTCTCCTTGTTGGAGTAAGCGCGTTTCCAATCCTCAAGGTTGAACGTTGACTTGGGGAGATCGTCAAGGGGGTTCTTGACCTGGGGCAATGCGGGGGCGGGTTCATCATCATCATCGTCATCATCGGCAGCCTTTGCCTTGGGTTTCTTCTCAGCTTTGGGAGCAGCTGGGGCGGCAGGAGCAGCGGGCTTCTTCTCCTTGACGGGGGGGACGAATTGGATGGCCTTTTCCGCGTATTCGGTCTCACCAAAGCTTTCCTTCAACTTGGGTTGGTTGACGATGGTCTCGAGGTGACGGATGAGGTTGGGGATTTTGGCCCGAAGGGGAGCGTCGATGGTTACCCCGACTGCCTTTTGGATGATGCTGGCAACGAAGATGTCGGCAAGGGTAATGCGCTCGCCGACGAAGAAGGTGCGCGAAGAGAGGTGGGCCTCGAGGGTGTTGAGGGTACGAGTTTGGCGCTCGACGAGACCAGTATGTATCTAGATTAAACTGTTAGTTCAAATAACAATATTATTCGACTAATACTGACGGGTTTGTTGTAAGGATAAAGACCTTTGCAGAGAGCACGGATGAAGTCAGTGTATGAGTCCACCTCTGATTCTGAAAGGTGGATCCACTGATCGATGAGAGCCGCATCCTCAAGCGAGCCGCCAAGAAGACCGGAGTTTGGTGCAAGGCTGGCAACTAAATAAATATGATTAGATTCTGAGTCGCAAATGCTACCTCTTCATCCCAACCGTCCCAGACTTTGCGATCGATTAGATAACGGATAAGGTGACTCACTGTAACGAGCGATGACAGCTCCCTCAACCAACTTGAGGCCATCCGCGCCCTCGAAGGCGGGGATCTTTCCATGAGGGAATTTGGACAAGAACTCGGGTTTTTTGTTGTCAACAAAGTGTTCATAAGCAGGGAGAGTGATCTCGAGGCCCGCGAAAGCGGCCACCGCTTTGATCTAGCCATAATGAAATCAACGTTGGTTCCTGCACGACAAAACTAGAGCTCACCGCTTTCCCTTTGCCCTGGTAAGCAACAGTCCACAATGTTCCGATGGGGGCCATTTTTGAGAAATTTAGGTGGATGGTAGAAAGCAAGAGACCTTGGCAAATTTTTTGTCGACAATCAGATCTATGATATCACGTGAAGTTCAGGGTAGGTTTCGCTGGTTCCGGCATTGGGATGCGGATTGAATATTGAATACTAACTTGAATTGAAATATTGACGTTTGAAGTCTGACTTACTGACTGCTCCCCTCTTGTTTTCGCGATTGTCCAATTCTGGGACCCACCGGCATATCATCATGTATGAGCAACTTGCTGAAATACCGGTTCCAACTGCAGCACAATTCATCTCAAAAGGTGATGCACGAGGGTCCATAAAATGTCCTAAATTATTTAAATACTCATTTCATCACTGGCAGGTTCAGGACAAGATGTAGTTCAGGTTTCATACTCAGTCAGAGATCATATTTCGAAGACTAAGCGAACCATGGTCAAATCACTGGTCTACAGTTACGACGGTTTATCGCCAACAGCGACGCCTCTCCAAGATACGGACGTAGTTGGCCAAATCGTCTCGCCGTCTGGAAAAAGAAGGGCGGCTTTGAGAAGCGTCAAAAACTCCAACGGTTCGACCAGCCGATTCGTAGAGATTTGGACAGATGACTTGCTGCAAACCGCGTTGGATGTATCAGATTATCATCACGACTTCTACACAGATGGTGAGATTCCGCAATTATTATTAAGTTTGTGGCGAAATCCTAATCCGCCTGCCAGAATTTCTCAGCTCGCTCTCTTTCTCCCCCTCCGAATCCGCGATTTTATATACCGCAGAGGCAAAAGCTCCTGAGACTGAAGACATATTCCAGCGCTTCAGATTCGACCCAGACTTTGGCGAAGGCCTTTCGGGAAAGAAACGCCCAGCCATCTTTCTCTTCCGCTGGGACATTTCGAAAGGAGGCAAGGACTCCTCTCCTTCTCTTATCCAACTCAAAACTCGCGAGGATGTACGATTCGGCCAGGCGATCTTCTCTTCATCTTCTGACAAGATCATTTACGCTACCGGGTACGAATTCACCAGCGATGGTCGTATGTTAGGCGTTAAAGGATGCTTCAATCGTCCTTCTGGAATCTGGCAGCTAATGCTCTCCTCGATTCCCACCACGGAAGCCCCTCCCGAAGTCACAAGCAAGAAAATAAGCCCAGCATCTCATTCCTGTCGTTCTCCTCGCATTGTCGTCCATGAGGGACGTGCTTTCCTTGTGTGGCTCGGTGGCTCTATAGGCGGTGCACACATCGCCTGCAATCTGATATACAGGCATGAAATTACCTCTGATGGTTCCAAAGACCTAGCATTTCCTGACGAAACTCCCCTTATCCCAATCATCGACACTCCAGGATCGGACGGCTTTCCAGGACTTTATCCTGCGTACAACCTCCCCAAGTCCGCTTCGATCCAGGTCCTAGGGTCTCAAGCATATCTTTTATTGCACTCTAACTGGGGCTCAAGAACTACCGTCCTTCGCATCTCTCTGATCGATGGATCCGTTAAGAACCTCACGCCCGCCAACGACGATTTATACAGCTGGAGCGTGCTTACGACGAACGGATTAGACTCCGTTATTTGCAGTCGAAGTTCCCCTTCTGTGCCATATGAGATTATGCTCGGGAAGTTCAATTCCGATGGTGTAGTTACCTGGGCCTTGCTCGATAAACCTCAACTTCCGGGATCCGGTATGCCCTTTTTAATTCTGTATTAATACCCTGCTGAATGTCACGGCGAATTTTACCAGTTTCAAAGGCATTAGGTTCCATCCGTACTTCAGTCATACCTATTCCGGAACGTGGGTTGGTAGAAACAATACTCATCCAGGCATCGAGTATAATAGGAGGGCAAACAAAGCTTCCTTGCATTCTTGTACCTCATGGTGGTCCTCACGCTGCTTCGACCACGGTGTTCTCTGCCACCACGACGGCGCTAGCCCTCGAAGGATGTAAGCAACGCAGGTTATTATTTGCAATGTCTCATTCCTCTTTGTAGACACTCTGTCTTTCCCCAACTACACTGGCTCTCCGGGATATGGAGAGGAATTCATTCAAGGCCTGATAGGCCGATGTGGCGACTTAGATGTCCAGGACTGTATCGCGTCTGCTCGTTACTTGATCAAACTCGGCATATCTGAAGAGGGCCCTGGAAAGCAATTCATCACGGGCGGTAGTCACGGTGGATTCCTCGGAGCCCATCGTACGTGAATTTCATTACTCTTTGAATCGTTATGTATTTTTGATATATGTCTGCATTTATTATAGTCATTGGGCAGTTCCCTGACTTCTTCTCCGGTGCTGCTCTCCGCAATCCTGTTATATCTGTAGGCGAATTATCCACAACGGACATCCCCGACTGGTACTTCGCTGAATTCGGCCTCGAATATCCCATTTCTACCATATCCAACGAAGAAGGCGAGGACCAAAAATCCACTTTCCAACGTCCACGGCTCCCTCCAAGACCACCCCTCGTCACTGGAGAGATCTTCTCCAAACTCCAGTTGGTATCACCCATCGCGCATCTTGACGCTATACGTGCGCCAGTGTTGTTGCTTGTCGGAGCTGCGGATAGAAGGGTGGCCCCGACACATGGAGTCGAGTTTTACCATGCGTTGAAGGGTAGGTACGCTGCGGAAGGTGTCGATGTGGGGAAGAAGGTTGAGATGTTGATTTTTGAAGGTGAGAGTCATCCGCTGGACGGTGTGGAAGCGGCACGGGCGAATTTTGAAGCTACTAAGGAGTGGTTCTTGAGGGCGAGGGCTTCAAGGGATTGAAAATATAGTGTATTTGCTCTAATTGCCGGCGCTAAAGGCAACTCATCCGTTTTTTGGGATAATTTACTGGAATTCGAACCTCCACATGAGCTCCTGCTGTTTCCTGTCAATGATCGCGGTACGTTGTCATTCTCTCAGTGCGTCAAAACAAGTCTTCTGGGGCCTGCGGCTATATGAAACCGAGAGCAGCAAGGCCACTTCGCGACTGGGAAAGATTCGTCCAAAGGTTGTTGGAATCTCGTCTCGCCAGGAATAATATACCATAGCAAGGTGTTTTTGGCCTATCAAGGAATATTCATACTCGGAAATAAACATTCGTCGATGGTCGAATTAGAAAGAGGATCGGAACAGACTTGCTGGCGTACTACGTAGGCCGTCCAGGTCAAGCTCCAGCTCACCACTGACAAATTCTTTTGGTTGAAACGGAAAGCACGTTAGAGGACTTCCAGACTTCCTCCAAACGCGATACAAATCCTCCGAACGGCGCCAAAGCCTTACTGGATGAACTCGAACATTGGCTTCCGCAGACGCACAAGCCGGAGAAGGAACATGTAAATGAGAGCATCAATCGCCAAGCCCAGCAGTGAAGGATTGATGAAGACGGTCCGCTCGTACGTTCAATTGGCACCTGAGATCGACCAGCTGCAGCCTGCAGGAATGCTAGTCTGTTGTACTCTCGCTCGCGAGACGGTAAGAAATTCATGTACACTCGGCTGAACGATGTATACACATATATTATTGCAAGCCAGAAACGACACTACATATACGACAATGATGAATGAGACTCACATTCAAGGCTTCAACGCCATCGGATTAACAACTATATAGAAAGCAAAGGCAGTTAGCAAATGTTCGACAGGCAAGGAAGAAAGGAAGGATAGAATGGGATCAGATTTCAAAAGTCTCGACATGAAATTAAGACAGGGATAACTGAAAAGGTATATTCTCTTCATTGATGCAAGCGCACCGAGAAAAAATTCTCGGTACGCTAGGGGGGAGTTGTGAAAGAAACGCAAACGATATACTCACTCGAAACCCAGTAATGCATCAACCTTTCATCCAACAAAGCCTCGGTGAAGAATCTTAGAATTTGAGGGTTCCAGATAATCATGGCTGTAAGGGAATGCGGTCAGCGCGAGCTCAAGAAAAGACGTAGCAAGCGGATAGATAAAAAGATCAGAGGGATTTTGTTCTCAATGGTTTTGTGGGGCGTTACTCCCTCCTCGAAGAGCTGGGTTATCGAGCATGATGCTCTTTTTCATCAAGAGAAGGGGAAAGACATGGAAGCGCAACAAAGAAAGATATACTGACCTCTAGAAGGACCGTTGAGAGGTAAGTAATTGTGGGCAAATGGAAACGATGGTGGAGGTCAAGATACGAACTGCCCAAAAAAAATTTAGGTTTATTGCTTGACTTGAGGGCAGGTGTACTGATCGAAAGCCATTACTCATTTTGGGAGGAATCATCACCATTTTTGTACATTTGGTCACAATCCGGATGAAATAGAGAATGCTAAAAATACGTACAACCTGACCGCGTCTTTGCAGAAAGAAGATGATGATCACCCTCTTCGGTGACATATTCTTCTGGTAGCACTTGGCCTTCAAAGTACGAAATAAGAAGTGCTATGGAATCTCATCTAGAAGCTGATGATGATCTTTCGAAATCGTGAGTTCCTGGATAATGGTGATTCATCGAATTGCAACTAATGTGATTTCTTCTCCTAGGCAAGCCTTGGGTAATGACATAGCTCAAAATTGCCTAATCCACGGTGGTACACCACCTCAGGTTGAGAATCCGCTTTGCGCAAAGTGCACAAATCATGTGTCGCAACTTCGAGCACCGCTCGTTTCCCCGCTCGAGCACCTTCTCTCTGATACCGTACGACACGTTCCGTCCCATTCTGAGGAGCTGGAAATTCGAGGCGTTATCAGAAATGCCGAAGAGAGGATCGCTGAAATTGATTCTACCTCAAAACGCATTCGGCTTCTTCTCGATCACCTTGGTGAAGAGCGACGAACCATTCAACAATTCGCCGATAAACACCGAGTCATGGTTGCCCCAGTATTGGAGATCCCCCCAGAGATTCTATCCCACATCTTCATCCTCACCCTTCCTAATCGTGTCGAGTGGCATGAAATTAAACGGTCAAGTCTGAAGAGAAGTATGACCCTCGCACGAGTCAACCGCCATTGGAGGAACGTTGCTGTCTCAACGCCTCAACTATGGACCACAATTCTTATTGATGAAAAGTCATTCCCGAAGTTGGATGTTGCTCATGACGCAGAGGAGATCTGCATGCCCAAGCTGTTTCTCCAGCGGTCGGGCATGTGTCCGCTATCATTGAGCGTCCACACGAAGGAATATAACGAAGAAATCCTAGCAACTGTGGTGCCTTTAGCCGAACGCTGGCATCGAATAACGCTCGATACACCCATGCGGATGCTTGTTTCTCTTTCACCGATTTACAATCGATTACCGTTACTAAGAACGCTGGAATTCAAGACTACTCACTGGACGATAGGCACCAATCCCAACCATCTCACGTTCTTCTCCAACGCCCCTCTTCTTCGTTATCTGATATTGTCATGTCATTACGTTGGCGAGTTCGACGTGCTCCCATTACATCAACTGACGAGATGGGACAGTCCAATCGGTGTTGCTGCCATCCCCAAAATCTTCGAGCTGGCACCCAACTTAGAGGAATGTTTTTTCCAACCATCGAGGTTGATTTCCAGTGTCCCGATTCCAGAAAATCCAACTGCAGTCGCCCATAAACTTACATCCCTCCACATCAGCGCGGAAGGCGTTGGTGGAACAAACTATCAATTTCAGCACCTTCCTCACCTTCCCTCTCTCCGTCGCCTCTTCATCTATTTCGATAAGCGGGTGGGCCTCTCAGGTGCGTCGATCCTTCCGCTGTTCGTCAAATCCGGCGGGCAACTGGAGTATCTTATGTGGGGATTGGGCGCTCCGCTACGGACAATTGTCGAATGTCTGAAGCACACGCCACTAGTGACGACGCTGCAATTCCACCGCATCACTAACGACAGACTCCTCGGC
The DNA here is from genome assembly GCA_000827355.1 of Hebeloma cylindrosporum. Taxonomy (NCBI): domain Eukaryota; kingdom Fungi; phylum Basidiomycota; class Agaricomycetes; order Agaricales; family Hymenogastraceae; genus Hebeloma; species Hebeloma cylindrosporum. The sequence continues at coordinate 120,756 of KN831794.1, read as the reverse complement.
TACCTTGTTGCCCCGAACAAAGAGGGTCAAGTTCTCCTTCCCAAGCTCGAGGTGTTGCGTCTGTCGGGTAAGCTACCGTTCAAAGTGCCGCCTCTCTTAGAGGTCATACGCTCCAGATGGAAGAGCCCAACAAAAAATGAAGCTTCAGCAACCAGTGCCCCAGAGCATCCGCGAAGCCTGAAATCGGTCCTTATTTTACCTGCCGGAACAGAGAAATTCGAAAGCCAGCGGAAGAAGCAATTGGTTGCGCTGAGTGAAGAGGGCTTTGACGTGCGCGTGTGTCTTTTGGATAGAAAGGCGTTTCTGAGCCATACCCCATTCCTAGCTCCGGGAGGCGAGTCTTTCCTTCGTGATGAATTCTCTATTCTAACCAGTCTCCAGGAAAATACCGGGCACTGTAATATTACATGTATTTGAATTTCTCGTATGATCAACCCAAGAAGTCGGTTTCGCCTCTCTTGATGAAGGCATTCAAAGCGTCCTCGATGGGGGTGTCGCCACCAACAACATCGATTGCCAGACCGGCTGCATCCTTTCTGTCGACAAGAAGGGCAAGGGTTTTTGCGACGTCGTCTCGCTGAAATTGGAGGTCAGAATGGTACCATACTGCAAACACATAAAAATGGCATACCGAGATGGGCTTCCCGAGATGTGTCTTGCCCACAGAAGCTGTCCCTGTCCCAGGGTTGTTGGTCAATCCGCCCGGGCGTAAGATGATCCAATTAAAAGCCGTCCGCTTCACGAGGTTCTTGTCGGCTTCGTATTTCCAGTGCATGTAAACTGGGATGGCCTTTCTAACTCTGTTCGACATTGCGATATCTTCTTCTGTCTGTAATTTGTCATTTGTGAAAAACCTTTGAGCCCACAAGGAGAGAACTCGCTTACGTAGTGTGCGGGGATCTTATCTGGGTCGCGGACATCCACCGCGGATACCAGAATGAGAAGGGGTTTCTCGCCCTGGACGCCTTCTATGGCGTCAAATATCTTGAGGGCGCCTTCATAGTCCACTGCTTTAGTCCTCTCCTCGCCACCCTTCCCACCTGCCCCCGCAGAAAAGTATACGACGTCATACCCCTTGAAGGCATCGCTGAAATCAGTTACGGGAGATTGCTCAAGGGAAAGTACGAGCGGTGTCGCAGAAACGTCTTTGATGTCCTGTTCTTGGGATGGATCGCGGATGATTGAGGTTACTTGGTGGGTCGGGGAAAGGAGTTTGGCGAGGCGCAAGGATACCTATTATAGTTTTATGGGTCCATTCCCATTGTTTGAGTCAAGTATAATCAGAGGATACCCACATTTCCATGACCGCCCACGATGATCACTCTTTTCGTCATTTTTTGTTGGTGGATGGCAGTTGGAGGATGGTAACTTGCGACAGGTCTGCATCTGATAAGATTAGGGGCTCGGCCCGGTTTGAAGTCATTTCACGAAGAGACACATTATAAAAGCCAAATTAAAGCCTGATAAAAATGGGACTCCCATTGTCAACCATATTGTTGCACGACAAGCCTTTCCCACTCGCGATAACCTCTCCTTCAACTGGGGAAGTATTTATCTCGACTTTGTGCATGCATTGATGCAGGGAACAATTCCCACAACTTCTCACCCATTTGTCGTTTTCTGGAAGGAACATCTCGTGGAACTAACTAGCCCACAATTTAGTAATCGATGCATTTATATCTCTGGCAAAGGGAAGTCCAAGCTGGAGAAAGGGAAAAGGAATGACAGGGAGTAAGGTCACATTGCGGTCAAGATCTCGGAGCGAAATGCGGGACTTAGCGCTGTCTCAACACCCTTCCACCACAGTTGCTAGTGATGTGACAGATTTTTACTCTCTTAACCCGCGGCAACCGTCTTTATGGCACTTTATTTGCGTTTGCCAAACGGTGACGCTGATAAGCGCTCGGGCGCGGAGTCGGCTGGGAACAGGCGCTCAGAGAAGTTGGCGCTAACTGCGCTCTTGAAGACTTCGTTTGATCATGAAATTGCGCATTGGGCCTGGCTATTTACTGTGATCCGGATAAGCGACTCACCCGCAAACAATAGAAAGTCGGGAACCTTTCCAAAGGCAATAACGCTCTAAAGTTGCATGCCGCCATGTAGTAGGAAGAAGAGGAAGCTGGGAACTTCGTCAAAGTTCGTAGCCATGGTAGAATCATGGGATATATACCGGAGTTGAAAGTGGGTAGGTCTCGCTCTCTTTGTCTCAATACGTTCATTTCATGGCTGACTTATTCTATAGCCATGCTACAAACTGCGCCAGTCGTGGGAGCCGTTCACGCTCTCCCATTATCATATGTGCAGGTTTATGGTAATAACCATTCAATCACATCGCAATTATGGTCTATACCTTCTGGGGAAAAAGATCTCGGGAAGAACGAGCAGGCATCTTCCCGTAATGAACTCAACCGCAAATTCTTCACTGAACTCGAAGCCCGTCGTGAAGTTGGGCCACTGGAAACGTAAAGGTCGATGTATGTCTGATTATACTCCTTATACTCCTCCGTCTTATCTCAAATTATTAATCTCTTATTGCAGTCCTTTTAGAAGTCGAAGAGGTACTCGCCGAACCCTTGAAGTGACTTTTTTGTTGTGGACCATTGCTGCACATGGCAATACGAATCTTTCTTTTCGTTGGCGTCGCTGTAGCTAATGCAATATGCATAGCCTAACCCCATAACGCATTCTCAAGATCTTCACACTTCATGCATATGCCTTGGAGTAATGAAGTTTTCATGGCTGCATTTTCTGCAAGTAAGGTACATAAGGAGGAATTCAAACGATCAGACGTAAGTACCAACTGGGTTTGATGAGATGATTCAAGCGCCACGTTCAAGCTTGGTTCAAGCCGCGTTGGCACTCATGATCAGTGGCGTCCTTCGCAAAAGCCCGGAGACCCTGCTCAGCATCCATGCTTTCAATTGTTGTCAGTCAAGTATTTATGTACCTCCAAGATTTCCAAGGATATTGCAAGTTGTCAAGATGTAAGATATGGAACATTTACATAGCGAGGGGAACTCGGAGAGGCTGCTCGCTTGTGCTCAGAAAGTCAGAAAGCCCCGTGGCTTCGCTTGGGCCTTATGATGAGCGGGGTCCAGGTCGCCAAGCTCAAGGACGCTTCAGGTAGTGTCAGCTGTGCAATTGCGGTTTCGTTAATCCTGCGTTTGAATGTTACATACATAGAAGTGACTCGTTTCCGCAAGATAAGGATGCGCCAAAGATTTGACTATAGGCCAATAAGGCCTCGGAGGTTCCCGAAATCACAATAATAGACCTTATAAAGCTTACTTCGACATGAAATTTTGCCATGCAAAGCGTTAGCGCTAAAGCATCAGAAACGATGAACCGACTCTCTTCCTGCTATGGACGCTAAGAATCCTTGAGGCTTGGAAGTGTCGGCGGCGTCATTCAGATAATTGATCATCTTACATACTTACAAGGTCCTGCCTCCCTTGTTTATAGCGGAGGCTTTCCTTACTTAGGGGGTAGCTTATTTAAATTGGGTTAAGTGACCGTTACAGCGGCACGTGCCAAGGAAAGGTACGGTGACATTCCCCAAAAAGTGACAAGCCGCAAGTATCCCCTTTCTCCCAAACCACCAACTCTCTCCAACAATGCCCAAGGTCCACACCGTGAAGCCTGGATACTACGGCGAAGGCTCAGTCGTCGTCGGCGAAGGCCAAACTGGCGAAGGTCCCATTCGCAGATGTGCTCTTGCGAAGGACGCCCTCGTGACGCAGCCTTTCGAGGGTATTGACACCGTCTTCGACGTTGTGTCGTACGCTGCGCGCACGCACGGCAGCAGGAACGCGGTTGGCTGGCGTGATATCGTCAACATTATCGAGGAAGAGAAGGAGGTCAAGAAGGTCGTCGATGGCAAAGAGGTTACCGAGAAGAAGATCTGGAAGTTCTTCGAACTCAGCGACTACAAGTATATGAGCTACGTTGAGTTCAAGGATGCCGTTTCGGAGGTTGCTCGTGCTCTCATTCATCTCGGAATTACAAGGGACGACGTGTTCAATCTCTACGCACAGACCAGGTATGCGCCCACTGCCTCTTTACCCTGCGCAATTCTGACCCTTGCCAAGTCCTAATTGGCAACTTATGGCGCACGGTTGTTGCTCTATTTCTACCCCAATCGCAACGGCTTACGACACCTTGGGCGAGGATGGTTTAGCCCACTCGCTCAATGAACCCAATTGTATCGGTCTCTTTACCAACGCGGAGCTCCTGCCGACACTGCTCAAGGTCCTCGCGAAGACACCCTCCGTCAAGTATGTTGTTTTCGACGGAGAGCCAAGCCAGTCCATTGTCGACGAACTTCATTCTGTTCGCGAGAGCATTCAGGTTATGAGTATCGACAAACTCCGCGAAATGGGGAAGGCTCAACCGGTTGATGGTCTTGAGGCCCGTCTTCCCAAGAAGGAGGACCTCGCTCTTATCATGTACACCAGCGGGAGCACCGGTCCCCCCAAGGGTGTGTGTGTCACGAACGCCAACCTCGTCGCCTCTGTCGGTGCAGTCCACGTTCTCCTCGGCCACCATCTGACGTACGAGGATAGCTACCTTGCGTACCTCCCGCTCGCTCACGTAATGGAGTTCATCATCGAGATGATTATGCTCTTCGTCGGCATGCCTTCGGGGTACGGACGTGTTAAGACCCTAACAGATGCTTCCGTTCGAAACTGCAAAGGCGACATTAGCGCCTTCCGTCCCTCCATCATGGTTGGAGTGCCTGCGGTTTGGGAAACCATCCGAAAAGGCATTCTGGCTAAGGTGCATGCTGGGGGTGCTCTCAAGACGAAGGTGTTTGACGCCGCTATGGCTTTGAAGAGGAGGGGTACTCCAATTTTGTCTCAACTCGCCGACGCCATCGTGCTTTCAGGTGTCAGGGCAGCCACTGGAGGTCGTCTTCGGATTGCTCTGAGCGGCGGAGCGGCTATCAGTCGTGAGACACAAGAGTTCTTGACGACCGCTCTTGTGACTATGCTTCAAGGTGCGTTCCAAGCCATACGCCCCGAATTAATTGACTTAAACTAACTCCTTTTGCACAGGATATGGTATGACCGAATCTTGTGGGATGTGTGCCATCCTCCCACCTGAGCTGATGCGTTATGGCGCGGTGGGTCTGCCCGTGCCTTCCATCGACATCAAGTTCCGTGATGTCCCCGAAGCTGGTTACCTTTCATCCAACGAGGTCCAACAAGGAGATATTTGCATCCGTGGTCCATCGGTCATCAAAGGATACTACAAGCGTGATGACCTGAATAACGACGAGACAATCTTTACGAAAGATGGGTGGTTGAGGACAGGGGATATTGGACAGTGGAATTCCGACGGAACTCTGTCTGTTATTGACCGGTAAGCCTTGGCGCTTCTTCAAATATATTGAAACGACTCTCACACTCTTTCTTTCAGTGTGAAGAATCTCATCAAGCTGGCATCCGGAGAGGTGATCATTCTAACATCTCTCCTCATGTACTCTGCGATTAATTCGGAATTCTAGTACATTGCCCTCGAGCGCCTGGAAGCTATCTACAAGTCCTGCAATCTTGTTGGAAATATCTGCGTCCATGCGTCACCTTCCGCCAAACAGCCCATGGCCATCGTCATCCCTCACGAAGCGCATCTCCGTAACACACTCGTAGCGAAGGGCATTGACTCGACGTCATCGCTGCAGGAGCTCTGCCTAAACCCTGCCGTCCAGGAGCTTGTGCTCAAGGATGCTAATGCCGTGGGCAAGAAGAACGGGTTCAAACCTATGGAGCTGTTGCAGGCCGTTGTGTTGACGCCCGACGAGTGGACGCCTGAGAGTGGGTTGGTGACTGCTGCGCAGAAGATCCAGCGAGCGAGGATCGCGAAGGCGTTCAGGACACAGATCGATGTATGTGTCTTATTTTTTTTTGCTTTTAATCACCGCACGTTGCTCATCTCTGTTGTTCTCAGGCTGTCTACATTCACGGCCAGTGAACGTGGACAATTCTTCCCCTCGTCTTCCACTCGCATTTTGGAACACCATCTGTTTTTGTCATTTTTGTACTTGCTCATTTTTGGTTTCTCGGACTCGCAATTTCTTACTCATTAGCATACACCCTTCAATCCGCTCTGGTCTCGTCCGCCTGACACTGACTGATGTTTTTCCTACTGACTGCATGCTTTACCTTATACCTCGTCATTTTCTTCTTTCCACACCTTGTTATTCGTTTCTGCGAGAATGTTATTTGTAGTTTACGAATGTGTGCGTCGCGTAATTCGTAATTCATTCTTTCATCTCGTGTTGGTGAATTCTGGTAAACAAGTATCGTATATTCTCACTATCGCACGTCTGAGCCGATGCTTGGCCGATGTGTGTAGCGCGCACCTTCAACACAACGAAAACGTCGCGAGCATGCCGGTAACGTAGGCGGTTGGGACCACAGTGCGTTGCTTGCGATGATAATGAGTAGTCGCTTTTGCTCCTCCGTAGCGACGTTCGCGCATCGAATGTTCGTCCCTAAAAGCTGTTGGCACTGTTGAAACTCGGAGTCCTTCTAGTGGCATCGACAATCGTATCGGACGTAGATAGAGCTGCATGCACACTGGAAACTTGGGTGTTAGCCATTGGGTGGTAGGAGAAAACATGAAAAGCGCATTTGCGGGTGGTTCGAGGGTACTTAGGGAATGAATTCGCAGCATTCGAAAGGAGAGGTTTAAATAAATAAGTACTTGTCCTGAGTTAGAATTTTGCCTCGCCTTAGTTCGGCGCTTCTCTTCCTTTCTCGTCATCCTTGTCATTTCAAATACTTTCTTTCACGATCTAGTCATTAGGCCTTATGTGTGAAATGGGCCAGGATTTGGATGGTGGTACGGTTTACGATGGCACAAACTAGAATTTTGTATTTTATAAATACAATGCCAATAAAAAAGCTGGGTATTGTAAATTCAGTCGGTCAAAAAGCAACTGAAAAAAAGTATTACTCCAAGGTATCGAAAAATCATACATATCACTGTTCAATCAGTTAATTATCTAGAATCATCCTTCCCGGCCCCCACCGAAGCATCAAGCACCTCAACGGAAAACTGAACGCATAACCCACGCGCTGGCCGCCAACACCGCACCGAGTGTCATCAAACCCTCAACCAGCATCATGCTCCGCCCAGGCGCGGCACTGATACTACCCACACTCGTGCTCCCAAAGCCTTCGTCCCTATTCATCCCCGAGTGCCCATTCGACGTTGCTAGCACCGTGGGGTCGACCTTCGCCGTATTATGGGCCTTCGTGCGGGCCGTAGTCGCGAACGTATGCGTTGCCTGTCCAACGTTGACCTGTTCAGCCGTGCTGTCGAGGAAGACAAGAGCGAAGCCCGGTGCGGGTACAGGAACAACGCATGTTCCAGCGTCGCAGTTGATGGTGGTCACATTCAGTGCACCTCTGAATCGACCATCGGAATCTAACTGATTGCCCAGTGTCTACGCGAGCCGATGATTTAGTCGGTAATGTCGAAGAAAGTAGTAATTGTTTCGATTCTTACCTGTCCTGCCCATGTAATATTCGACTTTGTAACAAGAGTATCCGCCAAGAGATACCTAATATTTGATAAGCCACCCAGGCGGTACAATGAACGTTGAGCGGCTCTTACTTGACTTTGACAGTGGTAGGCATGCCTCCAGGGATCGTGATCGAGACCTGAGATGTGCTGGCGCCACTGGGGTCGTTTACATAATTGAACAAGGCGACCTTGCTGAGGACATCGCGCTCGTATATCGCATATGAAGGGGTATGCACATTGCCTGCGTTACCCCAAAGATCGACAATTCGTGATGTATTGCTCTTGCCGAACGCCTCAGCCAATACGATGGCAGAATAATAGACAGGCCCGACAGTCCATTGATTGAATGCGGACTGGTTCGTTGGAGGAGCCGTAAAAGGCTAGACGGAGGACCCAGAGAATCAATACACATACAACGTGGTTGGATTTAAATGAAATAGGGCTTACGTTGTAAACGACATTCTGGCCACCAACATGCAACATCCCATGTGTAAAGTTTGACCAAGCCATCTGCATCCCATAATCCACGCCCCACAAAGCTGCAGTGAAACTGTCGCTAATTCCAGGGAACCCACCACACGAGGCTGTGTTGGTCTCGAACATGATGAAGGGCTTCCCGGCAGCAGCGGCGAGACGGCCAGAATTCTGGTACGGGCTGACGAGATCGACCGCCGCGCGGTGAGTGATATAGCGCGATAGTACCTCTTGAGGAATAACTGCAGGGGTATTGCCATCACCACCGAATGCCGCCACACAATTGTTATCGGGGTAGCTGATAGGCGATGCAATAATTCAGCACGAGGAAAAGACTAGAAAGGTATTGCACGAACTGCTCGACGGTAATCGCGTAAAGCCTGTCCTTGAAAGTGTCGATCCAACCCGTCTCCCAAACCTGCTCAGGCGTCCATGTTACACCAGGAATACTGCTACCCACACTAGGGCCAAGCAACATATGTTTATTCGGGATACGTGGGTTCGCATCGATCTTCGCAATAAGATCATGAAGCTCTTCGGTGTAGAGCTGCGGAGAATACACTGTACGTCGCTGGAACCTGTTTAGGACGAAATAAATCAAAATAATGAGCGGAGACGATGGATGGTATGGAACGTACAATTGATAGAAATCCGGTTCGTTTCCTGCTTGCAGCCCGAGCAAGTTGTCACCAAGAATCTCTTGCGCGTTTTCAGCGATTTGGAGACGCCAGTTGACGGGGTCGTCGAAAGGAATACCTTAAACAAAAAGAAATACAGTTAGTTTAACGACAGCGCTGTAAAGTGCGTAGTTCAACCGACCCAAGAAGAACTTGACATTGACCAATGCAGAGATATTGGACGCCATATAAAACATATCTTTCGTATAATGCACAGACGGTGTCAACGTCTGCGATGAAATTATCAAAAAGGGAGTCCTGAACAAAAAAGCACTGGAAACGTACTGTGCCTTGCAAATCCGACATATCTTTGTAAAATGTGTTTCCTGGCTCCGGGTTTGATTCGACGAGCTTGGCGTACTCTTGTGTATTCCCACCCAACCGCACAACGACTGACCCAGCACGCTCCTGCAAGTTTGCCATAAGGTTCAACCAGGGTACCGGGATGAAAGAACTGCAACATTCGACATCAGCTCTACCCAAACCAACCAAAATCCAGCAAAAAAACGCACGAGTTTTTGCCCACTAACGACGAAAACTCCAGCATCAGCATAAACGCACACCTCACAAAACGACAGAGCTACGCACAAACTTGGCTAATAACCGACATCTCAATCGAAAATCCCCCAAAGCCAGCACCAACATGGGGCACGGACAACCCCGTAACCGCCGCAGCATCTCGTTGCAAATTCAGCGTATACGCAGCCGGGGGCGGCGGGTTGGGGATGGGTTGTGGTATGAGTTCTGCCTTGGAGTGGGCTGGAGGAGTCTTGACAGCAACGATGGCAGTATTCGTCGGATCCGCCGAAATAGTCTGTGCGAGGGGTATCTGGCCATACACCGTCACTGCTCGCGCGGCAGTGACGACGCTGCCGAGCAGGGCCAAGGAGCAAAGAAGCATCCTTCAAGAGTGAAAGGAAAGGTGGTGTGTTTCTGAACGATACAAAGGTAAAAAAGATCAAGAATGGATGGAGAAAGGACTGAGTGCGGTTCAAGAAAGGACAGGTCAGTAACGGAGAGGAAGAGAATCAACGACGATGCTTGGCGATTCCGTGACGTCTGGGCATTGCACTGAAATTTTTGACATGACTGTGGCCAAGAGCTTGGCGTTGGAACTTGGAGGTCGTGTCTTGGCCACGTGACACAGTGCTATTTCTTTTTCGATAAGGATTATATTGCACCGCAACTGTAATATGCTACATGGTATCTAAAAAACAATCAGTCAAACAGTGTAAAAGATATCCGGGACAGAAAAGAATGAAGACATACATCTCGGAGGGACCTTGTGAATCCGACGCATCAATAACTATGTACATAATCCTCACATCCCCAACACCACCCACAAGGTCCACACTGTGAATCGAAAAGAAGGCTGAAGAAAAAAAAATAAAGGTAGTAAGTAACTGTGAAAATAAAGTCAAGCCATCGTTCAAAATCAAGCTATCCCATTAGTCCGTGCACACCACATCAATCATCCTCCCACAAATACAACCCACAAAACCTCAACGCAAAAGCCCCCTTACAATCCACACACCCCCTAGGATCGCGCTCCCCAACATCACACCCACACCACTAACCGTCATCCTCCTCGTCGCCTTACTGATACTCCCAACACTCGTACTTCCAAACCCATCCTTACTCATTCCGGAATGCCCATTCGATGTCGACAATGCCGCCGGGTCAAATGTCACTGTGTTGTGGAATTTCGTTCGCGCTGTCGTCGCAAACGTCTCCGTGGCTTGCCCGATCGACAAGGGTTCGGCATTGGTATCAAAGAAAACGAGCGCGAAGCCTGGTGCATTCACCGGAACGACGCAGGTATTGGCGGTTGTGTCGCAGTTGATAGTGGTTACGTTCAAGGACCCTCTGAACCGTCCATCAACGGTGTATTGGTTACCAAGAGTCTGAGAGGAATTACAAATGAGAAAAAAATCGACACGAAAGCGCAAGGACGTACCTGGCCAGCCCACATAATGTTTTCTTTCGTGGATACTGTATCAGCAGAAAGGTACTTGACCTTCACCGTCGATGGAGCACCTGCAGGTACGGTAATCGTAACCTGGGAATTGCTTGCCCCACTTTTGTCGTCCATAAAATTAAATAACGCGACTTTACTGAGAACGTTGTTCTCATAGATAGCATAGGAAGGGGTATAGACAGAGCCCGCATTACCCCATAGGTCGATGATGCGGGACGTATTGGTCTTTCCGAGCGCTTCGGCGACGACGATGGTGGAATAATAGATGGCACCAGCGGTCCACTCATTATACGAAGATTGGTTTGTGGGCGGAGAGGTGAAAGGCTGATAAAAATAAGTTAGTCAGTAAATAGAGCGCTGGAGAGGATATTGCGACATACATTATAATAAACGTTCTGGCCACCGATGTGGAGCAATCCATGGGTGAAGTTTGCATATGCCATCTGGAACCCATAATCGATCGCCCACAGCGCGGCGCCATAGGTGTCACTAATTCCAGGGAAGCCTCCACAAGACGCCGTGTTCGTCTCGAACATGATGAAAGGCTTTCCGGCAGCCTGGGCAAGATCCGTAGAATGTATATAGGGTTGAACGAGATTAACGGCCGCAGTATGAGTAAGATAGCTAGGGAAGACGTCCTGAGGAACTTCAATGGGTTGGCCGGTGTTGAATTGTGCCGCACAATTGTTGTTGGGGTAGCTATTGATAATTGAACTTTGAATATCCCTCCAGAAATGAAAGGTACTCACTGTTCGACACTAAGGGCGTATAAATTATCCTTGAAACGGTCGATGAATCCCGTATCCCAAACTTGCTCTGGTGTCCAGGTGCCGCTGGTAGCGACGCTAGGTCCAATAAGCATGTTTTTATTTAAGATTAGAGGGTTTTGATTCATGGTATTGATCAACGACTGCACTTCGTCGGTGTACATCTGGGGAGAGTATGTAACGCGACGGCCGAACCTAGTTGCAGGAATACAGTGAATATTTTATCAAAGTTCGTTCTCAGAGGGAGACGCACTGTTGGTAGAAATCGGGTTCATTACCAGCCTGCAGTCCGAGCAGATGGCCACCAACGATTGCTTGGGCTTGTTCTGCAATAGTCAACCGCCAGTTGGTAGAGTCATTAAAAGGAATTCCTGGAAATATATTTATATGAATACGTTGGAAGAAGAAACCATTACACGTGACGTACCGAAGAACCAGCCAACATTAACCATAGATGAGATGTTGGCGGCCATGTAGAACATATCGACAGTGTAGAGCACAGCTGGAGTTTTCGTCTAACAGAATGGTCAAGTCAAAGAATTATCTTGGCTGCCAATGACGTACTGTTTGCGTTGAACCAGAATCAGCCTTTGCGAAGGTGTGACCATTAGGCAGAGATGGCACCATGGCGGCAAATTCCTGAGTGTTTCCGCCCAACCGAATCACCACACTCCCTGCGCGCTCCTGCAGGTTCGCCATGAGGTTCAAAAAAGGGACTTGAATGAGTGAACTGGAGGGATGATGTCAGATTAGGGCCCCACCGACGCCAAGAGCATCAATCAATGTTACGCACGAGTTTTTGCCCACTGCAATACCTCTCAGTGAGTAGAAAATTCGACAAGCAAGATATAAGTACGCACAAACTTGACTTATTACTGACATTTCGACAGAAAAGCCCCAAAAGCTGCCTCCAACATGGGGTATTGACAAACCATTCACCGCCCCAGCATCCTTCTGCAACGAAAGGGTATAGGCGGCAGCTGGGGGCGGGCTTGGCAAAGCGGGCGGATTCAGCACCGTCTTATCATACGCTGCGAGGGTTTTGGTCGGCGGCACAGCTGAACCAGCGGAGGGGTTGGCACCAATGGTCTGCGCGAGGGGTATCTGGCCATAAACTGTAACTGCACGGGCGGTTGTGAAAGCACTCCCAAGGAGAGCCAGGGCAGCGATCAGCATGCTAAGATCGCGATTCTAACCGAGATAGCGGGGTAAGGAGCGACGAGGAGGCTTGGGAATGCTTGGTACGACGTCGAGAGGGAATGAAAAGCTTAGCATGTCACAGCTGTCACTCGCAACGCAACAGTCGCCAAGCCCATGCCAAGACCTTTTAAACCGGAGGCGAAGTCAACTTGAAATGAGAGTTGCAAGTGGGGGGAGTACATAGTATATGAACGATGCACATTGGTGATTGAAGGCGTGGGCAGGTGCTTCGAGGAAGAACATTTGTTGGTCTCGCTGGGCCTGAAGGGAAGATAAACTTTAGATTCTGGTTTTTCGACTCTTTCCGAAACTTACGCCGGACGAAGAATCTCGAAGAATGCCCACCTCGTAAGAAAATCATGGCAGTTGCAAGGACATGGCCATGGGGGTGCAATGAGTTTTATACTGCGTTAAATTTAGAACAGCTGCGCTTTTCTCAGAATGGATGGAGAAGATCCAGAAATGCAATCTGTTTCGCCAGTGGTTGGACGTTGAAAGTGTTGGCGCCGCCAATCAACCGACAGCGAGACTGTAAAAAAAACTGCAAAGAAAATGATCATAAGTAAACAGCCTCGCAGAGGTTATCTGAATCACCTGGACGCGACCGGTCGACCATTTGTATGATTGGGTACCAAGGCCAATCTAAAAGGCATGCTTCAAATTCTAGGAAAAAGTATCGCGGCGAAAAAGAGAAAGCAGCAGTCGAGTCCAAGGTAATTTACGCTGGCTAGTTCTTGGCGGCATCATGTCGCGAATCGCCAAGCGCCGCTGAGAATATATCGGACTTGGCAAGATCCAGTTCTTCGTGAATCGTTATGCATACCCGCTGGATTTCCTAAAGTTTGGGTGTTGAGCGCGCTGAGTCCAGACTTGAAGGAAGTATGCGTGCGGGTGATGACGACTTAAGATCCTTCATGGTCACCTCCGCCGAGCGCCTATTGCCCGTTGGGTATTTCCAATTTTGTCATTCCAAGCTCTGGCGAAATTGGACTCCAAGCAACCCATAAAACTTGCCGATTCCATTCAAATAATGCAAGGATTTCTAGCGAAGCCTCGGAGGTATATATATGACATCTTTCGAATTCCGAACCTATCACATTTTTCGTCCCTGAGTGGACTTGGTCGAAGTCCATACAGTGACGGTAGTTAGTATACAGCACAAGGTTGACAACGAGAGGTAACCAATGGGGCAACGGGGTATTAGTTATTCATAGTCCACCTTGACATGGCCTTGCGAAAACTGGGTGTACGTTGCGTGGCTGGAGGAATCGCCGTCGCGGTTTTTTAGACCTTTACAAAGAACAAGGAATCCAATGAGCACGTTCGCATCGCTCAGCAAGTAATACGCTCCAACGGTTACAAGGATATTTGAGGAACTACTTAATCCAAATCCGCACAAAGGCCCACAAACGTTCAAATGCTGATTAGTGGACCAAAGGATATTATTCGTCAGTCTTCCACGCACCCCGTTTGAAGAAATGATCTTCGTCGAGCTTCTGTTCGATTTTTGTGCCCCCTTGCTGATCCTACATTCTCATGACCGAATGCATCATATCGAGAAGAACCACCCAGTCAAACCGCACCTGGCATTTCTCCTGACCAAGTCCCGTTAATGAATGCATCTGCACTAGATGAACCCACCCTCAAACCCGTTATCTGGAACAAATGAACAGAACCCACCCACCAGCTAAAGTGACAGCTTCCTACAACAATCGTCGCTGGAGAATCGAGATAGATCTTCATCGTCGTAACTTGAAAGGAATATATTTGTTCGCGACTCATTCATTGTTTTGGGAGGTTCGAGGCCAAACTTGAACTTATTCCAGATGCCATATTCATTGTTCTCATTATGTCTCTGAAAGGAATTCTGAAGGAGTACAACAGTCCAAGTTGTGGCATAGGTGATCCCGGCTGTCACTAGTTCACTGATTTGAATCTTTTCTTTCCGAAGACGGCTCTCACAGACATTTCGCGCTTACACTTGGAATACCTCTGCAATACGATGAGAAATTTCAGAGTGCTCACGAGAGAGTCATTTCTCAAGCGTGTACCCATGTGTGCAAGTACATGCTCAAGTCGCACTCGTGCATCAAGACTCTATCCGCTTCCGCCTCTTCCTCATAGACCGGTACAATGCGCGGTATGTACGTGGTCCTCCATTCTTCTTCTTCCACTTTCCACGCACCCCCATTGATGCACTTACAGTATTCCCAGTGCGACGGAAACCAACCTGCTGACTCCCAGTCAAGGACGGCAATTACCTTCGCACGCTCCTCATCAATCATGATGTTTCGCGGGAAAAAGTCATTGTGGGTGAAGACTAGTGGGTGCCGGGTAGAGTGCATCTCACGTACAATTTCTGGTATTCGAGGGTCGTCGAGAGGTTGCAGATGTCGGAGTTGGAGGTTCATGTGTTCCTCGTCACGAAACGGCCGGTGGTGGCATCTGCATGGAGGCGGAAGCAGCGTATTCTGCCTCCCGTGACAGAGCAGATACTTCGGAGCCCACTTGGTGGACGCAACGCGCGAATCTGAGATAAGTATCTCTCCAGTTGTTCGGCGACGATGGCCTTCTTCTCGTCTGACAAACGGTGCCAGGCATCTTCGAGAGCGGCTCCAGTGAGCCTATCCATGAGGATGACTTCGGTCTCGCGATGGCATGGATGCCGAAAGCTCATCCATACTGTTGGGAGAGGAATTGTCGTGCGTGATGCAACAAACCCCATTATCGTAGCCTCACCAAGGCCATGGGCGCACTACACATTATGTCCAGCCGAGTTGCAGAGAACGCAAGGCAGGGGAACAGCGAGGCCCATCCACCGCTCTCCAAAAAGACCGCAGACGTCTCATTTCCTGTTGTACTGAGCTGTGAAGGTGTATGATATCTGCATCCAGTGTAGGATCGGCAAGCCCAAAAAACCAGCAAAGGAAGCGCATGATCAAGGAATTCAAGCTGCCAGAAGCCCTTTTAGAGATCATCAAGATGTATGTATGTGGTTATAGCAAGAGAACCGCGGGAACAGAAAGCATACTTGGTGGTAAAATACAAGTTGGTACCAAAGGTTTAAGCGAAAATTTGCCGTAGGTCACCTTACGGCCTATTCTTGATAGTCATTGTAACCTTTGGTACATATTACTCGTGCATGAGAGATTGCGAACGTTCTCATTGGATTACTTATTCTTTGTAAGGACCTTTATACCCCCTCGCCGATCCTACGCACGCGGGGGCCGGACGTGGTCAGCTGCTCTTATCGAAAGGGCGCTTCTCATGTCACGGCCATCCATGGGGACCTTATTCCAGGTCCAATTACTACTGAGATAATATTAGGCACATCTGCTTATATTTAGATGAACGAAGCTTGCAGACTAAAGTTATATAAGTAACGTA
Organism: Hebeloma cylindrosporum; assembly: GCA_000827355.1. Taxonomy (NCBI): domain Eukaryota; kingdom Fungi; phylum Basidiomycota; class Agaricomycetes; order Agaricales; family Hymenogastraceae; genus Hebeloma; species Hebeloma cylindrosporum. The sequence continues at coordinate 104,743 of KN831794.1, read as the reverse complement.
CCGGGATCGTGAAGAATCATATAGGTTATGGTACAGCATTGTACAAGCCGTTATTACACCGATAGAAAGAAATCAAACCGGGATTTCAGAGGAAGTTCCCGCCGTTGGAAAATCCTTCAGAAAGGAGAAAACATGGGGGGGAAAGCATTATGCGATGTCGCTGGCGTTGAAACTGGCCTCCGTCGGGGGTGGCGGACGTTGGCGCTTCTCATCTCTCCCAGAAGTGCTCACTTGTCGACCATGGCCTGGGCGCATCGCAGTTGGTGGGCTTGAGTTGACAAAGGCTGTGACATGCGTCGTAGCAGCACTGCTGGTGCTAAGATTGCGACTGACAGAGCCCGCTGGTAACGAGTAGTCTGTGTCGGTCGATTGGTTTGCTCGATGATTACCGTGGTCCAAAGAGGAACCCGCATCTACAGATGACTCTGCGTACGTTGGCGGGTTGAAGCGCGCCCGTTGAGTGGGCGCTACGGACCGAGTAGTGTCCACTCGCATGACAGTCGCAGGAGGGTTCGAGGGCTCGGCAATCACAGGATATCCACCGCTTCCCTGCTTCCTGTCAGGATTATTGGACACGGGCGGTAGTGTATAGGGCGCGATGACGTCCTCCTGGCTGGAAGGTGGGGGTCCGGCAGATGGTTGCCGGCCAAGGGAACGTTGGGTGCGGGTCGCAATGCTCCCAGCAATCGAGCTCATGAAGGGAATAGAACGAATACTGGAGCTGTGAGTAAGGATTGTAGGGCTCGTCGGGACATTTGTGTCCTGCACCTGGGAGGACGTTAAGGTGGCATAACCAAGGGAGTTGACATTGGACCCGTTGGTCATATCCGAAAGTGTGCGCATGTGGTTGGACTTCTCCAAATTCGACGGGAGTTTATTAGACTCAGTCGACTGTCGTTGGCGAAGCATGTAATATGCAAGCCCGATGGCAAGACAGATGACGACAACTCCACCGACAACGCCTCCAATAATTGCACCAATATTTGTCGACTTTTTGGATGCATTGCTACTATTCGTGATGTCTGGGTGGCCTGTTTCCCTCGGTCAAAAGACAGGCTTAGATGCAGAGTAATTTGACAAACCTTCAGCTGCAATTTGTTTAGCGTTCGCAACATTGAACGTCTCTCCTGGCCATTTTGTCGCTAATGTAATTCATGAGAAAATTTAACTGGAAAAAAAGAGGTTTGATACTTGCGATCTTCTCCAGCCCAGTACGGGATCAGGACATCATTGGGCAGGGTAAGATTAGTCGGAAAAGCCCTGCGGAACGTTATCTCGGGAGGGGATTCGTCCATTAAAACTCTGGAACGTACGTGTTGGAAAGTTTTCCACCGCAATCGACTGAGTATGGCGACCACCTGTCCAAGTTGTCAGTTTCAAGAGGCCTGCGAAGAAAGGCGCATTACTGTGAGATTTGCTCCGGAAACCCTTGACAAGCAATACAAGCACTAATTAGATTGTAAGACGCCCAAGAGCTTCGGATATTGTCAATATCAGCGATGGTTAGGAGACGATGACGGATCTTACTTACCAAGTGCAGAAAGTGGCAGTGCCTGCGCTGGCAGATGGAGGAGTATACTTCACAGAAGCGTTCAGGGCGGGGACGATCCAGTCTATTTCAAGTCTTTTGAGCAATAAACAACTCGTTTGTGAGCAAGGAGTAGCGTACTGCCGTTGTTGCAAAGTGCATCCACGGAGGCCAGTACTTGGCAAGGAGAAGTATTTTTCGAATTATCCATCCATGAGAAATCCTGAGTGCAGACCGCTATGGACTGAGCAGCCCGTGAGTGAAGCTGTATTCCTACAGCCGTTGTTGAGGCCATCAACAAGGAAAAAAAGGGCAACATCGTCAAGAATAGTTTGGCGATGCTCCTCGCAATGTGGGGGTTCCGAGAAAGAAGGGATAAAACCAGTGAGCCTAACGTTAATCTCGGTAGCTGTATAGAATCGACGGAGATCAAAGGTCAATTGACCAAAAGAGGCGCCGAAAACGCCGGCTTTCATGTCATTAAGTAGATGATTCCGAACTCTGATAAGCATTCCCATCATTATGCCATCGATCCTTTTGTTTTGTTTTCAAGTTCTCCTTGAGTTCTCCTCCTCACGATTAAGCAAGACACGTCTCTCCATTTTAGATGCATTTGGAACCATTTCCTTTTATTTCTATTCTCTAGATATCTGCCCCTTTGCATCTCAATCGACCACTCCAGCCAGCTACGCTGGAGAATTCGACTGGGAATGTCTTGCCAGATTCATGACTCGAGGTGAACACAGGGATCTGCCGATGCGTTACCGATTTTTTGTGCAAGCCCATTCTACTTTGAATATATCTATAAACTAATTGACTTACCCAGAATTTGGATGTGCATTCTGAATCGTCCACTGATATTCAATCGCGTAGCGCTCACGTTCCTAAATCCATTGGCCAAGCGCCAGACACTGGATTTCCTTCTGCTGTGATTGCATCGAAAATTGCCTGCTCTTTGCGGCCCCCAACATAACTGGTGAACGGATAAAGATGATTCCGGCCAAGTACGTACTGGGCGCCGAGAACTTGAAGTAACCAGAGTAAAGCACACGTTGGGAGAAGGCTTCTTCCCTGACCATGTCAGCTAAATAAGCCTTCTCGTAGGATGTCCTTGTTAGTTGTTTAGAATTGAACCATATGTCCTTGCATTGATTTTCGCACCCTCCACATTCAAACCAAATTGATGAGCCTCGGGAGGTCGTCCAGTCCTACTTAAACTTAAATAGTGCTCAATGATGGCATGATTGACGTTGAAGGCCCTCGCTGCCATCAGTCCCATCTCCCTTCGAAATGATTACTAATTTTAGCGTTGCCCGAGGCCTTGAAACCGAGTACATAAGCTCGACGATAGTTTGCATGGCTGTCGTTAACCACTTCTACACTTCCCCACAGAGTGAGGCATGTCCGCAACGAAAAGACAATACGCGCAAATCACAGGATCGGAAACCCTAGGACTTATCGGAGTCGTGTTGGGCATGCGTGGGTGCTCTCGATATCTGCGGAAGTTGCATAAGCTAACGAAGTGCACACACACATCAGCCCTGGCGCAGGGCTGGCGTCTCTTGCGTAAACCGTTTAACAGCTCCGATCGGGTACGAACATGGAGAAGAGTCAAAGCCGAAGCGGGCGTCGGCTTTGCAGTATCCGTCTTGAACGCGCATCAACTTCAATTTGTAGACGGGCCTACGCAGAAGGTGTACGAGAAATGGGCGCCGACGGCAGGGCTGAAGCCAGACATTGAGGCAATCGCAGAGGATGCTCAGTTGTTGTGGGTTACACCACGAAAGCGAAAAAGCGTGCTCGTCTATCTCCATGGTGAGTAATACGCATCCTGACGGCGAGTTAATTAACATGGAGACATAAGGAGGAGGATACGTACTTCCAGCAATTCCCTTTTCGATGACTTTCTGGAAGAAGGTGACTGACCTTCTCAACGACAAGGGCGGGGAGGCCAGCTTGGCAATACTGGAATATAGTGAGTTTTATCCATTGAATTTGACGACATTCGTTCAAAACATAAAAAACCTAGGTTTGGTTCCCAAGGCTGAATATCCCGTTCCACTCAAACAGACCATCGCCGCCGTGAAGCATTTGATCGACGCTGGGTATCTCCCAGAAGATATTCATCTGGTTGGCGATTCAGCCGGCGCTGCGCTCATTCTGCAAGTATTATCACACATATTGCACCCCATCCAAGGCGTTACAGAGCTCACCTTGTCGTCTAAGCTCGGAGGTGCAATCCTCATCTCTCCCTGGGTCACCCTTGACACCAACTCTCGCTCCTTCACTTCTAATGCGACCACCGACATTTTCCCTCCAAGCTTCTACGGCCATTTAGCGAGCTTCATCAAGCCCTCTATCCCCGAATCTCAGAAACCCTATGTTGAAGCGGTTAAAGCCCCGGAAGGATGGTTCAAAGGCGTAGATGGAATCGTATCGCGAGTTTTCATCACAGTTGGAGACGCGGAATGCTTAAGGGATGATATCGATAAGTTCGCAAGGGATTTCACTGCGGTCCACAAGGGGGCCGATGTCGTCAACATACCTGGTGGAACACACAATGAGCCGTACGGGACAGTTATCGCGGGAGATCCAGATATTGGGGAGTGGCCGTCGCGTTTTGCAGACTGGTTGGTCTAGGTATAAATATTGTAGATTCGAAGACGGGCAATTGTAAGGATAAGCGATGAATCCTAAATTCAAGTTCATCCCTATTTGACCAGATTGGCCCGGAAAATGTATCCTACAGAGCTTATGAATAATTCCAAAGAGGAGATAATTTGACGAACCAAGTATTACTCACGAACGTCTTGTTGTTCCGGGGACTTCGTTCCAGTCGCAAGATATTGTGCTTAGATTATACGCGAACCGCCCCCATTGCTCTCCGAGTGGGGGGCCGAGATAACATAATACTGATTATTTTCCACGCGGGGGAAGCATGAATTTACACAAAAGCTGCAATGGAACAATGGTCTTCGACTCTGGAGGAATATTGTATGATCATCGAGGTCAAATCGAGGTGCAAACATTCAATGTTGACGGAAAAATACCGGCCGAATGTTGCGGGTCGGCTTTTCGGGGAATCCCTCACCCAAATATAGTTATCTAAGTAAGTCGAACCTCTCGTAACCCATACCTCTTAACCATAATTATTTTCCACGACCTAAACAAGATTTACGTTGACCTTTATAACCTAGCCACCTTCAACACCATTCATTAATGGAGTTATGAGAGGTTCGGCTAGGCTGCATATCAAATCGAATTCCTTTTCTCATCAAAACGGAAGAAAGTGAAATTCCCGCTGCACCTTTCAGGGAGAGCGCGAAGTACTTGACTCTCTAACCTCGACAGCCCGAGCACAATAATTCATATGGACCGGTATAATGTTAGGGAATTTTACAGACGCTCACGGGAGGCCGCACCCTTCTCCAAGTTATGGTTCTTTTTGAATCCAATATCATGGGATTACCGTCCATTCGGAGAAAGCAATCTGCGGGGAGATTTGAGAGATTCGAGGTCATTCCTGCTCGCAGCTCACCCTCATGGAATGTTGGAGAAGAATTTAAGTTCAGGAAAGCCAGTCAGGCCCAACTATCCCCGCCATGAAAGAATGATCTACTTACCCGATATCGAGAATATATGTCCGCTAGCGGTTTCAAGTGTCCAAGTCTTGGGTGTCCGCCAGGACCACCACATTTGTGCCCTTGGAATCTTGAGACGCATGTGACAGAAAGATCCATCGAAGTTTCTCAAAAGCGGAGATTGACTCCCCAAGAACATGCGACTTGCCTCGTTGCCTTGAAGGTTCCTCGAATCATTTCATTAGTGTCAAAGTAGGAAAACATCCTGAATCAATCCATGCGTTGGACGCGCAGCATCCCCTGCGTCTCCTATCATTATTAGAAAAGACGTACATGAGGATCTCGTTACTTGCGGAATATGACATAACTTCATTGAAGCCTTCAAAATTCGGACAACAATGCCCGTACCACCCAAAGCTTACGGTAGACTGTCATTCAAGCTGAATATTAAGCGGGGTATCGGCTCCGCCTCATCTCCCTGTATCAGTTAGCTGCGCAATGAAAATATTCTTGCCCAAAAGCGCGTCACCGCGCTCCTGTACGTATGTATTTCATGAATCAGAATGGAGTGAGCAGATAAGCGGCCCACCTCCAAATTTCTCGCGGTGGCGAGGTGGGACAGAAATACTCCTATACATCTAGATGCACCGATATGCCAGAGTACGCATCCGTGAAGGAATTGAGAATGAATCCCAAGTAACGATGATGGGTATGGGAGATAAGATAAGATTTTGCGATCGAGCTATAATTAGATTTCCTGGCATGGCGCCCGAACTTGGCATTGGAAGCAAATTCCTCTCTTCCTTCTTGCCTTCATGTCCTTGCCCTTCGAACGTGCGGGAAGTAAGAGAACAAGCCCGTTCTTTCAAAAACGAGTATGTTCTCCGCCTCTATGGCTTCGTTTTATTGCTGTTCAAGGCGCACTGACATGAATGAGTTTAACAGAAGTCTATTGTGTCGATCGATAGGATAGCCTCCAAGAAGAGAGGGCATTTTGCATGCGGCGCATATATGCGCTTCATTTGCGAGCTCTTGGGGAGGCGGAATTATGATTGCCCGGGAAACGCGCATATAGCTGCTCTCCTTGCCAGGCATACCCTCCGCTTCACGATACCCCTTTAATATTGTGCATGTGAAGCGCATATATGCGGGCATACTCCTGGACCCAGTGAGTACCGCTGTGCCTCATTAACGTCCTGGAGAGTTCCCCTCTCTTTCCCCTCCGTGGTCCCCATGAATTTCCTGTGGCGGGATGAGTCACTTTTAGGAGGTGCATATATGCAGCTTCAGCAATCCGGTGAGTTCTTTGCGACAGATGGAATTATGGTTATTGTAGGTGGTTCTGATGGGAAGGAGGCGCAGATAGCTGCTTTAGTCGTAATTCCGGACCAGGTGAGCACCGTTTTTTTGACCATTTCCTATGCCTCGAGCCCCGCCTCGGAATCGCATATGGGAACGCAGCTATCCCAGCATGTTGAGAACGCGCATATATGCAGCGTTTACAAAAAGCCCTAGTGAGTGTTCTTTGGGTTCGCAAGGGTTCAACTTTCTGTGTGCTTGCACGCTTTTTTGTAAGTGTTTCCTGTTTCCTTCCCGGTCCCCCCTTTGCTGCCTTGCAGTGTATGCGTTTCACCTGCAAGGTGCTATTTTTCCTACAGGTGAAACGCATATACTCTACCGCGTACTTCGTGGGTATTTATTTCAATTTCCGTATCGGGCCTATGTGAGTCTTCCTTTACTTTACCCGTCCATGGCACAACGGTAAGAGCCCGTTCAATAACATCACCCCGGCGCATCAGAGTCCGACGTTTGTGCTGGACCGATAACTATTCGCTTTATGAGGTCGAAGGTGGGACGGATGTATACACCTCGATATACATCCGTCCCTCCATCATCCTCTTATGCCGCATAGTCGCCGGTTTGCCCAGGTTCTGGGGGGGGTACAAGTCCTAGTTTCTATATAGAATTTGAAAGGTGAGATCCGCAAATTTTAAGTAGGCCCCTATGTACATAATGGAGGAGAGACCCACTGGGACCACTTGGCTTTACATATCACCCTTTCGGGCCGACTCGAAGCGGAAGGGCGGGTGCAGCGCGTCGTTCGCGGTTCGCCTGGGGTCGCCCCGCCCTTCCGGTTCGGTTGTGCCAAGAGGGCGACGGAAACCCTACGCCCACATGAGTGACACCATAGAGCATTTGATTACGAGAGAACGCAAAGGAAGAGAATGTTTCTGACTTCCGGGAGATATTTGTGCATGCTGCCTAAAGTCGTTCACCAACATGAGGACACATAAGTTCTGATGGAACGAATCATTTTTATATGTGGTCATGGCACAGAGACCATGATGAGTGATACTGAATAACTATAACACGGCTATTTGTAATGTACAAGGCTGAACGATGTCAGGAGGCAAAAAGAATAAATAAGGATACGCCTTTGATTTTAACTTGGGTGTGATGTGGGGAGGAGGAAGTTCTGTTTGGGGACTTGGGATTCCGCGCAAGCCCTCGCGGTATACAAACGACGACAACGAGGATCGAGATAGATAGATAGAGAGAGAAAAGGAAATAGGTATATGTGTAGGTGCGATGAGATTGATGGGTTTGGACGGAAAACACAGGGCGGAATGGATAGGAAAGGTCAAGACATATAGTATAACCAAGGCGGGGGAGGGTGGTGGTGAGAGGTTGACCGCGCAGTTGAATGTCGTAGCGATCGGGTTGGGATAACGTGATACTCGTTGAAGTGGAGAGGCCGAGGGGGCACGAAAAAGGGGGTGTGGGGTTGGTGGTCGTCGAAGTTCGGGGGGGGAAGGAAATGCCACGGCGAGGCTGTATTGTAACGATTGCGTTTCATTGCAGTTGATAGGAGACGGAAGCAAGAATCGGAGAGGAGAGAGGAGAGAGACCATGATGTGGGACCGGGGCAGTTGCGCAAGACGATGATAATCAGGAAAGTGCTGTTGGGAGAATATGATAGAAAAAGGGGACGGCGATAATCGAGAGCAATGCGATGTGGTGTAGTAAAGGGATAACTTGATGGGCGATGGAAGAATAACATCTAAATTAAAGCGAGGAACGACGGTGAGAACAATTGAGAGGTCGTTGGAGCAGAACTCGAGCCGTTGGATGAGAAGAAAAGGGAAATGCAGCAAGAACCATGCGATGTGTGTTATGTCCGTGTCGTTTGCGTGAAAAAAGCAAGTTGAATGGATGGTCAAAAAGGAAAAGAAGAAATCCCAAAACAGCCGAAGAAGGAATGGGACACAAAAAAAAAGATGAACAGAGAGCCTCGACAGCTCAGCTGGCAGAGGACCAAGGTGCACAGTGACGATGACGATGACGAGAGACGATTTACTGGAAATATGGATCCGAGTACATAGAGTTGCGAATCGCCGATCTAGTGGACGCGCCATTCCCAGCTCGCTCATGGTCCGCAGAACACTTGCTCGGCTCCTCGGGAAGCGCCATGGGAGGGTGCAAATACGCCGAGAAGAGGCTCTCCTCGTCCTGCAAGGCCATCGGAGGCTGCAGGTAATCCATTGGCGAGTCCTCGTTATTATTCCTTGGGCTACTCCCGCTGCTGCTGGAGTTGGAATTGCTGCTAGAAGACGACGACGATGTATTTCCGGAGTTATTGCCTGCAGGCCCGAGCATGGGAGGATGGAAGAGGGCAGGTTCGTTCTCAGAGTTGCTCTGGGGCATCATCGGTGGATGCCAGAACGTGTTTCCAGACCCACGCAGTGCCGGCCCTTGGTTGATCGTGCCGTTGCTATTGTAGGTGCTGAAAGGGAACTCCATCGAGGAACGCTTCGAATGCGAGCCCGACGACGAGGTGGAGCTGAAGGAATCGCCGCTATAGGAGCTGAACGAAACGGCGCTCGAGGGTGGCTCAGAGGCGGAGTCAGTGCTCATGCGTCTTCGTTTGGTGGAGCGTGGGCTAAGTCCGGGGTCGACCTCAGAAGACTCTACGCTTGAGAAAGGAAGTGCATCCGAGGGCATGCTGTACAGTTGCATCAAGTAGTCGGGGTGATAAGGCCCGGGGAAAGCAAGCTGGAAGGGGTTGAACAGCGGTGGTTGAGATGGATCGGTGGTAGTGCCCAGGGCGCCCATCAGCTCCGAAGAGGTTGAAGTGTTGCTGCGATACTCGGCTTCCTCACTGTAGTCGTAAGACATTTGCGTAGTGGAATCTGGCGCAAGAGTGGGCGAAGCATCGGGAACTGGCGAAGTGCGTCGGCTGACACCTGGACTGGCGGAAGGGGTGTCCTCTGGACCATTCCCAGCGCGGCGCGCGTCGTGTCTGGAACGCTTCCGAATGACATCGGATTTCATCGAAATGGGACGAGCGGAGCCATGCAACTTGTAGTACAAACCGCAGCTAAAACGTTTTACATAAAAATTAGAGACAATGAAGGTCAGACATTAACCGACTTACGCATTGCAAACTGTCTTGCCCTCGTCGTCCTTCCTCCAGAGCGGAGTCGCAGTAGTGTGGCAGTTGTAGCATTGCGCAGCGACTGAAGGCCGAACTGGGTCTGAATAAAGCAGAGCACTTACTCAAATAAGGTACCACTTACCCATGACGTCCACTGTTTCCTGACGAGGAGCAACCTGCGCGCGACCTTCGCCATGCGAGTTGCGCATGCTCTTGGGGCGGGGGCGTTTGTGCTATTAATAAATGGTAAGTAAAACGAAGGTGAAAATATGGAAACAAGGAAAATATACCAATTTGCAATAGAGGCCGCAAGCGTTGCAGTTGAGCTCATCGTTCAGACCTCTCCTCCAGAGTGGGGTGTGGGTGGCGCCACAGTTCGAACATTCTGCTTTGACACCGCCAGGAGCCGAGTTCCCAAAGGTGTTTCCAGAGCCGCGCAACAAGGCCGGATTCAAACTTGTTGCGGTGGCACCTGGCCCAGACGAACGTGTCATGGCCGCTGTTTGGGTGCGAAGGGTCAAGGTGGGACGACCGGTCGGGGTGCTCGAGCGGGTACCGTAGATAGAATTGACACGAGAGGGGGCGATAGTCTCTGGAAGGATGTCCTTGACGGATTGGGAGAGAGGTGGGATGTTTTTGAAGATGGAGGTGCGTTTGGCGGTGCTTGGAGCAGGGGAAAGCTCGTCAATATCTTCGTCGTCGCTGTTGATCTCGATTGGGTTCTCGTCGTCGCCGGCTACAGCCGATGAGGTTACGGAAGAGGCGGAAGAAGAGGATGTAACGGAAGAACCCTTCCTCGAGGCCAACACGGCGATGGAGGGAATGGTTGGACCAACGACGGGGCCTCCAGAGTGAGAAACGGAATCCATGACCACATCCTGGTGCCTGCCTGCAGAGGAGGAAGTGGAAAAGGGTCCGGATTTTTCGAGGTTCGCGAAAGAATGGTTGTTGGAAGGGTCTGTGACCCAAGTGGCATTGGAATTGGAAGTGGCAGAGGGTTCGTCGTTAAAGAGAAGATCGTCGAGGGCAAGCTCTATGGTAGGACGAGAGATACTGAACTGGTCATTATTTCCGGAGGGGTTGAACCCTTCGCCGTAATTCATGCGGGTCGTCAAAGTTGGAGCGGCGTAAAGCAATGCAGAGGGGCCAAAATCGTTACTAAAGAGGTCCGGAAAATGAAGAGATTGAGAATTCGCAGCAGAGGAGGTGGTGAAGGAGGAGGTAGTGGTGGTTGTGGTGGTGGTGACAACGGATGAGTCAGTCCTATTCGCGTCCGCCATGATGGTGTCTTCACCGTCAGGATGACGGCGCGCAGCCGCAGCCCGTGTCCGCTTGGTGAACTCCGGAGATGGTTTGGTGTCGGGCTTCTTGACGGGCGCGCTAGGCGCCGTCTGGACTGGTTGATCGACGCTGAACGTAAATTGCATACGCTTGATGGTGCCAGGCTGAGCATTCTGACTGGCCTCTCGGTTTCGTTCTTTTTCGACCGCTCGCTGTCTGATCATGTCGGTGGAGTGGTTGCGTTTAAAGTCGGGCGCCTCAAGCTCTTCGATGCTCCTGGAAAAGAAAGACGAAATGGTAGGGTCAAGGGTTTTGAGTCAAGGCGCTTAACGACGAACCGTCCTTTCTCCTTGTCGAGTTTGTCGCCCATACATTTGCTAAGCTTCTTGAATTCACGTTTCGACTTTGCGTTGTCGGTGTTCGACCATGAGATTCTGGAGATGCCATAACCTCCAACTCAAGTTCTCGAGCCTTTGTCCTTGTTCGAGGTAACTGGCGACCTTGGTACAGACCTAACGGCCCCGTTAAGTTGCAAGGAGAGAGGAATAGAGGCTAACGCACCTTCCACGTCTTGGTTAAAGACTCTGTATCATTGAGGTTACTGAACGCGACAAAAGACTTGTTTCCCTACAGGAAGAAAACCGGGACAAAGAGGAAGCGGAAAAACGGAAAAAAAAAAATGGCAATGAGTGAAATAGAAACAAGATGGCGCAAAGGCGACCAACTTTGAACTTGAGATTGAGGATAGAGGGCATTTAGCGCAGACTCAGAGAGAGAAAGAAAAAGGGGATCAAGGAAAGAGAAGAGCGGTTGTGATGATGGGTTATAGGCAGACACTATGCCCAAACTCGGCTTTTTTGCCTGAAGCACGTTGCAATTTCCCATATATTTCAAATTTCACCTACAGAAACACAGCTCGGTCCTTGTTTCCAATCTCCTTCTTTCTTGCGGAGACCAGCATCTGACTCGATATCTCGACCCGAATCCCGAAACATCAATTTCCAAGTCCAATCATTGTGCCTTCAGGCAACGTGTAGATCTTGAACCGGTTCATTTTATTCTTCCACCCGATCTTCTTCCGCCTTTTCAATGTTCGCCCAATGCTAAGCCCAATCCAGCGCCTCTCCTGGGGCCTCCTGGCCTCCCCTCACCGACCATCCTTTGGCGACACTCTGCATACATGAGGCCAGTGCAATGAAGAAGACGATAACTCATGGCAAAGGCTGTCGGCAGATTAACCCCATCCTCTTACCAATTCTTCTGACATCGGTGGGTGCAGGAACCCAGGTGTGAGAACCTGGAGCCACCATAACGTCTTCGAAGTTTCTTGGTATTCACCCCTTCGAAAACTGCATAGCATCCATTAATATTAATAGTCCTGTGGCATATCTTTCATTTCATTCCGTTTTATGTCGCTAACGCTGATTAGGTACCACATTAATAAGTCGATGAGCACACTTTTCCACAGAATCATCTCTTGATGGATTATGACAGACGAGCAGCGCCATCACAAATGGCAATCGTCTCAAGGGAAAAAGAATGTTATTCTCGTCGATGCCGAATCCCGCACCTTGTCCAGCCAGTCCCTCCAGTACATAAATACATATCGCACATCCAAAACCCGAACGAGGAAAAATGCCCATAACCCTGCCCGCCTTCTCGTGCCTGTTGGCTTATAACAAATTCGGAGAGAGCCATCTGCACTCGTGTAGTGCACCCAGGTCACTTGCGAACCACGAACTGAGCGGCCTGAGCCAGACCAAAGTCTGGAAGGAGTTGTGTCCCCATCACGCGACTTTCTTCCCTCGCTTAGTTCTACCAGTCGGCATACTTGGACGCTGCCTCGAGGCTTGCAGACCTGTGGACATAGCGCTAAAATCGCAGATGACTTGCTCATAATTCTACTCTGGGCTGTTCCCCCTCGCGTCAATCCCCGTCAATTCCACCATGTTCAGAAATCATTTCAAAGAGCAGTCAGGAAACCGCCGAACAGAAATGTTCAAACGTCTTACACAGATACGCCATGTCTACGTCGGCTATCAATTATGAAGAGGCTGTGAAAGGGTGGGGATGTATAGGTGCCTCCTTTGTCTATCTAAGTATATGTAAAGGGGCTCGAACTTGTCCTTGTCTGAACCTGCATCTTTTGTCAGCTCGCGTGAATGCCGCTGTCAACAGCAACGACCACCGCAGGGACGAAGAGAACTCGGAGAACTCCCATCATTCCTAGTGCAGCAACTATCTTATCCAGAATTGGCCAGGCGCCTGACAATAGAAGTGTATATGTAAGTAAGGTGAAGCGAACAATGCGGTTTATGTACAAGCCTTTACGAACCTTTATCTATGGTTCACAAAGGTAATAATGACAACGAAAAACGGTCCCTCTGAGTCCAAGCTCACTCTCTCTTCGGCCGTTCGCATTTAAAGGAGTGAGATAGATTTCATATCCCTCGACCCTGCCGCTAAACCTCAAAGAAAAGACCTTCCCTTTGCCTTCCCTGATCTCTGGATTTTCGGCCTCGCGCTTTGTTGCTTATCTCTACAATTCAGGATACGGTCTGACATCATCGCCCGAACTGCGATCAATCCAGAAATAGCGAACGATAGGACCCGTTTCCCCCGCCGCCGCATTCACAACGCACCACGACGAACTCCTCCTTCAATTGAATAAGGATCAAGAAAACGTTGTAAATGTATGTCAATTCCTCGGTGAGCTCCGACGTGTTATTGTATTGGCAATGGATAACCCCACTCTCATATCACACTGCCATGCAACAGGGGTAAGTGCTGAAAAGAGCGGTACATATTCGAATTCAAACCCGCAGAAAACAGAACAGAGCGCACAAATACGCCCGAAGTATATAGAAAAATGAGTCAGACGATGAGCGCTTCTCGCCATACAAGGCAATTTTTAATTTCCCGTTGCAATGTGGTGATGTGATGCAGAAGGACCACACGACTGTCACGACAAGTCTCTGACGCCCACATTCATGGCAGTGAAGGAGACGGAAGGCGAACTATATTGTAATTCCCATTGGATGGGACACCCCGAAAAAATCCCATCCATGACTTATCGCCGTCCATGGTCCAGTCTCCTATCACCACCGCCTGACAAGTCCAGCAAAGCACGACATCGAATCCTGCACGGCCAGGGAAGAAGGAAAAAAAGAAACGCTTGAGAATACAACCGCATAGAAAATGCAACCCGACGAGCTGTCCCACAGAACAACGCCCCAGAATTTGAAGGTGCACATCAGACAAATGTCCCGCTTCAAAAAGGCAGAGAGCGTTGACAAGGTCCACAACATTTCTTCAAAGACAACATTTAATATCGATAACAACCATGCGATGCTTCCTGTGACCCCCTCTTCCCACAGAGACCACATTTGTTTCGAAATTCGACGCCCATCGATAAGCCACTAACGCCAGAAATGGAATCCGAGCCAAGGCGACCCGAGTTAATTTTTCCGCGAAGACGCCGTGTGCTGGTTTGGTGGGCTTAGGCGGGCAAGGTTCGCCAAGCAACATGAGAGGCTCGAAAATCCAAACTGAACTAGTTCAGGTGATGTCAGACCCTAAGACTGTATCCTGGAATGGCAGACTGCCTTTTCCTCTGGTGCCTTAAGCCAGCCCCCGGATTGTCCTTGGGGGTTGAAGTGATCGGCAGGAATAGAAGTATAGCTAGAAAAAGTGAGGGAAAGGTAATGTGATCATGTTCACCATTAGCGCTGGGTGCGTTTATGTCCGTTCGTACGGCAAGCACCGCCTTTGAAGCAACTGCGGACAGAAGCCAGAAGACCGACGATCCCGAGGTGGGAAATCACAACTAGGTGTTAAAGAAGATAGTCAGACCTAGGTAGTCCCCAGAAGTTGCGAGTACAAGGCGGCCGCGTCGCTGATCAGTGTTTAGTCCTTATCAACCATGACAGTCCACTAGCGATGTCTGATTTGCGAGCCGATTGCACTTCTGATTGCTGCCAGGTTGCCAATGTAACTTTTTAAACGTATGTAGATCATATGTTGTGATGAGTAGATGACCAAGGAATGCGCAAAATTGGATATCCGTTTCCTCCGACTGCAATCGGAAAGAAAGACCCAACCATGAGCCAGAGAAAAGAAGCACGGTCGATAGGAGAAATTTAGCATCCAGTAGGTTACGCACATTCGAGTTGGTTCTGCCTGTCATCCATGTTATGATATCTCCCCGAAAGTGTTTCCGAGCACGCACGAGCGTTCATAAGGGAACAAGAATAGAACATTGAATGTCTTGACGTTGCGGAAGGTGTATACATTATAATGACCAGGATGGCTCTTATCCAGCCTCGAGGATCACCCTAAATTTGTCGAAGGGTCAAGGGTTTCATGAGTAAACAACTCTCCTCCAGACTTTTGCAAGGAAGCCCGCCAGGCGGAGGTTGCATACTCCCAACAATTTACCCTTCCGAAAATCAACGCACCCTGGGCGAAATAGAATTCACGTTCTCGTCCTCCCAGGAGGCAGTCATGGGAGTACGGAAGTCAAGGCAGCCAAGGCGGCAAAAAGGTCTATTCAGAGACCAATGTGATAGCACAGTGCAGACTACATCCGTAAATCACAAAGACTTGAAGCGAGACCCTAGGCAGGAAATTTAGCTTTTAGAGTTTTATTAACCCTCGAAAGGGATTCAGGCAGCGAGCAGCATGGTGATCGATGGACCGTCTCTAGTTGCGAGACAGAGAAAAATTAGACCAGGGAGCAGAGAGCCTCCTTCAGAGCCTGAGATAGATCGTGCGAGTAACGATTCAAGTAAAGAATGCTACGCCAAGGACGGATCCCAAAAATCGCAGAGAAACCCCTGAGCCATGGCGGTAAAAGGTGCCCTCGAAACGTGTCATGGTGGAAGGAAGAGAAGAGGAAGGAGACCTGGCTCTGTGTTTTGCGAAAGAGGGTTCATGCCGGCCGTTTCGACGCGCTATCATGGCACGATCTGCTATCAAATCGATGGATAGATGGATTGCATGTCAGCTCTATGAATGGGGGAGAAGAGAAAGGGCTTCCTTCTCCTTTTCCAGTATGAATGTCAATCGTGTGCTCTTTGAGCGGCGATCGAGGCTGATCGAAACATAGGGCATAGAAATGTGGGGTATTCAATTGAAAGCACGGAGAGTCTTATAATCGGCAGTAATTCCTGTTAGAACCGCTATTTTATTAGCTCATTAGCGTTGAGGACGGACGCGGAGACGGAATGCCGAGAACCAGCAGCAACCTGGGGCGTAAGCACCAAAGTGGAGAGGGTTGTCGAGAGCCGGTTGGACTTGAACATTACATCGCGTCCCAGTGTTAGGTTACATCCATCCTCGCACTTTTTTCAAGATAAAAGCACATGTCAGTATCCACGGGAAGCTGCCAATGCGTTCCAGCTAAAAGTAATGGTGACAAATTCATAAAACTCGAAGTCAACTTAGTCAAGCACGCGTCAAAGCTCACGTGCTGGGCAATGTCATTCGAAGATTAGATAAATATTAGATAAGATGATCAGGACAATAAATTTTATTGAGCTTCATAAGGTTGCCCTTTAGGTACTCTACTACGGTGTCATGCAAAATCTAGACCAGGATACCTACGTATTAAGTACCAACACCGAAAGTGGTCAGCACATCTCCCTTGAAATTCAAGTTAGAAAGGCAGGGACGGACTGAAATGTTCAAATAATGGCGCGTGATCTGGCTTATACAAATCCTGCCTTTCGCACTCACCACGTTCCCTGCCTGCACGTCGAGCGGATGGTGAAAAGTTCATTCCTCATGACATCGTTTGACCCCCTGGTAGGCCGTGCAGTTTAACAGCCTGTTAGCAGCCTTTTCAACCTTCCAATTTCGACATTCTAGTCATTTTGTGGTTGCAGGGATCCAGCAGGGGCTCGCAGGTGATATTTCCCACCATTGAAAGTTGCTTTCCTTCGCACTCTGCCACTTTCACCTACCAAGATGCTTGAAGGGTCCTCAAATAGTCGGGGAACGTTTGACAGAAATTTGGAAATGGGCGCTTCTCGTAATCAGGAAGCGGGAGGTATGCAAGCTTTGCCAAGTAAATATGAGACTTAACTAAACATAAGAATGCTTCAGGTCTGCCACGGCTGTCGAGTCAAGGATTCCACGACTCGGATGAACGCGAACTACCCAGTACGCACGCGTATACGGTCATGGAAACTGGGGAACGACCGCCTCTGCAGACTTCGGAATCAAGTCACTCCCCCTTCTCCACGAACATGGATCTACCATCTACCTCTAGCATCAAGTCATCGACGCCAGATAGCATTTCTACTGTGACTGCCGACACGACGCCTAGCTGGTCATCCATTTGGCAATCACGTTCCTATCGCACGTCTCAGACGAGCCTCGACTCCACCAATTCCAACAAATCTTTCCCTTTGCGAGAAATATCCAGTCGCGACATCTCGACCACCGATTTATGCTCCTTCGACTACGGCGAAGGTTCGAGCACTCAGTCCACGAGGACTAGCAGGATCCCGGATGAGTCCTCGCCCCCGGCCTTTACACTTCCTCCTCCCATGTTGAGCCCAATGGAGCCATCCCCCCCTCTGACCCTCCCTGAACAACTTCTGCCTTCCGCGATATCTCCAAGGTATTCCAATCCACCTAGCCTCATCTCTCCGATTTCCCCTGGTTTAGCTCTGTCATATAATCGCAAGCCTTTGACCGTACAGTCAGCGACCCCAGTTGTTGCCCTCACGTTTGAAGTCTGGCGAAGCCAAGCTCGAGAGCGGAAACCCGGTTCCTCCTTCCTTGGGCATCGTTTCGGCAAGAAACGCGCCTCACCTCCAAGAGCGGATGAAGGGAGGAGCATCTTACATGGATCAATCATTCGAATACCCGAACTGCTTTCTTACCTGGATACTTCTTCACTATCCGTGCTTGCGAGGACTTGCAAAAGGATGCAGTACGAAGTGGAGAAGAAGCGTTATCATTGCGTCCACTTGCTCGGCGATACGCTTGTCAAGCCTTTTGAGTTGGCCATGTCCAAAGATCCAAGACGAGCCCACTTCGTCGTTCAATACAGCGGATCTCTTTGGAAAGGCGAATGGCTTCATGACGCTATTAACATGAAACACCTTGTAATCTCGCGCTACAACAACACGACTGGTTTCTTTTCTACGGGACCCTTTCCGTTTCATCTGGAGACCTTCGAGCTACGCGACAGTGCTCCGAATTTTTATAAGGGGCAAGAGATTGCCAACCACATCCGGCGCTTCCTCGAAACGCAGAGGTCGTTACGTTCCATCTACATCGAGGATAACACCAACTATCATATATTCTTGGAACAATTCAAGCCACTATCGGTCAACGCTTGTCCTCGTGTGGTCGCCTTTGGAGGAAACATATTCGCTGCAGAGGTGTTCTTTCCTAGCCGGAAAATCCTATATTTCCAATGGGACCAACTTGCCGATGCCATCCCGTTTGCTGGCGGCTACCAATTCGTTTTCGAAGAATTTCTTTCTCGTATCGCGAAGCCGCTGAGTAAAATCCGGGCCCTCTCCGTGTCTCTTAGCGACAAACCTGACCTATGCTTACCACCGAGCGTACACGCTTTTGGATCTTTCTTCCCGTCCCTTCGTTTTCTGGAGATAAAAAACCTCTCCGATCAGGTTGGTGAACTTTCGCCTCTATCTCAACGGACACTTCTAACGATCTCGTTAGGATTTGAATGATATGCAGGTCCTCCGGAATTTGCATGCACTCTATATCTCTTCCGAGGATTTTGAAGGTCAACAACGACAGATCATCGGTTTATTCTCGATTTGCCCTGCGCTTCACCGGGTGGACTATTCTCAGATGGACTTGTCCAGCTCCCGGCGCCGGTATTATAGATGGTCGCGCGGTTCTGGGTCACCTAACGAAGTCTCGCGCCGGATGGTCGAGTCTGGGCGAACGGAATTCCTCGGCGAGGCTAACAGGGGAATTTCCCTCAATTTTAGTAGCAGCCCGTAAGAATGTAGCCACTAGGAACAATTTGGATACAGTGTTATGTCCTCAATGGTTGAGAATGATCATCGATCACCTCTGGTAAGGTTTCGATTCGCAGAGGGATTCTACACACCGACCTTGTTCAGATAACGTTCCCCACCCCTAGAGATTCTAATCCAGGTGTATTGGTTCTTGCGGATCCTTTCTGCCGGCCACTTTTCATAACGCGTCGATGGTGTGAGTGTGCACAGTTGTGAGGCAGAATAATCGAAATCGAATTGCCCGGAGGCAATTAGAAGGTTGACTTGGACAGACTTGGATTCGGACTCATCGTGTTCGGAGTCACAACGGCTCACAACCTTGCAGTACTTAAGCTGAACTCGAACTGTCTTCTCTTTCCTCCTAGTTGTTGCCTTGCTCCGTCTCAAGATGTCTAATCCCCGATGGATCCATACCGAACCTTCTGATTCGCTGCCTCAATGCCTCGTTTATCCAGCGCGTTCAAGACACACAGCAACAGTTATCTTTCTGCATGTAAGGTTCAACTTGCTTTAAGAGTTAGGGACATATTGAATAACGTCGAGAGCAGGGGCTGGGAGACTCTGCAAGAGAGTTGGGTCCAGAGTTGAAGCTTCTTCATCAACATCCCGACCTTTTGCATGTAAAATTTGTTTTTCCAACGGCGTAAGATTTTTAAAATCCCTTTGAACGCTTCATCTGATATAAATTCGAGGCCTACCATGCCAATTACGGCGATGGAAGGGAACAAAATGCCGTCGTGGTAAGCCTGACATCCTCATTGAAATTTCTTGAATACTGACGCCGGATAGGTATGATTGCTATGCCTTTGACCACGCAAATCGAACAGAGGATGAAATTGGCCTTTATCAAGCAGCCAGCTGGATTCACGACCTCATAAATGAAGAGGAACGAGATCACGGAATACCTTCAAATCGAGTCATCATAGGCGGGCTCAGCCAGGGCGGTTCCGTATCCATGTTGACGGCACTTACGACGAAGAAGCCCCTTGCTGGCGTATATCTTCTGAGCTCATACGTTCCTTTAAGGAAAAAAACTGCAGAGGTCAGGTTTGGCACTTCCTGGATACGGTTAAAACTCACACCTCTTCGCAGATCGTAACTGAATTTGGGAAGCAAGCACCCATCTTCTGGGGTCATGGGATGGAGGACCGTCAGGTTGATTTCTCAGTCTGGAAGGAGCTGGCAGAAGTCTTGGCTGGGCAGCTTGAGATACCTTTTATCAGCCCCGATCCCTCAGTTAAAATGAAGCGCGATGAGCTGGAGGAAAACGGAATTGCTGGGCTGCGCTTCTACTCCTATGAGGACTTGCCACATTGGTTCAACCAAAAGGAATTGGAGGATCTGGCGATATGGATTTCTGTTCTGGTAGAGGACAAATGAGTGTATCATATGTATATCTGAGATGACGGTCAACCTGACACGATCACCCTTGTTTTCCTTGTGGAGGATAAACTGAGAACCTATCTATTTACACAAAATTCCACGCCCTTCGAACAATTCAGGCAACCACACATATGAACTTCAAGCTTGCTCAGGAATCAGAATAGAAATCCATTTCGCTACGTCCTGCAATTCCTGTTCATTGAACCAATGCCCAAGGTCCTCATAGGTGTAGAAAAGGAGACCAGCCGTTTCATTTTCCCTTGACACCCGCTCGGAGACCCATACTGATTGCTCCGAGTCGATAAAGGGGATTCCAAGCTGGCCAGCCAACACTTTTGCTAGGCCTTTCCAGATCTTGAAATCGACCTGACGGTCTTCCGTTCCATGACCCCAAAATATCGGCATTGTCTTTGCGAATTCAGTTGCGATCTAAGGAAGAGAGATGAAATATTTTGGTGATGGAGTGAATTGTAAATACTCGCCTCCGTGATTTTCTTGCGAAGGGGCACGTAACTGCTGATAGAGAATAGTCCTGCTAGGGGCTTCTCGCTCGTGAGCGCCGCCAGCGTTGCTGTTGCGCCGCCCTGGCTGATCCCTCCGATGATTACTCGATTGGAGGGTATATTGTGCTCTAGTTCCTCCTTAGTGGTGAGATCTTGGATCCATTTAGCTGCTTTATAAAGACCAGCTTCGTCTTCCTTTCGACTGAGATGGTTGAAGGAGCAACAGTCAAACCTGCGATGGAATGAGTTCATTAATGAAAGGTGGCCACGACCGGCCGTCCCCTATCGCATCTGCAGAAAAAACACTGACCAGGATGGAATAACTCTCCCTCGCATTCCTGTTATCGGCATCATGGGGCTAGGACGTCGACGCTGTGAGATACGCAACAAGTCGATGTGATAGAATCGACCTACGCCGTCGGAAGAATAAATTTAACATGGGTGAGGGCAGGATGTTGGGTCAGATCCTCTAGCAAAGGACCTATATTTCGTGCGGAGTCTCCAAGACCCTGTCGTTGCTGGGTCATAAATCGGTTTTTTATATAAAGAACGAGCCTACATGGAGGAAAAACACTGTAGCAGTATGCTGCGGGGTGCGCGATGGATACACCACGCATTGAGGCAGTGGTATATTGGTAGAGGACTCTGAGTCCGACTCAGCATGCTTGTTCTCCGATGCCATCCTAAAAGTACTAATCAGTTTACTCTGGTAAGATCAGCACAAGATTGGCAGAAGCGCAAATATTGAACAACTGTGGCCCCCAACACAAGCACTCAGAAAATGTGTGTTATGTGGGCCAAGCTAATCGTGACTTACTGAGGAACACAACGGTGGAATATAAAGATAGGTTGGCAAACTCAGGCCAAGGCTTGGCCACAGAAGAGTGATCATTCTGTGGCAGGAACGTCACGAAACGTCACAGTCATGTGATGCCAGCATTCATTCCCGAAAACCCTGTCACGCGCGTTGGTTTCCTCCAAATCACAATTTGCTACCCGTCTTCGCGATGTCGAACGAAGATGAAGACCTCGCAAGGTCTATTATTTAAAAAACCGCAGATTATGGGCACTGACGACTTGCATCAGGGCGATAGCGTTGAGCCTTCAGGAAACGAAGCGAAAACCGGATTTGATCGACCTTGATAGCGATGACGACGAAGAGGCACAATTTCAAAAGGATTTGGAGCGTGCACTACAACAATCCAGTGTTGAAACATCGCAATCCCAGTCCCAGCTACAGCCGGCAATGGCTTCGTCTAGTAGTCAACCGGCCACTAATGTATTTCTTTCAGAGAGAGCCCAACTCGAAAAAGAGCGCAGGGAACGTCAGAAACGTCTCAGGCCTTCAACGTCACGTAAATCCTCCGAGGGTGAAGAATCGGACGACGAGGAGCCACCTGCCAAGAGGCACCAGGTTTCCACTTCCCGTTCATCACACTTGCGGTCTAACGTCTCGAGCAGCTCCAAAATTCTGGGCTCAACTTCCACGCCAACAATTGAACAAGTCTTCTGGAATGGAGAGCTTCGACAAACCGCCACCCAGCATGCTGAGCCGCGGAAAGATGGACAGCCGGTCTTTCGATTGACAGAAGTGCTGGGCAAGGTAAGCCTCCCTTACTCTAGTGCCGAATGTCCAACTAGATTTTATTTAATATAGCGGTCTGAAGTGGCCTTCGCCATTATGTCCTCGTATTCGCTTGATTTCCCGTGGATTTACGAGTTTTTCGACCGTAATATTCCCGTCATCATGGTCGCTCAACCTGATCCCTCGGGGGAGGCCACGATCAAAAACGTGCTCCCCAATTGGATCAGGACCACACCCTTTCTGCGTGACGGACGTGGATGTCAACACATGAAGGTACGAGGGGCTTCCATTTATAGATCGAAATATACTAACTGACCCTTAGTTCATGCTGGTGAATAATTCCCGCAACCTCCCCTCCCACAATTGTGCCTTATCGTCTTTGCCATAGCTATTTTACAAGACTGGCCGACTGCGAGTCGTCATCTCCACGGCCAATTTGATAGCATACGACTGGCGGGACATGGAAAATGTATTATCCTTATCACTGTACTCCGCTTTGACACTGATCACCGCGCAGTCCGTCTGGCTGCAAGATATCCCGCTGCGATCAAAACCGATTGACGACCGCAAAGTGACTGATGATTTCCCCGCGATCTTACAACGCACTCTCCATTTCGTGAACGTCAAGCCAGCGCTTGTTGCAATGATAAGCGACAATGTTGCTACGTTCTCCTTGTGGTTGAAAATTCGCTAATAATAGCCATTATTTTAGCATCCCGACCTTCCCCTGAAATCCATTGACGAGTTGCGTCAAAAGTGGGACTGGTCCAACGTCAAGGTGCAGCTGGTGGCTTCGTTTGCGGGGAAGCATCAGACCTGGCCCCGTGTGATCGAGTACGTGAGGCACCAACGCCGATTTTTGTTGCTGATCCGACAATCCTAAATTTAAAGGACGGGACACCCGAGGCTTATGGCAGCTGTACGCAAACTTGGCTTGCGCACGGGAAAATCCAAACAGAGCAAAGACCTCGTGCTCGAATGTCAGGTTAGCACTTAGCTCGTAGATTTCTCGGCATTCAATTTGTAACAAGGTTTAGGGATCGAGCCTCGGCATCTACACCACCCAGTGGATGAATGAATTTCATTGGTCCGCTAGGGGAGAAAGCGCCGAGGATTGGTTAGATTCCACGAAAAAATCGCGAGAAAAGCTTCCGTACCCTTCTGTTAGGGTGATATACCCGACCAAAGCGACCGTCCAACAAAGTGCTCTAGGCGAACAGGTCTGGATTCCTATTCTATAATTGGATCTCTGACGTTAATGTCACGCTAGGGAGGAGGCACTATATTTTGTCGTCGAAGACAATGGGCTGCCAAGAATTTCCCCAGAAGTCATTTTCATGATTCCAGGAGCAAGGCTGGACCGGTCCTCATGCATTCGAAGGTATCTTGATAATTTCTTTTTCGACAGCTTAATTAACTATCCGAGGAAGATGATTATCGCGATGCTTCAAGAAAATGCACTCGCCGGAAAACGGAAACAAGGGCAAGGAACTGATACCGAGGATGAAACAGATGACGACATTGAGGTAATTGAGCCTGCGCAAGGTTGGGCCTATGTTGGGTCCCATAATTTTACACCCTCGGCATGGGGCACGTTGTCAGGCTCGGCCTTCAATCCGACTTTGAACGTGAGTTTCTGCGGCGATCGCATATTTTCTTAACGAATTTCTGACTCGTGTTGTAGATCTCGAATTATGAAATTGGGGTCGTCTTTCCGTTGAAGGATAGCGATGAAGCTAATCGCGTTGCTTGTTTCGAAAGGCCTCCCAGAAAGTATGCAGTAAAGGACGAGCCGTGGGTACGTTGTGTCTCGGCCAGCCTGTATGCCATAATCCTAAGGATATTTTTATCACCAGATACAGGAAGAATCGATTCATCATCAACCGGAATAGATACATACACGCTAACTCCCATCTACTTGGCAATCATTTTATTCTAAACTCGGTGTAACTGGCGTCTATTTAAAATCTTTCCAAATTGATTTTTGCGCTGCCACAGATTCAATGCACCCAAATTGTTTTATTCGATAGCTCAATCATTAATCAACACTGGAGCTGATCATGTAACTGTTCTGTTCCTCTGAAACACCTGTCGCTGTTTCAAGTGAAATTGAATCTAACTCTGTGATGATCCAATGATGCCCGCCTTTCATGATTCATCCATCTCTGATTCTAAGTAAAGAGATGATTTTTTCCTCTGGCTCCGCACTATTGGCGCACATAAACATGGTAGGAATTAATGCTACAGTGGTATTCGAACGTGAAATGAGGAAGATACAGGTGAGCGTCCATTATATGGTAACGATGGTAAAATATGCAGTGAATAAATAACGGTAATTAAACAAGAATAGGTTGAAGATACTTCCAGATATCCTAGGGGAGATCTGGACAAGATGGAGAGCAGAACTCGAATCACCTCGAAGAGCTGAAAATCCTATCAATTTCGGATTTGTACGCCTCCTCTACGGCTTTTCGACGGATATTACCCTTGGTCGTTGTTCTGGGGAGGGCCTGTCGCGGAACGATAACGATCATATCAGGAGAGGTTATGCGCTCGTGTAGATAGCGTCTCGAATGGAAATGGCGCGTTTTCCGAATGATCTCTCTTTTGAGCTTGTTGTGGTCCATGTCGATGGCGGGCTCAATGAACATAACAGGGGAAGGTCGTCCGCTGCCCACCACGATGCACTCCGCGACCAAAGCGCTGCACATGGCACGCGTGTTGTCTTCGATGGACTTGGTGTCGCATCGCAAGCTCGTTTCTGACTTGATCCAATCGTCATCGCGTCCACGCGAAACGTACCACCCCGAAAGGATTTGTTGGAATAGATCTCCCGTGTGGAAGTGGCCGTCTGCTTGTCGCAGACTGGCATCTGGACAGTCTGGTGAATCGGAGAGAATGACGAGTTCGTACAGAATAGCGGTGGATGTGTGGACCCCTTCCTGTGCTTCCGATTCAATAGGAACGAAGCGGTAAGAGGTGCCTGGGAGGGGTTGGATCAAGGCTTTGTTCTTTTCGTTTTCACCGGATAGGAGCATCCCACCGATTTCCGTGCTTCCAAACAGGTTCTGGAAAACAAAAATTAAGGAAACGAAAGTATGAAAATAATCTGCGGAAAACGTACGCGGAGTCTTATCCCGCTCTTCAACGCCCATTGTTCATCCTCGTATGTGATGGGCATCCCCGAATACAGAACATCGTCCAGGTTCTTCAGCATCGAAAGGAACTTCGGGTCTTCACGTGCGTTCTTGAATTGCTTCATCAAGTACGCGCCGAATTGGTTAAGACGATTGAGTCCGCAACGGACAATCATGTCTATGAGCTCCTCGGATGGGAAGGCGATAACCGTCGGTTGGATTACGCAAGAACCATGCTGTAGAGTACCGATGAACACTGGGGGTAAAGCGATTAGAATTCATGTTGCCGCTATCGAACGATGAGAGAACCCACTGAATGTCTGTGCAATATGGCACATGCTTCCCCTGTTAAATATGGTTCAGCCAGAAGTCCTTCGTAGACATATCCGGCAAATAAGCGTTGAAAATACTCACATGCATACTGTAACATCCTGGCGGCCAGGGTTCTGGGGCATACTGATATGGTGAGATTTTACCACCACGGAGTCCAACCAGCGATAGCTCATTGGCACAAGCTTCGGGCTGCCAGATGTCGAGCCGCTAGTGTGAAAGTAGAAGGCAATATCATCTTCGTGAATGTCCCAAACGCTTGGGAGAGATTCTTGGACGCATTCTATTCGTTCTGATTGGAACGCGCGGTATGAGGGAACTGGACAATCGTTCAGTATCGACTCGAAGGAGGGATCGTAGATCATGGCATGGGCGTTGGCTCTGCGGAGAAGCTCATAAACGACAATAGGGTTGGGAAGTCGTAGGCTGAAGAGCTGGGGGATATATCCAGCGCGCGACAAACCGTAGATGTGCAGTACATCGGGATAGGTGAAGCCGCTCAACCTTGAAAAAAATTAGTACATTGGAAAGGATCAAATTGGAAATGGCGTACCACATCCCAATAACTGAGCCTCTCGGTATCCGTTCATGTTTGAACACACTCGTCCAGTGTCGAGCAAATAATTCGACATCGCGATGGAA
The DNA here is from genome assembly GCA_000827355.1 of Hebeloma cylindrosporum. Classification (NCBI taxonomy): domain Eukaryota; kingdom Fungi; phylum Basidiomycota; class Agaricomycetes; order Agaricales; family Hymenogastraceae; genus Hebeloma; species Hebeloma cylindrosporum. The sequence goes on along the minus strand of KN831794.1, from coordinate 78,332 downwards.
TTGTTGGTATGTTATTGAGCGCCATGCCTCGACGCGCCCAGTAGAATCTACGGTGGTGTTCGGAAGAGGGTTTCGGACGCGTATTGTTGCGAGCTTGATTCGAGAACAGTGAGATGAGAGCTGACCATGGATAAGGTGGAAAGGATTCTTGGTATCAGTGAGGAGGAATACGGCGTTTCTCGACCCACCTTTAAATAGTGAAGGGTACACCGCTCTCTGGATTGGAGGCCGAGTCAGATTGTAGTTGCAACGAGTGGAGGTAGATCTTAACAACTGGTAATCTTGTCAGATATTGGCGGACCTGCCTGAATAGCCTCTCGCAAAGGTATCATGCTGAAACATGCCCATGAGGAAATGTAAGGCACACTCCGTGGATCAATTATGGGTATGCGGAACCATCTTGACTCGATCCGAAAATCGGGATGAGCGCAAACACTACAAGTCGATGAGGCATGTGAGTCATCATTTCCAGAAACATACGCAGTAACCTTTTTTAAGAGCTACTAGCGTGGTCACTAGAATTCTGTGAGAAGCGAGACGCCCACCTAAGCCGTATGAGGTTCTATATGGAATTCGAACTTGCGCAAACCACCAGGTGAACAACAGCCATTGCACTTGAAGGCGAATGACAGAAACAAAGTAAAAATTCCTTCATCTGTGATGAAAGTAAAGTTCACAGCCTTCGCCATCAAACTTACCCAATTAGGCACACAGATATCGAAAACAAAATATCGTTTACCGCGTGTGATCCGGAAAGTCCGGCTATTGCATTTTTATTCACCACTCAGAAGGCGGTACGTATCACTGAAATTCGAACTTCAACGCCGGGGGCAGGAACGTTAGCGGAATTTTCAGTGAAGGTGAGATTTTTATCCTGAGCTTTCGTGGAGGTAGATTTCAACGTCCGTTTCAAGGTTTCCATCATTTGGGAGTCTTGGATCGTATTCCCCGTTTCAATCCAATCAACAATCGTGTTATTGTCTTTTGGAAAAAAATTGCATCATTACTCGACTCCCAAAATGGGCTCCGCACACTTGCTCCATCGGAACAGCGGGCGGCAAAAGTTCACATCCGACAAATCTCTGGTGAGCGGAATTCAACTTATTGCCATATCTTATGACGGAAAACTCTTGATTCTCCTTATTCCGTGGGCGGTAGACAAGGAATGTAGTGCAAGGGCCTCTGCGCACCCAGAACTCGTTTTGGCCAAGGATTCAATAACAACTAAAATGCTATGCCTTCGTTGACAAGCCAGAATTAAAAGTTGGAGTATCCTCATAGATATGTATCTCTCGGCAAGGAGATCAAATGCAGCTAGTCCGAAGATATGTTGAAATTCTGACTCGAGCATACATATTTCGAAGGTCCCGCAGCTCAAGCGTGCTTTTGCGGTACCGATCCCATTCCCAAATCGTTGTGGGTTTGTCATCGTTGTTGGAAATTTCGTGATTCCTTTTGTGGAGGAGGGATTGCAAAGCCCGTCAACATCGAATGGAATCAAGAGGGGGTCGATATTGGTGATAAAGTCCTACACACACGGAGGCGTCGGCCAGGGGCTTGTAGATATCACCGGTGGTTTGCCCCCGGGCCTTATGCATCCTCTTGTGCATCGATGCAGCCTAGTACCTCCTGTGCGCCTCCGAGTACTATGCATTGGATTTTAATTTCTTCCAGAATGGAGCCGCTGCGTTCAGAGGCACGTTTCTTCAGAGCCCGTCGTTGTTCTCTGTAGTGAGGTGAACAGCCTGGCGCATGGCCATCGATTCATCAGGGTGAGGTTTGTCAGATTTCGAGGTGGACGGACAATTGCCTTTATTGGGTGTTGTGACCAAAAATGGATGTTTGTTCGCAGATTTCAAGTTCAAGTTGGGCCAGCGTTTGTCACACAACACCCTTGGGCCTTTCCTTTAGGACTCTCGGAGGTCCAACAACCTCGACCTTTGGCAGTTTCTGCCTTCCCAAAGCTTCCCAAACTTAAAGGGGGCTAACAACCCGGAGTATAGGACACTATCAGCACTTTGCATTCAGCTGGCGCAATTTCTAGAACACTCAATCGATTGATCGGTCGAAATGCCTCTTGAAATTTCCAACGGTCCTGGCGGTCGAAGACTGAGTCGGGGGTAATGGTGGAATACGAGTCGCTAGAAAAATACCCTCCTTCTCATCTCACCTCACAACCTCGCGAGACGAGCCTGATACTTTTTTTCTTTAAATTGCTCTGGAAGCCCACCTTTCTATCACTCGTCCATATTTACGTTATTCCATGAATGCTGGCATTCTCATCCCCGACAACCAGCAAGGCTCTACAGCTCCAGACGGAGGTGGTTTTCTTAGACTGGGTCCTGGAGGGGAAATACAGATCGAAGGGAGCAGCGAGGCTGAACCCTATGTCATTCCCGATGGCGATGGTCCATTCGCGACTATCTCGGTGTTTTCTGTGACGACGCTACCTGCCACGGAACTCTCCCCGAGCATGGCGACTTCTGCTCCCAGTATGGCGACTTCTGTTCAGATCAGCTCAAGCCAAGGGACAATTTTTTTGTCGACCTCCACAAGTGCTTCTACTTTGGTCGAAACATCGACGACCACAGCTCTATCTTCCTCGGAATCCAGACAACAGCCCTCCAGGACTTCCAGCTCTGCCTCTGCTTCGGCATCGCCGACCACTTCTTCGTCCGCCAACAAGAGCATTCTACGCACTTCAGTTTCCCTTATAACCTCCACAATTGTTTCTTCTTCCAGAGTCTCGTCAACGATTTCGAGCTCCCTTACTTCATCCGTCACATCATCGTCCTATACATCTATCCAAAGCATCGTTATTACCTCCTCCTCCTTTTTTCCCAGCTCATCCTCTTTCTCTGCCTCTTCTGCAATTTTTACTGCGAGCTCTACCAATTCATCGACGCTGTTGTCCGGTACATCAAGCAAGCCGGCACCTTCTGAGACATTCTTCGCTCCTCCTATCAAGACCAATGCGTCCGCCCTTACCGTGCACGACCCGCCATTTTATGTGGGGATCGTCCTTGGAACGATTGCTGGAATCGCCTTGCTTGCTGCTCTAGTTGCCTGGTTGATACGTTACAAGGCCAAGAGAAGGCGAGCTGCACGAACCGTCGTTCCATGGGCTAGGTCATACGACCCAGATAATGGAGGACTCGAGGCTGGACATGGCGATGTCGATCGTTTAGCGCTCGGAGCGATGCATCTTGGCAGTCGGGAAGATCTCGCTCACGTTCAAGCTTGGTCTCCGCGAGGGGATCGTGACGTTGGTGAACCAAGGCGATCGGAGAGTTACCTGAACGGATCCATGTACAGCTTGCACAATCACTCCATCCCTGGGCATACTCTTTTCTCAGACGAGTCGTTGGGGGCGCTTTCTGCATTCGAAGGCAACAATACCCCGGGACTTCGCCCGAATCGCACCCATCGCCAGCTTCCTTCGCACCTCATAGACGAAAGCTTTACCGCTCGCGCAAGAAGGGAGGACGAGGCTCTCAGATACGCTCAATATTACGGACGGCCGATGCCCGAGAGAACCGTTAATGGTCGCGGTTTCGGTGGCTCCCCGCAAGGCCTGGGTAAAGGGAATATATTGGGTTCTCACTGGAACCAGGAGTCGCCAACTCGTTCTGTGGTCGAGCGTCTACGAAACCGCGGTAAATTAAGCGAACCGCCTTTGGAAGACATCGGACCGTTACCAACCCCAGGTGCTCCTCATAGGGAAGGGAAAGACGAAGTTGAACCGTGGGCTTCGACTTTCAAGATGAACCTCGTCAACGCTTTCAACTCAGTGGCGGCGAATCTTTCTCGTGCACCTCATACGCAGCTTGAAGACGATAAATTGACGGCCCTTCCGAGGCGCGCTACCCGTAAATCTGTCAGGAATGCCTTTTACGACGAGAAAACGGACGATGGCAAGGGTCTTTTCCGTTGCGGCTCGACTTCTACTATTCAGTCAAAACCCTGGACTCTGGAAGAGAATCCGGACGGCCCTGGTGTAGTGCACTTACACATTCCTGGGAACGAAGTTCCTCGTCGCCCGTCGATGCCTCCTCCAAATCTCTCGTTCGGAGACGGTGAGAGCATCTATGATGACCATGGCTCGGATTTCCATCGAATGCCAAGCGGAGAGTCGCAAATACCACTGATCGCCTCTTCCAAACCTCCACCCGCTTTCATTCGACCCGAGGCTCATTTTTTCAGAGGCTTACACAAGAATGTCAACGAAACTCCGGCGTCACGGGAGAATAGCATGCACTCTACCTTTCCTAGCCGAAGGCGAAACCCTGTTCATAAGCGACCTCGCACTCCCGCCATAAACCGGTTTTCTTCCCTGTCCACTTTACACCAACGCAGGGAAGGCATTGACTCCGTCGTCATTGAACCTGATACGATTTCGAAGCTTCCCTCGACAGAGTCCAATCCTGGATCCGAGTACTCAAGTACAACTTTGGACGCCGCCGTCGTTCAGGCACTGAAGGGCAGACATACAGGACGCACTTAAGGGGACTGTCGGCGCCACCCAGGAGTAGCCATTGGTTCTGTTCGTCTCTTTTCTTTGACTACTTTACATACATAGATCCGTATAAGTTACGCCAGCTTTAAAATTAGTACTCCATTTGATCTCTTCGAAATTTTCTCTTCAACTTTTTGGAACTACACGTGTTCGATGTTGTTAAAGCTCTAATGCCTTTCCAACCATCGATACAACACAGTTACTCCCACAACCAGTGTTTGAGGTTATTCCCATAGAGTCCCCTTGCTTAGGCCAACATATTTTCCCTTCCATTGCAAGCATATCTATGGTCCATCTTCCACAAGCCACTTTCAACTTTCTCCTGTAATTTGACCATATAAATTTGTAGAAAAGAATTTTCTTGCGAATCATTATCACATTTTCTCCTGTAAAGTTATCCTAGGGCCGGCGCCACACTAAATCTCCCTCTCATTGCATCTTCAGCCTGAGCAGGGATGCCTTTGTTGCGCCATATAACATTTCCATCAAGCCCCGGTAGTCTCCGTCCCGGTTGGCCCTTGTCTGCGTAACAGTCAGTGTTGGGAATAGGGAAACGGGGACGATAAAACATGCATCGTTGAGAGCCCAATGGTATGACTTTTTGTCCGAAGCCGAGATACAGAGAGGCGGGAGTCCATTTTTCAGTAAGGGTATCGATGCTAAGATCCTGGACAAACGTCCATTACCATCCTAGGCATTCGGAGAAAGGCAATTAGTGGAGGGTGATAAACACGGACGAAAAGCTTGCCTCAAAGGGATGAATGGTGATGAAAACATGGCTGATCCATGCGGCAGAGGCGAAGGGGTCCACATCGGGTTGTTGAACAAGGTCCTGAAAGTTCGTCAGTAGATTTGTAGTGATGACGGTGCTTCCATACTAACATTGAAACGTTTGCAAAATGTAGCGAGTTCTGCTTCGACTTCATCTGAAGGACAAAATTGTATCTTCATGCCGTACTCCCGAAGAGTCGCTGTGACGTTGACGCAGGAGACTTGTCGAGTTATTCCTACGTTAACATAGGACAGTCGACGTCCAGAACCCATGTCAGTGTACAAAATTCGGCTCGTCTGCATGAGCGTTGCGTGCAGTCGGCACACTGCCTCTACGGTGAGATTCGGAGGGTCAGACTTGAGGAAAGTAAATATTTCATTCAAAGCCTACATGTACAGATAATCAGCAAGGCTCAAGGAGGTGAAAATAGCAATTACCTTATGTGTATCTTGAAGGATCGATAGCGCATCGGCACGGTTTCGCACCGCACCGCCTATGGGGTCGACGGGCTCCGTTTCACTGAAGAAACCGACTTTGACCAGTTTAGCTGTAGCCTGCGATATTATAAGTCAGGGATGACATCACCCGATGTGGAATGAACGAGAAACTAACAGGTGAATCGAATTCAAGGGTTCCTTCAATGACATTGGTCTCCAGACAGTGTAGGTTCAGGAAGTCCTCTTGAGACCCACGATCATTCTGCCATTGGTCCCGTATAACAACAATCTGAGCGCGTTGGAGCTTGCAGTAAGGAAACGTATGATCATTCTCTATCGTCGATCGCCAACGTTGGCTCCAGGAGAAGCCCAGCGATGGATTATTCTTGTAGCTGAGCACTGCAGATATTCATTAGCCACGAGGTTACGACAGTAATGGCGGCTTACGCTGCCGCTGTGCCTCGGCCAGAATAGAAGATCGAGATTGCGCAATCCAATGAGCGAGGTTTGGATCATTCAACATCGTTTGCAACTAGTAAACTTGAGCAATAACCTCCATGTTTATCGGGTGAACCAACCTCTTCGTATAAGCTCAAGGCAGTAACTTTGCTACCCAGCGTCATTCGCATGTCCGCCACTCTCAGCAAGAGGTAGGGTAAGCGGTGTTCCTCGAGAAGACATTCCCATAGTCTTGCGGATGCAGCGCAAGCCACAGCGTTGGAGGAGTCCACTGTTAGTGACGCCCTTAGTTGCGAGGACAGATCAGACCCCAAAGCCTCGAGTGGCAATTCCTACACAAAAAGTTAGATCTGGCTTTTGCCTGAGGCTGGGAACTGTACAGTGACAGAGAATTGCTCAAGTTGAGGGCGATCTACGTCGAGATAAGTGGTAAGATGAAGATTAGACATGGCTGCTTTTCGTTATGGTTCGTTTCAAGCTCCACAGCAGCATCGGCTGACCCAAGTACCAAATCAATCGGGCGGAAAAGTCGGTACTTTTTACTACCCATTGTTGAAAGATCGGTATATTGAAAAAATCTGTTTGTTGTTCGTTTTCTTGACGGTACAAACGGACCGTGGGGCAACAATAGCCGAGGAGGGGAACCGAAACAAAGGTAACTCTGCTGCAGGTTCGAATTTCCACCACAGATTCGGTTCTGCCACCAGCCTCGATGTTGGATTCCACTTCCTGAGCACCCCCGTAATGACCACCCCAATCTCCCAAGACGACCTCACGTCAACGGTCTGCGGCGCAGTCCAGTTGCTAACGCAACATCGTAAGGCAAGTTTTCTCCTTGATACAGCCCTAGCTTTAATCGACGCTGGACGGTGAGTAAGCTTGGGCTTTGAATAGCTGGTTTAAATAATGACGCGCTGTGTTAGATATGGGCAAGATGTGGAGAACTACCTCGAGGTATACCTCAGAACACCAGGTTTGGCGAAAGAGGACATAACGAAAGCTCTCCTTGCAAGGGGGAATGCGCGAAAAGAAGGGGGGGAGAGGTTACTTGAGAAAGCGCGTGAAGGTATTTCCGCTTTCCTCGCGCCCCTCTCAAATCCCGATGCTATGATCTGGGGTAGATTTTCAGGCCGTCTTGAAGCTGGACCCGTCAAATAAAGACCTCCAGCACCGTATTCGACGAAAAGTGGTGATTATTTCGTTTTGGAGATGGTTCAGCGTCTAATGAACAATAAACAGCAGATACATTTCTCCAACGAACCTGCCTCACAACGAGCTCCTCTAGAAGTTTGGGAGAGGATTGCGTCGCACATTCCCCGATATCATCTGCGCACATGGTTATTCATCTCTGCGTTCCATCGAGACATCGCTGTTCGCCACATTTTCCACACTGTCGACATTTACTTCGGTGATGACCAACAAGAAAATTTGAATAGAGGTTTGGACATCTTTGATCGTGCAAAAACCGATCCTGTGTTTGCGCGTCGAGTGAAGTCGTTGAGGCTACATTGGGCGTATGAGGAGGGCGACATGTTGGATCTTATGACCCGTAAGTCCCCCAGCGAATGAAGCCGATCTAGGTCTAACACTCCATGAAGGTATATTCAAGACGGCTCTGCCGGCATTCAAGGCTCTGCGCGACTTTGAATGGATTGGATACCCCGAGATGCGGGCGGACATGGTACAAGCTGTGCTTGCGAGCCACAAACATCTCCACGGATTAGGTCTCATGTGCGTCAAACCTTTTCACACCTTTTCCCCCCTCATTCGAGTTCCAATACCAGTGGTTGGCATTTTGACGCTGTCGGGGTTTCTGCATTCCGAAACCTACGCAAGTTTACATTACGCGCTGAGGACGACGACGGGTTCGCCGACATGGGGGAAGTGAGGACAGTTCTTGACCAAAACGAACATACCCTGAGGCATCTGATTCTTGGAGCCTATCTTGAACGACACCACTCATGGGACTCTGCCTTCCAGTCGGTGACCATAAAAAACCTCACCCACCTTGATCTCGTGGACACCAGTATATCTCACATAGTCCTAGCCCGTATTGCTCATGCGCATAACCTCCAAAGTCTTACTCTGCATGGAACGTTCGAGGAGCCCGCGTCTGCCTCTGTGGTGTTCGGAAGCGACCACGTTATCGAGGGGAAGCACACATTCCTTCCTCATCTTGAGGCCTTTCGTTTCGTGCTGTTCGGCCACGACGATGAACATGCTCTATACCACTCCGTCACCCAATTCCTCCGCCAAAGGAAGAGGCTCAGAAGGTTAGATCTGGGCAGCTGCCCATGGGAAATGGTTCTCAGCCTCCTTCCGCACCTCAGCGGCCTTCGCGTGTTAGGGGTCAATATCAAGAGCCTCAACCAAGCTGCCGTATCCGCACTGGCCGATGCCGTCCCAGAGCAGCTGCTCGCTCTCAATCTCTCAACCGCCGTTTCTGATAAATCAATCGTACGCAATCCCTTTTGACCGATTTTAGTCATAATAACACTGTTCCGCAGCACGAATTCTCAAGATCCTTCGGCAAATTCCCAGCTCTCTCCTTCCTCCACCTTCGCTGTTCCAACAAACGCCGCCCAAAGCCAAATTTGATGTCAGAGAAAGATTTCCAAGTGCAAACCGACATGTGGGTATCTAACGCACGGAGCGTTGCTATCGCCATTCCCTCTCTCGACTTCCTCGGATGGCACGGCGAGTATTACGTCGTGGTCAGAAGCGACCATGCTACAAACGGCTACGGCGGTGGGAGCGTGGAGCTCAAGGAACTGCCGACGAGACGTCGGCTCGACTGCGGAAAGGGTGTTGATCTGGGAGGCGAAGATGCCGCGTGGCTAGAGCGCAAAGATGTTCCCATGGATTATGAAATGCCGGGGCTTGACTGAAGGGTATTTTTTGTGGGGTTCCATGTATCCACATTCATTATGGTGCTAGTCAGCGACCCAGCGCACTTCTCCTTTCCTCCCTGTTACTCCAGGCATTTCCTGGAACGTCAGATTCTTTCTCTTCATCATGCTTTCGTCGTATCGCAATCATCTGTATAATTACTATTTCGCATTTGGCATTTTCAATGCACTGCCAGCCGTTGGAGTGTCATCAAGCGACACTCCAATTCCTATGCATTACCGATCTGATAAGGAGTGTTTGCGGATGTTTGGCAACAGCCTCGACGAGCAGCGTAGTTACATGCGTTTGTACATACGACACATATACACAACACGCGGTCGTCGTGCCCCATCGTCAAGTCAGCCCTATCCATCTGGTGATGAGAGTGGCTTGAACCACACGCAAGGCATCAGGTCTACAGGAAACATCGGAATCAGGTCTACAGGAAACATCGGAATCAGGCAACAGACAACACGGAAACACATACATACTAGGCAACACTGGCAGACCGGACTACCAAAGAACCAAGGCAACGAAACCACCTTGGGCAATTCGCCAGGAAACTATCCACAGCATCCACCACAATCTCTCAGGCTTCCAGCCTCACACCACTACCCTCATCATCGGCTTCCACAGCCTCCAGTTTCATTGCCATCACTCGTCCCTCTTCAAGTCTATCGGGCTTCGACCTAGTGTTACCAAGCCAGCCCAATACACCATTCGAGGCTACACCTTCCGGCTCCCCAATTATCCCATCATCCAAAGCACCGATCCCACCAGAAATAACGCCGGAAGAGAACGGGATGTCGAGTGAACAAGTCGCACCATTCCACGGCGACAAGGACGACGAGAACCCAGAGGATTTCCTCCGGTCGTTCTTCAGACGCATGGGGATGAGTACCGACGACATCAAGAAACAACAGTTTCCCAACTTTCTCCAAGCGGACAGTGTAGCGGACGAATGGTACGAGGACCTTTCCGCTGCCGACAGGGCCAGCTGGGCCACCATCGAGAGCGCGTTTCGCAAGAGGTGGCCGAGGAAGCAACAGGTGAAGAAGACGAAGGAGGAGTACGAGGAGGAGATAGCGGGCTTGTTGCTCAACATAGAGGATTTGGGAAAGAAGGAGAAGGTTGCGGGGAGGGACGTGTACTCGCACATCGCGTGGGCAGATAAAATGGCGACGATCGTTAGGGGCGCAAAGCTGGAGGACACCACAACGTATATCGGGCAGGTCAGGAAGAAGCTCCCAAAGTTGCTGAGGGAGAAGATAGGTGCGGGACACGAGGACTGGACGTCATTCTTGAAGGCGGTACGGGACGTCGACACCGACCACATACGGGAAGGGGTCGCCATCTGGCGAGAGGAACAAGCGGACCAGGCAGCAATCAAACGACGCATAGTCCAGCTGGAGAAACTCACGACGGCTTCGCCAACGGCACCACTTCGACAACAGTTCTCCATGTTCGACATCGGAGGACGACCGCCGAGCCCTACACCTGCGCCACGACGAGCCCCAGCAAGCTCTAGCAACCAGTTTTCCATGAACCGGAACATTCGCGACGCTCCTCTTCCTGTCGCACAGCCACGCCCAGCACCCACTCTCGCACCCAGACCACCACCCACACAGGCCGAGAGGACGGCCTTAATAGCCCAGCTACAGAAATACCCCCACCACCCTGACACCGATGCAGGGCGTCAAGCACACCAAGCGCAGCAAGCCGATTGGGCCAAAACCTACGGACTGGGCACTCGGGTCTCAGAGTCTACGCCGTACCCCCTACGACCTGGAACGGCGCCAGTCAACTCTGGCGAATGTTTCACCTGCGGGTACACGGGCCATTTAGGACGACGAGATGGCAGCACCTGCTCAGGCCGTCGCGCGCTGCACCCGAATGAACAAGCGTGGCGAGTCATTTGCACGCGGGTCTTGAAGGAAGTACGAAGGGTCGTCAATATGCAACTAGTGGCGGTCGACGACTATGGTACAGCTTGGGAGGATATCCAGGGAAACGAGGAAGGGCCGTCGTCATAAACACCGACACGGCGGCCCAGGAAAATGGTGAACTGGAGGAATGGGAGGTCGAGTTCGAACGCGAAGAATCTCCAAGCAGTACCTGTATAGACGTAAACCCGGCTGAACATGAATCAATCATCATTGACCTGTACGCTGTGGATATAAAGTCAGACGAGGACCGAACCATACGAACAACAGAGCCGTTCATCCACCAAATCCGACTTCATGGCCCTCAAGGAGAAGTGGTTCGGGTGTGGGCATTATTTGATGACGGCGCGATGAGGGAAGCGATGTCAACGAACGTGTTCCAACGGGTGAAACACAGGCTGGGTCTGACGTTACCCTCGTCAATCTTTCTCCGGATGGCAGATGGTTCAATTGTCAAGTCGTTAGGGACGTGGGAGGGCGAGATCGAGGTGGAAGGTGTCCGTGTGTACGGATCATTCGAAATATTCGACAGTCGTGGAAGCTGGGACTTCCTCCTCGGCAAAAGGTTGTTGGGGGCATTCAAGGCAGTACATGATTATGGGACAGACGAGGTAACGGTGCAAGGTAAAGGAGGACTAACAGTGTTAAAAAATCAGGTTCACATAGTCAAGAAACGGGACGAGCTGACAATAACCCACCCAACACCAGTGTGCGTTGTAACGGAGAACAGCGACGAAGCGGAAGACGATGGGCCATTGGCAGACGTCAACACGGATGCTCTCAAAGGTGGTGATACTAACCTCTTCACGCGTATGACAGAACCTCACAAACCAGAACGTGTCAAAGAAATTCTGAGGCTAGTCACGATCGGAACTGACCTCAGGGAAGACCAGAGTACCAAGGTCCGTGAACTAATTGCCTCGTTTGCTGATATATTCGCCCTTTCAGTCCACGAAGTCCATCAAGTCAAGGACATTGTTCACCGGCTGGATATCCAACCGGATGCGGTATTCTCAACAAAAGTACATCAAAAACCGCTCACACCCCCACAGAGACAATACCTCTATACAAGCATAGACACAATGCTCGAAGCCGGTATCATTGATGCATGCAAACCAGAAGAAGTTAAGTGTGTTTCTGCCACGACACTCGCTCAAAAGGCACACCAGGGCAAGGGCCTCTTACTCGCAGAACTCCAACACCGGGTCAACGATGAGTGTATAACTCACGGATTCGAGCCCAAGTTCGACCTACCCCAAAGGACAGCCGCCACGCCAGACGAGAGAGACAACATAGAAGCACCGAAGTGGCGTATCTGCCAGAACTTCGCCCAAGTTAACAAGGTCACCAAGGTCGCACCAATGCCACAAGGGGATATACGATCAAAACAGCAGAGACTCAGTGGACACAGGTGGGTCTCCGGGTTCGATTTTGCATCCGGATTCTACGCAATTGAGGTGGCCCCAGAATCAAGACCATACACGGCATTCTACGTCGAAGGACGCGGGTATTTCTGGTACAAACGCATGCCCTTCGGGCTAACAGGTGCCCCATCAATGTTCACAAGTCTAACAGGCAAACACATGCACGGTTTGTTGGCTGACGAAACGATGGAGTTATTTGTCGATGATGGGGGTACTGCGGCTGACACCTTCGATGAGATGATGGACAAACTCACACGTATATTCACTCGTGTTCGTGAACGCGACCTATCTCTTTCAGCAAGTAAGTCTGAGTTCTTCATGACTGAAATGGTATTCGCTGGCGCAACTGTAGGACCAAAGGGCATACAACCAGACCTCAAGAAGCTCACCGCAATCGTGAACTGGAAGATTCCGGAAAATGCGGCCGCACTTGCAGGGTTTCTGGGTCTGACCGGTTGGTTTAGGGATCTCATCCCAGCGTACGCCCGCAAGGAGAAACCGCTTCGCGACTTACTGCATGAGGTGGAGTTACCACAGAATTACATGAAAACGGTCTATCGACGGGTAATGGCTAACCATAAACTGGGCGATAGCTGGACACAGAACCACATCCAGACTTTCCTAGATCTCAAGGCCGCCATGACATCTGAACCAGTACTCCGAGGACCTCGATGGGATGGTACTCCGTTCATCCTCACTACCGATGGTTGCCAGGATGCGTTCAGGGCAGTACTATGCCAGAAATTCAATCATGTCCTACCAAGCGGGAAGGTTGTTCAACGGTTACACCCACTTGGATTCGCATCCAAGAGAACATCGAAAACCGAAGAGAAGTACAAGCCCTTTCTACTCGAGTTCGCAGCACTGAAGTTTGGCCTGGATAAGTTTTCAGATATCATTTGGGGCTTTCCCGTGGAGATCGAAACAGACTGCCAAGCATTACGTGACCACTTAATGAATGACAAGCTAAGTGCAACTCACGCCAGATGGCGGGACGGTATCTTGGCTCACCAAATCACAGATGTTCGCCATGTACCAGGGCGCTTGAACGTCGTCGCAGATGGGTTGAGCAGATCGAGTGAAGGAACAGCTAACGAAGAAGGAGACGGTAGCGAATGGACAGTCTCAGAAGACTGGGAGGCCTCCACAGGCTTAACACATGACATCTTCCACACAGAAAACGCGTGCACATCCGAGATGGCGGAATTGCGGGAACGTTTCAAAGGCGAACCCATCTTCGCAGAAGTTATCGATGCCCTCCTTGAACTCGACCAAGGGAAGAGCTTGCGACTCAGGAAGCGAGCCCGTCATAGGGCATCAGAGTACGCCATCATCGACGGAAAACTCTGGAGGGTTGCAGGTGGACACCAAACGCGAGCCCGACCGAGGGTCGAGTGCGTCACCAGGGAAGAAGCTATGCAGCTCGCTAGTGAGGAGCATCTCAAGAACGGCCACTGGCAACGCGACGCAATCAAGAAATCACTACTGGACCGCATTTGGAGCCCGGGACTAGATGCATCGATAGTCAAGGGCATCATCGACTGTGGTATTTGTAAAAACTTCGGCGGTACCCACTTACACTCTCTTTTAGATCCCATCACGCGACGACACCCATTCGAGCTCCTTGTCGGAGACTATCTGTCGCTGCCGGTTGGAAAGGGCGGCTACCACACAGTTGGGCTATACCTGGATACCTACTCTCAACACCCCTGGGCCTTCAAATACAAAACAGCAGGTAGCGCTAAGACTACGAAGGACAGCTTAGGCCGCATCTTCCAGGACTTCGCACCTCCAGAAACCCTCATGGTCGACGGGGGAAAGCACTTCAACAACAAAGAAGTTCGCGAGCTATGCGGACAGTGGGGCACCAATGTTCACGTTGTTTCGGCATACTCACCGTGGGTCAATGGTCTTGTCGAGGGTACTAACAAGCTTTTCCTCCATATTCTCAAGCGTTTATGTGTGCCAAATTTAAACGAAGAAGCGATCGAGAAGATGAAGACAGACGACATCCCGAGAACATGGCCTGACCACTTCGATGAGGCGATTCGGATTTTAAGCTGGCGCTTACTTCCAGCCCTCAAGTTCTCCCTGAAAGAACTCCTACTGGGTCTCGTCGTGAACACGAAACCCACAGATGTTGTGCATCCACCTCGCCGGTCTCACAGATGGATGTCACGACACAAATGGCCTACGTGGCTCAACAACGGCTTGACGGATATGCAGAGGCAGTGGCCCACGCGCTAAGGAGGAAGAGGGCATTCGACAAGAGAGTCTTTGCGCAGAACCTAGGTGAAGTCACATTTTCTAAAGGCCAACTTGTGCAAATCTACCGAAGCGACCTAGATTACACCTTCAAGACCGAGCGCAAGTTACTGCCCAAATGGTCCATCCCCCAACGCATTACTTCAAGAAACCTCAACTCGTATACACTAGAGACAAGGAAAGGGGACCCTGTCCCAGGCCTGTTTAGCGCAAGACGGCTAAGAGGGTTCGTACCAAAGGCAGGGACAAAGCTGGCAGAAGAACAGCAGCTGGTAGAGGCACGATGTGCACTAGAGGAGGAGCAATGGGAGAAGGAGGAGGCGCAGTCGATAGCGAGAGAAAAGGCTGCGAGGCCCCCAGACACGACATCGGACTGCACAAGGATGGTTGACGAAGATCAGCGACAACGGGAACAGGGGGACAGGCCCCCGTAGGGCGACAGGCCCCCGTAGGGCGACGAGGACGCCGCCACAGAAAAGGGGGGGCACATGGAGTGTCATCAAGCGACACTCCAATTCCTATGCATTACTGATCTGATAAGGAGTGTTTGCGGATGTTTGGCAACAGCCTCGACGAGCAGCGTAGTTACATGCGTTTGTACACACTAGACACACACACGCAACACGCAGTCGTCGTGCCCCATCGTCAAGTCAGCCCTATCCATCGTTACAAGGTGCTACAAGGGGGACGTTAGCTGGACTAACACTCCCCAACTGCAAAAGCTGCCACCGGTGGCATAACACCAGGTTGAAAGGAAAGGTCTGCGGAGTAAGGAATAGGAAAAGAAAATAGCCAAGAAAATAAAAACCACCCTACGGAACATCGTATTGAGTGATGATGGATGGACAAAAACAAAAACTTGGCGAAGGTGCAGGATGATCAATGGTATGATTTGTATTCTTGGATGATGGCAAGTCAGGACGTGAGGGTGAAGATTCCAGAATTAAGGGGAGGGAGAGTGGTTGGTTCAGGCTGAGAGCAGCAAACATTGAAACAGATGCTAACATGTGGCGTGTCATGCCGCGCATCGAAGCGTCGCAAAGAGAAAGGTGATAACGCAAGGTGACAACCTGCTGTAGAACAGTCTTCTGTAAGGAATCGAGCTGGCAAAAAAGCTCGAGAACTACCTGCTGCAGCTGGGCGATGGTGGAATGACATTGTGCCTGGCGTGGACAAGGAGCGGCACCTTGCACCTTTCGCCGTCGGATTCTGAACCGGGCACATGCAGCACGGTTTGCTGGGTCAGGAAAGCTGGGCATTGAGGAGGATAGTGGCAAAGACGAAAAGTGAAACCTATGTGAGACACGATGATTTTGAGGAATATCTGAGTAGTGCTGGAAATAAGTGATTGGGATGTAATTTTGGTTTTATTGTGGTGCTTGTAGACGTATATCTCGCCGATAGAAACCCTCGCCAATAGAACGACCTATGGCGGTAACGGCGGTAGTGGTGGTGGTGGTGGTGGTCACTGCAGGGCAAGGGACAGAAAATATCCGGCCCGGAAACCTGTTATTGTCAATTGGCGCAACCTATATCACCACTACGATGACAATCCGCCATGCACAATAAAATGCAAAAACAATTAACTCTCGAAGTATAAAGCCGACTGGAGCTCCCCAACCCATCAAGACTCTATCTGTGACTATCTAACAAAGTTCCTTCAACTTCCTTGCTGAGCAAGGACATCATCGATATGGCAGGAGGCGTTGATACCAATACCAGTGTATGTCCTGGTACCATGGGGAACCCACGTCTCCTTACAATTTCGTCAGGTCGGAGGGGACTCCCCCATAAACAAAGTTCCACCCGAGATATTGGCTCACATCTTTGAGGCAGGTATGGTGTGGAAACAAAGTGGATTTTCGCCCGAGAATCCTTTCTTCCCTAACTGCCACATCTATGGAGATGCGCCCATGATCTACCTCCGAGTCTGCAGATACTGGAGGGAAGTTGCGCTATCGACCTCATCTCTATGGACATCGTGTAGTTCCGACCAATTTTGGGGCAAGGTTGCGATTGCCCCTGCCATGAAGTTTTGGTTGGATCGATCAAGTCCCACTGCCCCTTTAAACCTTCAACTCAGATTCCAACCGAATTTCTCTCCGTTATATGCCAACAATATCTTTCGGCTCCTCGCCACAGAGGCCAAGCGGTGGCGCTCGATGTCCATCGAGTTGGATTTGAGCTTGGCTCAAGAATTTGTTACGCTTCTTTGTGAAAGAATTCAAGACCTGAGCCAGCTGGAAAGTTTGGAAATCTGCCTTCAAAGTTTTCCCAAGGGCATCCCAACGACCATCAGCCAAAGGATCCTTGCCCAAATATCACTCTTGAAATCCTTACGGTGCTTTATTTGGGTCGCAAATGGCCATCGGAACCGGGACCATGCCTTCTGCCGACTACAGGTTTTGGGCGTGCTCGATGAGATAACCCTTTCCATTCCATCTCTTTTCGATGAGTGTGTTGGCCGCTTATCCCAATGTGTGTCAGCCACGAAAGTCAGCATTTACGATCGAGCCCGCCACTACCACCCGTTTCAGAGCAAACCAGTACTCCCCATGACCACGTTGCCCCGCCTGACCTCCCTTACCCTCGATAGATGTCACGATGCACTCAACGTTCTCGATTTCTTTACTCTTCCCTCGCTCGAGTATCTGAAGATCAGAACCGAATGTGAGGACCACGCGGGCCACAACCTAACCATTTTACACGACTTCCTCGAGCGCTCCAAATGCGCTCTGCGATTGCTAGCCATCTCGGGAAAATTGACGAGCAGCTTCCTCACAGATTACCTGCTATTCTCCCCAATTCGCTCCATTCCCGAGGTCCATATTACTTCCCCCCTGGTGGCGACGGTGGCGATTAAAATCTTGGAAATGTACCCGGATGCGGAGAACATATTTCCGCCTCTACTTTGTTGGATCCCGAATGAATCTTTACCCTGTTCTCGCATTGGATGGAGGAATTTGGCTATAGGCGAAAAGCTGATTTATTCGTGGACAGCAGGAAAACTTGAGCTCACAGACGATAAATATATTCTGGACCGCTATATATATAAATACACTGTACATGCATAATTGTGCCAACAATCATCAGTTTTGCTCCTCGTAATCGAGTGCTTCCAACTTCTTTTTTCCCTAGGCCTATGCCCGAGCCCCCAACGAAGAGAGTCAGAAAAATTACAGATAATATTGTTGGCCTCTCCTTCTGAAGGTACTATCGGATGGAGATTAATGGAATAATGATGACAAAAGCTCAATTATTTGTGGATGGCAGTGCCCTCGTCTTTAGAGCTTGAACGCTACCAGTAATCTAAGTGCATATATGCGGTCTAAAGGTCTAACCAGAGAGGAAATGTTAGTTGAAAAATAAATCTGTCCACGCTGCTATATTCCTGTCTTGCTATCAGTGTCCCAATTTCCTTTTCCCATTGATTAAATCTTCAATACTATTAGTATCACGAATAAATATGGTAATTAGACTAGAGCAAATATCTATCCACAACTAAGGAGGAACCAAAATCTTTCTACACGACAGGTGCAGGAGTAGCACCCGGGAAAGCGGGGACAGGGTAGCGCTTGACCATGCTATTGCGGCGTCGGAGGGCAGGAGATACGCTGACGGTAGGGAGTGCTTTGCAGTTGGACGACGAGGGAGCGGGGTGGGGGGGAGGGGTGGGGCTGACGCCTTGGTACCATGTGCTTGTGCCGTAGACACCCATAGGCAGACTGTGATTCAAAGGATGAGTTGAAGTGGTTGGAGCTAAGAGGTGGATGACTTACGCGGGTTCGCCATCGCAATCCTCGAATTGCTTGGCGTCGTAGTTGGCCGGAATATTCTGGGAAGTATGGGTCAACAAAAAAAAGCTGAGATGACAGGGAATAGAAAAACCCACCCAATAGCAACCCATGAGATCGTAGATATGGTTGCAAAGGCTCGTGGCACGAGCTCCGACGCAAGCACGGAAACAGAATTCCTTGTCTGAAATGAAGCTGGTCCATTCATGATATTGGAGACCTGGGCCGAAGCTGTTGCCGTAGACAAGACCACCAACTACGAAAAAACGAAATCAATAAAGTTCAAAAGAGCCTCCAACAACCTCGATCCCTTCTGATAGAAAGAAGAAGAAAAAGTTCACTTACTTGGATTGCCCCTACCTGGAAAACACAAAACTTTCGTCAGCCACTCCCTGAACAAGCACCGAGTGGAAGAGAAGAACATACCATCAGCCCCTCTATTATCTAATTCACCTCCTTCGTCACCCTGGGGGATGTTGAGCTTGGTCAGATCACCAACGCCAGTAACCTGGACGTATTCGGGGGTCTTGACGAAGTGGACACCCGTGAGTGCGCCGTTCGGAATGGTACGGGTGCCGCGGCCGGACTTGGTGCAGTAGGCAATGGCAATGGCCTCGGTGTCACCAATGGTGCCGGAAGTTGCTAATCATTAAATTAAGGTTAGAGCTTGGTGCCAGCACACGATTGCGAAACATACGTGGCGCCCAGAGACAGAAATCGCTTGCAGAGCTGTGAATTGTGGTCGAGAAGGTTAGCGACAAGGTTCTCAGATAACAGCAATCCATACTTAATCCAGGCAGTCTGGCAATTGGACGACTGGCTAGAGCCAGTACCGCAGTTGTTGATGCCGTACTGCCCATCTTGAGAGGTTGTGGGGAGGTCGTTGACCATGTATCCTGTGTTCCAGACTTGGTTGGCGTTACCACCGCTGCAAGACCAGATTTGAACCTGCGCAACAACGAGAACTTATTCAAGGGCAAAATTGAACAGACAAGTTAACCACCTACGGAAGTGCCATCGGCCAGGTTACCTCCAGTGAGGTCAATACACTTGCCTTTGTTCGTCCAGGTCATGCGGTTATCGCGCTATTTGAAAAATAGGATGGAAACAGGTTAAAATCCGAGGCACGTAATAAAACACGTAGAAATATGGCGCACTGTGTAACCCCATTTCTGGTTCGGGTTATCTGTCAAGCAGGTAGAAATCTGGAGCTTCGTCCCATCAGCGGCGCTGCCCTCTGGCACCGCCAAGCACTTGTCGCCAAACACTTTGACGACGCCTCCGCCAAAGGTCCACTTTTGAGAAGCGGACCCAGTGCATGGCTGGATGGTGACACTAGCGGCGTTGACATTGGAAGCAGCGGTCAAGCATTTGGCTGTGTTTCCTTTTTGAGCAAAGACGAAGTCGGCCACTGAACCGTGCTGAGGACATACCACTACTAAGACCTGGTTCCAAGAGAAGCTGTCCTTTGAAGCTGTAAAAACCAGTTCAAGTAATTAGCGCGATATTTCTTCCCAAAAGTATTTGGGCAGGGCATGCGATCCACGTACGCGGGGACTTGGGCTTTCACTGAGATTGCGAGGAAGGCGAAAGCTGTGAGAGTTTGAACGGTAAAGGAACGCATTGCAAAGAGTAAAAAGAATGTGAAGAACGACTGGTTAAGCCGTAAAGTTGGGGGGATGCTGTGGAAGCCTCGGAGGAGACGAAAGAAAAATAGCTAGTGCAAGGGTCTTTTATATTTGCCAGGCTCCTCCTTAGCACCGGCAGCTTTTGAACTGCTCTATTTTTAAATCATCATGAGCTTCTCCGCACGATGATGAAGCGGTAGCAAGCTATTTGACAGGAAGACTTTTCGTTTCGCTCTCGGGAGGTTAAGGCAATAGAAGGCAATCACACCAGTTGTGACCAGTACCCTCAATACCTTCAAAAAACTGCCAACGCAACCCTTGGATTTCTTATTCGGATTAAAAATTCACGTTATGTAAACTGGAGATCCCCTGGAGATCCCTGAAGTTGTCGGTCGATCACCTCCATCCCTGCGCCAAGCTTCGCGGATTTGGGCAGGAAACGAGAAGAATTTCAGGATTGGCCTTCAATCACTGAGGTGTAGACTAGTAAAGCATGGATGGAGATGGAAGTTCGGAATCAAGCAGGATTTCGGTCCGCGGAGTGCCACGATTTCCTTTCTCGGCGCTCGCGCACAACGCCAAGCGGCCAACAGTGCTATAACGGGCAACATAGATCAGCGGATTTTGCCAAAAGTCCTCGGTGTCATGCTTGGCACTGCGATTTAGATTCAGTTAAGTACGCATTTCCAAGTTATCGATATATGTATATTTCTTAAGTTGAACAAAGCCGTAGTACATAACGACGCGTATGCATGACGTCTCAAAGCGCCTGGCCCCATTCTCTAGAATAAAAATCTTACAAGAAACTGCACCCATTCAGTCGATGGTGCACATCGGTCACGCTCAAGGGGAGAAACCCTAGACAACACCGTCGCTTCTGATCGCACACTGACCGAAATCCTTCTTCGCCAACCCATCAGGATGCGGCAGAATGTCCTATGGAGGATATGTCAATACACAAACAAAAACATGAGGATTCAAGTCATTCATTCTTACGTGCTCGAAGATCCCGGTTGGGATGGCTAGGGTAACGCATGCATTGGGCGAATCCTGCAAAAGCTACTGGTGAACACAAAACGGATATCAGGTGCTGAAATTTACTCACCACGATCGCACCAACGTGACTCTCAACCGGCGCCGCGGAGAGTAAGAGGTCTATATTGGATGAATGGGTAAAGTTCAAGTTACAACGTTCCAAATTCTACGCACAAGCTTGTTCACGAGCTGCTCAGGTTAGGAATGGTTAAACAGCCTTTTTTGTTTTGGGACATTACACACAACGTACTGTAGCCGATCTAAAGCGGGCATTGTTCATCAGTCAGAGCAAGCTAGGATCCGAAACTTTACTGGCCTTCATGAGATATGCAATTGCATTCAGAGCAGCCTGCTTGTACGCCACGGTACTAGATATACATTGGACGATCAGACGCTAGGCTTAAATGCGAAGAAAATGGTCATACGCGTCCATGTTGTACTGTTTACCATCCCCGTCTATTTTCCATTTTTTTAAAAAGAAATAACCAAAAAATACGTTCAACGAAAGAAACGTACGGATATCAACGCTCAAACCCTCGAAAACAAGCTGACACAATCTCAGATCAATGCGTCATTGCAAGGATTCTCAGCGGGCCTACCTTTTGCGAGTACATAGGATCGACTGGTGAAGGCTGTGACACCGTCAGGCAAACAAGAAGTTATATCATCGAGGAGCTGCAGCGACTGACCAGGAAGATGGGCTGCTTCAAAGCAAATTTCTCAACTCCTCCTTTGATGACACTAGTACTGAAGGTGATGATTCCAGCCTGAAATAAATTTAACCACATATATTGTCTTCACAATAAAATGAAACATACCATCTCGATGGCTCCACAGAATGACATCTGAAGCAGCGTGAGGTGATCGAAAAAATTGGAAGGCTTTAATAAATTCAATTACCTCTCCCTGCGAATAATACAATGAAAACAATCATGAAAAGGCGATTAGAAATGGAGGGGGAAATGCACTGACATCTCCTTGTGAGAAGTGCAAATCGCCCACGGAAAGGTTGGCACCCTCCACGAAAACCGGGAAATAGCAACGAGATCCTCTACGCAGAAAGTCAATAAGTCTCTGAGTCGATTATTCCGAAGCGAATTCAGCCACCTCGACAAATTCTTGATCTACAATAAAAATGTCAGCATGGGCGAGACTCTCGCATGTCCTGACGAAGTACCACGCACATCACAGTTCCCACCATGCTCTCGACCAGGAATAGTCCTCGCACCTTCTCTCGCAATCCTCTCACGAACATCGCTAGGAAGCGCCTGCCCAACATACGCACCAATGGGTTCCGGTGGGAACGCCACCGGTGGCACCGAGTTTACATGAGCAGCGATGAGTTCACCTTCGCGTTTATTCCACGTGGACAGCAGTTCCACAGAAGGTGCTGTTCCTATGAGACCTGGATGGGTAACGCCTGCGAAACGAACGCCTGGGATGTGTCGAGAGGTGGCGTAAACACCTGGATTATTGCCATTTTTCGTTTGAGTATGTCTATCTTTGAACTCGATGGGCGAAGTTAGACTTACCGTTGATATCCCAGATGGCTTTGGCAGCCTTGCTATTGAATTCACGAGCTGACAGATTGAGAGGGCTCGGAATTGAGGGGAAAGCTCCGACATTAGTCGTTAGGTATATTACCCACCGAAAAGACCACCGCCGTTTTCAAGTTCGAAGATTCCCTGAAAGCTCGTGTTAGAATACCGGAAGTCGCCACGGAGAGAATGTATAATCCGTACGGTGTACCCCCAAGGCATCTTATCGAATGGTTTAACTGAAAGGTCGTTAAATATTTGCAGGTTATCAGCAAACCTATCAATGACTCACTATCAAGTATATCCACAACGAGACAATCACCAGGCTCCGCTCCTTCTACCGCGATGGGTCCAGAAAGGTTATGGACCTTTGTCAAATCCACATTCTTGACGTCATCGCTCGCTTTGGAAGTTATCCGTTAATGAACTTCCAAAGCGAAGAAGAGAAGACATGCTGTCGTTGTTTCCGATTTGTGCACCCGTCCAATCTACGTGGTAATGGCGGTGTGTCAGCACCAGTCGCTGGCCTCACCTAACCGTCCTTCCTCACCGACACATTCGATTTTGAATGTCTACGAAGGGGGATTCGATTCAATGAGCCTAAGCGCCGCCAGGGAGGCGAAAGAGTCCTAACCTGTCCTGGCTTTACAGTCGCGATGGGCGGTATATCTGGGCTGTCTCGACGATTTTAGTGATGCAGAGCAAGTATGAACTAGGGGCACTCACTGCCATCGATTGTGAATACCCTAGCAATACCAACAATTAATCGCGTGCAAAACGCTCCGACTTCATACACCACCAACTCACCTTTTGTTGGTCCGCTGGACTACATCGATATTCCGTCAGGGTAATTCACGATTAACCACTACCTCCAAAATCTCACATGAAAGGATCGACCTGGGTACCGATGCACAGGTATAATGAATGAATAACCCACAGCAGCGTTGGACTCACCGAGATCAAGGTAGGATGAGGAACAGAGTTTGCTTCAGTTGCCATTCTGTTCGAGGGTGTCTGTTGGAGCCTAGGGATTCAAGGAAGTGAATGATAACGGAATCTGCCTCATGTGCACTTATAACCAAAATATAACGGCAGAAGATAAGACATTCCTGGAACGAACAGTTCCTGAGAAAACCCTCAAGCACAAATGGTCACAATCTGTGGGAGATAGGTTATTGAGATAGGGCACCCCCCAATTGCAGGATTCAGAGGAAGGTCACGAGCGCAAGTAGGGTGAGAAACCGAGTAAGCCTTGGAGCCACTGAGTTCTGTGCGATACTCTCACGTCGATTGAGAGCAGACACGACGCATAGAATGCGCTATAAAAGTACATTTTTTCAGGCAGGGTGGTCTCGAAATAAACCAACCGCGTGTATCTTGTGTAAACGGGTGTATGCAGCGTCCGAGGCAGGCAGGGCCAAGAAGAAAATAATGTTGCCAACACGCAAAAAAAGAAAAACGAAAAGTCAACAATCAAGACAAGAGAGAAGCATAACGAAGACAGAGAAAGAGTGGGAGACACACCACCGCCCTCCATCCTCTACGGTGGGCGCGTTAATCCGCTTTCTTCACCACATATCTGTCCCAGCTCGGATACGTGGCACATTCCGCCCGCATACGTTCCATCTCTTTCGTCTTCATCGATTTCATTGTCCCCGCTTTCTCTTTCCCGTGTCTCTTCAGCGGCTGCTGTTGCTGCTGATGCGCATCTCCGGCTGCACTACCCATTTTTCGGGATTTCGCAGTTCCATTCGCACCATCGCCCATCCCAGATACTAGAGCGATCTTCAGCTTCCTATCATCTGCGTGTGTCTTTGGAAACGGAGGTTGTTTTGTCGGTTTCGGCTCTGGTATTCCTAATCGCCGCAGTTTCTCCGAATGCTTCTCTTTCGTTACGGAGGAGGATGGGTTTGCAGAATCGGAGAAACCGACACCGTCTGGTGGGAACAGAAGCTCCGTGAGCTCTCGAATGGCATCTGAATTTGTGGGTTGAAGTCGTAGCACTGCGCGCAGATCTGTGGGTCGTCCAATGAGAAATTGATGAGAAAAGCCAACATTAGGAGCACCTTGGATCGCGTCGTCGTTCCTGCCCAACATTCTTCGCGCTCTTCCGCGCCGATATAGGCCTTTGACATTCCGATGCTGTTTCAGCACCTTTGTGCAGGCTTCCTCAGCTTCCATCCAGCTAAACCTTGGCATGAGCACATACATTGACAGGAATGACAGGACATACTTGTTCAACTTGAGATGAGCAGCAGCAAGGTTGAGTTGATAGTGTGGAAGTTCCGACTCTAACCCATGGGCAGCTTCGTAAAAGCCGATGGCCATTTCGAAATCACCTCTGCGATATGCGGCATTTCCCTAAGACGATTCAGCAAGCGAAAGAAGAGGAACATATCATGTACCTTTTCTTTCTCGCGTTCTGCCCTCAGATACCGCCATTCCATCATCTCTCCGATCGTCATTTCATTATCGGCATCCGCGGTCTCCTCCGGATCCAGTGCGCCAAAGTCGAGGTCCACTTCCCAAATATCTTCCTCTTCTTCAGTTTCCCATCCATATATACCGCTCCCACGTCCATCCCATTCCCTCTGTTTCCCCGATCGGACACCGCTGTCCTGTTCATCCTCTCGTACCGTTCGTTCGCAGACTTCACCGAGATGGTCCGTCGAACATCCACAATCGCACCATTTCGTCGTCAATTTTTCGCGCAAGATCATACCATAACCGCGAACGTCGAATTCTCGTGCGACTCGCCACAGAGTTTGCGCGAGCTTCTCGTAGCCATATCGAACCTTTGTTCGCCAATCTCCGTCCCAGTCGGGATGGGCGGGTGCATACTCATTGACCCATCCGAACTTGAGCTCGCATGCGTCTTCGAGAGCTTCTTGACCCTCCTGCAACGAGCCGAGGTGGGTTGGTTTTGTGAATATTGGAGGAGGCATTGTTTCCAGTGCGTCGAGGTGGGCTTTGAGAGCTGGGTAATATGGGAGAAGGCGGAGAGAGTGAAGGCCGAGTTTACTGCATATCGGAACGTTGTTCGACATGGCCTAATGATAATCAACATTTATGTCGGAGCACCAATGGTAAGAGACGTACGAAATGACGCAAGGCTGTATATGACCATAAGACACTCTTCGTCGCCACCCTCTCTCCTGCCTGGCGCATGTCCATGCTGATGGCGGCGCGGAAATAATCCTTGATCTCATCCGAGTCGTGGTTGAACGCTAACCACCCCGGACCTCCGAGGGTGACACAGCGCATGACGAGGGTCGGCAGATGAACGAGGGCGATGCTATATAGTCGGGTGGAGAAGAGACGTGCGATATCTTGGTCGAATCGGACGAGGAGGATGCGGGCGATGGCGCGTTCGAGCAAGGAGACGGCGCTCGTTGCCTGAGTGATGCTGCGGTCGACATGTGGATTCAAGGAGCGAGCATGGTGCGATTCTTTGACGATGTGGTGCCCATTTTTCTCCTTTTTTAACAGACCAGAGGCAGATCGTTTTTTGACATGCGAGTATTTGGGGGGCATTGTAGTGAGATCTGAAGGCATTTGATTCGTTGAAGATGGCCAGGAGATTTCAACGCACCTCAACGTCGATTCTTCGGCCCAAAAAGCAGGACTGTGCAATATTTCAGATGGCTAAGAATTTCCAATTCACCTGTGCCTGAGTATCCTCTATTCCCTCTGTCGAAAACTATCAAGATGTCGACCATTAGAACGAGGGGTATCTCAGCTAAGAAAGTCCAACGTACCTCTGCCTGAGTATACTGATTCCTTTGGCTCAAACTACCGAGACGAAAACTGTCAGAATAAAGGGTATTTCGATCGGCACATATGGCCAAAAAATCCCAACGCACCTCCACTGGACGTCAATCGATTCCTTTGGTCAAAGCTATCGAGAGATAGATCGTCAGAAATTCATCTTCCGATGAAAAATAGGCGCAAGAACTAGCGATTACGCCAGAGCCTTGAAAATCTTGTAGCACGAGTACGAGTACGAAGAAACGACTCCAAGAAACGACTCCAATTATGTTTTCTTCATCGTAAAGCGAAATCTGCTGACCTGGTCGTGTGTTCCGTTCGTCGAGGCCTGCAGCAGCAATACTCGTCGTCGTCGTCGTGGATGGTGGGAAAGAATGTTGTCCGTGTTTGTACGCGGGTCCCCTGATCATGAGCGACATCCTGCTTTGTTCCGGTCCTGTTCGCCTGATTCTGGAATTCTCATTCTGGGCTTACTCTAACTGCAAAAAATGATAGAAATCAAGGTTTTTCTGTCGCTCGCGTGCCGCCGAATCGATATAGAACACGGAGACCTGTAAATCTTCGGGTGTTGTTAACACTGTTCAGCCCAACTCCTCCGTGTTCCTTGTTTTCTGCTCCCCGGTCGTCTGTCAACCACATTGTTTTGAAACTTGGACGTAATGGTCCGGGAGAGAGTTTCGTGAATTTTTTCCCCTCTCGGACTTCCTGTTCCCAACCTCGATTCCCATCTTGAGGACAGAGCCGAAAAATTCGCCATGTGTCGGCGCCTCAATCTCCAGGTCATCGATCATTTGCAACATCAGGTCTTAGATCTTAACTGTAGTAGGAAGAACTGGATGCATTGACGGTGTGTGCCGTCGTAATTCCTCCATTCCCTCACCGAAGCCATCAGGAGCCCGTCATGAGGGTTCGAAGTCATGCGTTGCATAAAAATAGATCATTGTAATCGGGCGTCAGGTCCCGGCGCTACCCATATGATATAGGCACAAGGATCATGAGCGTGCAGGGACGCCCAACTATAAAGATGCTTTCCCCGGTTTTCTTTTCTTCGTCTCCCCTCGACATCACCCACTATTTCACGGCTTACCCAGCCGTCCCACACGTTCTTTTCCCCTAGTCATTCTTTTTCTCTGACAAAGATGCGTTCCTCTGTCATTCAAACCCTCACTGCTTTCGCCTTCCTGGCGATCTCAGTGAAAGCCCAAACACCCGCGTACGTCGTTCATATTGGCTCTTTAAGATATTATCGGAATGGAATTGGGCGCTAATCACAACTCGACTGCTACAGCTTCATAGGCGAGCTCCTCTTGGAACCCGGTCTCAATAGTGGTAAGTCGTCATCAGCACGTCTTGGCTGTCTTCGACTTTAACGCCTCTCGAAAATGCAGCGAAATGCTTGACCGCCGCCTCTAATGCCGACGCCGCCTTCGTCACCATCCAGCCATGCACTGGGTCCGCTTCCCAAAAGTGGACCTTTAGCGGAGGCGTCGTGAAAGTGTTCGGCAACAAGTGCTTGGATGTGCCAGAGGGCAAGCTTGTTGATGGGACGAAGCTGCAAATTTGGACCTGTTCTACCAATAACGCGAACCAGAAGTGGAGTTACTCTGTGCATTCTGTTTCTTCGCGGTTGATTCTTTATTTGGATCGCTGACTTATTTCTCATCTTTCTAAATACTTAGCGTTGGGATAACCGCCTGACATGGTTGAACAAAGGAAAGTGTCTTGACCTCACCGGTGGTAATCAGGCCGATGGCAATCGCGTATGGATTTCGTTTACGTTCTGATACCATCCTGGGCTCATGTCTTGCTTGTCGTAGATTCAAATATGGGGTTGCAACAACGGTAACCCCAACCAAGTCTGGAACACGGGATACATGGTCAACAACCTGCCTGCGACCTCTCAGGATGGTCAGTACGGCACCAATAATTGTGGCACTGGCAATAGCCAGACATCCAAGTGCCAGACCGCATGGATCAAGTATGGAACCCCGTTTCTTCGCGACCGTCGGACATCTCGCTGACTTTTTCGGACAGCTCTGCAAGCGACTTCTGTTTGTGGGCACCACGTAAGTTTCAATCCACAGTTTACGTTTGTGTGCTGGCATCATGAAACACCGACCCACAATCAAACCTTTTATTTAGCGTACTACGGCACCATCGGTGACACCGAGCGTGTTAACGTTGCCTACTGCACCAAGTCCGGCCGTGGCGCCCGCACCATCCCTAACGGCGCCCTCAAGGGTGTTCACTTCGTCAAGACGCCTGAATACGTCCAGGTCACCGGTGTCGGCGATTTCACCAAGATCAATATCCCCAAGGGTGATTCTGGAGGTGAATTAGATAACAGGGGCGCTGATGGTACGTTTGTTCGCTTCTTTCCTTCCTCCATGCGGTGTTTCAGACGGCGACTGATGGATATTTTGTTTTGTGTGTGTTACAGGCAAGGGCAACCCAAGTAAGTAGCTTTTTGTTCTTCCTTCCATCAGAAATGATGGGGGGTTGGTCGGAATCTCCCTTTCGATGGAATTGACCTTCTTTTTCGCAGTTGGCGGTCTCGTCTACGGTAACAGCTTCGGTGCAGGTCTCCAGTATCATGAATGGACCAGCTTCATCTCGGACAACGAATTCTGCTTCCGTGCTTGTGTCGGAGCTCGTGCCACGAGTCTTTGCAACCATATCTACGATCTTATGGGTTGCTACTGGGTGCGCATCTTCTAATACAGTGCTGCCTTCCTTATTAACCGCGATACTTTCTACATAGAACATCCCTGCCAACTACAACGCCAACCAATTCGAAGATTGCACTGGCAACGCTGCGTAAGCTCAATACCTATTACATCCCCAACGTTATCCATTTTCTTACCTCACTCTCTGTAACTCCAGTCTCCCAATGGGCGTGTACGGCACAAGCACCTGGTACCAAGGCGTCAAGCCCACACCTGGACCTCACCCCGCTCCCTCTTCATCCAACTGCAAACCCCTCCAGACCGTGTCCGTTTCCCCCGCTCTCCGACGCCGCGATAACATGGTCAAGCGACATGCTCTCCCCGCTTTCCCTGGTGCCACTCCGGCGCCTGTTATGTAAATACTCTCGAGCAAATGAGAGGTCTTTGGGTTGCTCGTTGGCTATGGACATTTTCTTAATTTACGGCCTGTCGTGTTTAGCCGTAATGGATATTATTCTGTGGTGTTGGCATTTTGGCCCATGCGTCTACATCGATATTCAGGACGATGAGACAATATCTACTTCTAATTGTCGACAGATTTTCGACTAACATTTACTCAGTGGTTAGAGCCAGAGATTCAATGTCGGAAGGAGAATATTACGCATCCGTGATTTTTCTGATGATTGCCCCTCGTTGAGGGATAAACAAAATTCAGGCATAGGCAAAAAGGGATCCACTCGATTATGAAAATGAGAAACTGATGATTATTATTATTTCCGTGGTACATACATAGCTATCCAGATTTATATATATAACGATCCAGAATATATTTATCGGCTGTGAGTTCAAGTTTTCCTGCCGTCCACGAATAAATCAGCTTTTCGCCTACGGCTAAATTCGTCCATCCGACACGAGAAAAGGGTAAAGGTTCATTCGGGATCCAACAAAGTATAGGAGGAAATATGCTCTCCGCATCCGGGTACGTTTCGAAAATTTTGATCGCCACCTTCCCCACCAGGGGGGAGATAATCTGGACCTCGGGGATGGAGCGAATTGGGGGAAATAGTAGGTAATCTGTGAGGATGCTGCTCGACAATTTTCCCGCGATGGCTAGCAATCGCAGGGCGCATTTGGAGCGCTCGAGGAAGTCGTGTAAAATGGTGAGGTTGTGGCCCGCATGGTGCTCATCTTCGGTCGTGATCTTCAGATACTCGAGCGAAGGCAGAGTAAAGTAATCGAGAACGTCGAGGGCATCATAGTATCTATTGAGGGTAAGAGTTGTGAGGCAGGGTAACATGGTGGTAGGGAGTATTGGTTTCATGTGCAGCGGGTAATCGTGCGAGGTTCGATCATAAATCCTGACTTTGGTGGCAGAAACACATTGGGACAGGTGCCCAACACATTCATCGAACAGAGATGGGACGCGAAGGGTGATGTCGTCGAGTACGGCCAAGGCGTCTAGTCGACGGAAGGTATGGTCCCAACTGTAATGGCCATTTGCGACCCACGTAAAGCGCCGTAAGGATGTTAACAATGAGATTTGGGCGAGGATCCTTTGGCTGATGGTCGTTGGGACGACGCCCTTGAGAAGGAGACGGATTTCCAGTTCTTCAAGCTGGCGCAGGTCTCGAGTGCTTCCTTCAAGAAGCGCAACAAATTCTTGAGCTAAGCTCAAATCCAACTCGATAGATATCGAGCGCCAGCGCTTGACCTCTGTGGCGAGGAGCCGGAAGATGCTGTTGGCATATAGCGGAGGGAAATTCGGTTGGAATCTAAGCTGAAGGTTTAGAGGGGCGGTGGGCTTTGATCGATCCAACCAAAACTTCATGGCAGGACCGATCGCGACTTTTCCCCGAAATTGGTCCGAACTACACGATGTCCATAGAGATGAAGTCGATAACGCAACTTCCCTCCAGTATCTGCAGACTTGGAGGTAGATCGTAGGTGCATATCCATAGATGCTGCGGTTGGGGAAGAAATGATCCTCGGGTAAAAATCCACTTTGTTTCCACACCAAACCTGCCTCAAAGATTTGGGCCAATACCTCAGGTGGAAGTTCATTTATAGGGGTTTCCCCTCCGATCTGACCCAAATCGTAAGACGACGTAGGTTCTCTAACATGATATCGGGACGTACACTGGTATCAACCCTTCCTGTCATATCGATGTTGCTCAGCAGGAACTTTGTCAGATAGAGTCTTGGTGGGTTGGGGAGCTTCGGTCGGCTTTATAGCTCGAGAGTTAATTGTTTTTGCATTTTATTGTGCATGACGGATTGTCATCGTGGTGGTGATGATCGCCATCCATAGTAACCCCCGCAGCTTCCACGCCGGTTGACAATAATAACAGGTTTCCGGGCCGGCTTTTTCTCTGGATTTCGTTCTCATTCATCTCCAATTTTGAGTGAAGTGCAATTAATTCTTTTACGCGCTAGCCTGACAAGATGGGCTTACTTAGAAATGTGGACGAGATCGCCGGACTGCAACGATTCTAGAAAAGCCTGAACAGGCGACATCCGAACACCGGATGAGAGACTATGTAATACTGGATATCTTCTCGCCTTCAACCTAGCCATCAAGCCACAAACTTGTAAGCAGGATACATGTTATAAGTTATGGTGAGAGATGCAACAATACTGTCATTCAAGTTAGTTTTTCATCGAACCTAAGTAAATCACAAGGGGAAGTGTGTACAGCTGGATATCAAAGGGGACGGTAAAGTTGGATATCGTTGAAAAAATGGTGCCACATCATCGAGAACCTGGGTACGGTTGAGTACTACCCCTCCAAAGGTTACTTTCAGACATTGGATTGCATCTGCATCTAACCATTCCCAGAGAGAAGGAGTAAGCACGTTGGTGCATATTTCAAGTTCTTGGATGCTGGAAGAGACCCGGCTTGTCCAATGGTCTCCTCCTTCAATAATATGGAAGGCGGCTTGGGTGAGGGCTTGGCAGTTGATCAAAATCTGCGAGAGATCGGATAATGTAACCCCCTCGAACACGGTAAGATGAGTCCAGCACGGGACATATGCTTGCACCGTGGCCGACTCCCCAGTAATGTCGAAATGAGAAACCTTGACATGGCTGATGACGTTGTCTTCATATAACAGCATTTCCAACAGCAACTCGCAACCTCGAGGGTCTGATTGAACAACCAATTCCTCCAGTTTCGGCGGCATATCGTGGGCTGAGACGCTCGTCCACAACTCGAAGGCCTCCGAATGACCTTCCCAGTGAAATCGTTCTAATACCTTGCATTCCACCAGGATCGCAGTAACGGGACAACGGCGCCGGTCCCGGGTGTCATCATTGCTGAGAGAAAGGCTCTTCAACTGGCTCCAGGGAACATTGAGGCATTCGTTGAGACGTGGTGATTCCTCCCGGGCACGCACGGGCGATTTCAGGTCCAGGTTTTCCAAGGCAGGCAGTGATAGCTTGGAGAGGAAGTCCCGGATGGGGACGTGGGTATCGACTGTTAATGATTGCAAGCTTGGGAGAGCTACGATGTGACCCGAGAGATACTTGTTCAATGTAGTATTCTTGTTCGTTTCGGTATTTTTGTTGATTTCAGTATTCTC